>JAAOEG020000027.1:938185-950097 GCA_011763625.2 Papilio bianor | reverse complement strand
TCTAATTTAACTTTATTTAACCAATTTCTGGAAAGTTGCATATAGATCATTTTGCGAAAAATGATCTATATGCAACGGAAAAAATAAGGCCTTAAAGAAGTTTCACTTCTTACGTGTGTACACTAGTACACGCACACATTTTTTTTTTATATAATAGGGTGGCAAACGAACAAGCAGCTGCTGCCTGCAATCGCTGAAATAGCCATATAACCGCCCATAGATATCCCAAATCGATGGAGGAGAAGACGCACTGAAAGAGAATGTTATCTCTTTCTATGCGTCCCCTCTTCCGTCAAATTCAGTTCCCCTCCCTATCCTTTATAAGAAAAGGGTGAGAAGGGCGAAGAGGACTAATATTAGCCTTCCGGAAAACACTCTCATCGGAAGAAACGCGGAATTGCTTCCACTTCTAGCCTGTCTTTTGTGTGGTTGTAATATTACACCGGGCGAGCCAATTCTTGCAACTGATGGCGTTGTTGCTGGCATCTACCACTGTTAAAACTTTTTTTTTATATAAAGGGCAAAATAAACAAATGCCTTGACGTCAAGAATGTACCGATGTATTTTAAAATACTGCTGAAGATGGTAAGTTATTTTTATATTTGCACTAGTTAACAAACAATTTTACTTTTGTACTAAGTTTTTGTCGGTGGCTCAGCGGCTAAGACATGACTTGTAATCTGCAGCTCCTGGTTCCAATCCCGCCATGTACCGATGTGTTTTTCGATTTTCGAGGAAAACATCGTGATGCAACACGGTGGGGACGTATAGTGAGCTGATGGTATGGTACTAAATTTTTTAATACGCAATCACGTCTGTTATCATAAACGTTCCATGTTTATAATACAAATGATTTAATTTCAGCGAAATTATCAAGTGTAACGCACTAATGTTTTGCTTATCAGCGATGAATCATAGTCCATAAATCTAAAACAGCAGACCTGCAGCCAAAATACTTTTATTACCTTTTTACAATACATTATTATACAACTATCTACATATTTACAAAACCTATTCAAGACAACCGAATACATTTCGTTGTTAAAAGTCTGTCTCCTTCATTTTGTTGTGTGTTGTTCGAGTTCCCGCGTGATTGTCTTTTTAAAAAGGCAAAGGTCTGTGAGCAGTATGCCATCTCTTTGGCAGAATGCAACTTCCCTGATTACCAAAGTCTAAAAGGATTTTTTAATGTTATGAATTAAAACATGAACAGAAATATTTACGTAGAATTTATAAAAAGCAAGTAAGGTTGTAAACTGGTCTATTGTATAGATGTGAGTGTTGGAATGTTTCGGATAAAAAGAGATTGCATGTGGCACAGATGTGATATATAAGGTGGATAAACACATATATAAAACGGCTAAACTCACGTATTTGTCCGGTGTCGGCACCGACTTGTTTCGAGCACAACGGGGGCCCTTCGTCAGGGTGAGTGGGAATGGGATTGCTTCGTAGACGCGGCCCGTCTCTCACTGTCTCACGTCTCGGTGCCGACACCGGACAATTACGTGAGTTTAGCCGTTTTATATAATACATTATAATTATGTCTCACGAAAGTTTAAATCACTATCACTACATAGTATAAAACAAAGTCGCTTTACCTGTCTGTATGTCCACTTGACTGCTTAAATCTTTAAAACTACGCAACGGATTTTGATGCGTTTTTTTTAACAAATAGAGTGACTGAAGAGGAAGGTTTATATATATAATAACAACGATTAAATAGTGTAGAACTACTGTTATTTTTGAGTTTTCTAATGTGATGTCGTAAATAATTAAATTTTTTCAGCTTACGTTGCAACAAACGCAGGCTGAACCCTTCGAGATTTATCAGATTTAAACCCGTGCGAAGCCGGAGCAGGCCGCTAGTATTTCATAAACAAGAAAATGATGAGATTGAATATGGATGTCCATAACCTTTTTTCCGTCCGATTTTATTATTCATGAAAAAAAACCGACCATAAAGCACTGTCAAAAACAATCAAATTTCTTACCTTGTTAAGTAAAATATGGATTTGGTTAAAACATGAAAACGGTCTTGCGACACAAACAACTTGACGGTCAAAATTTAATTGAACTACTTTTTTACGAAACTTTGACCAATGGTGTTTACATCGTGTTTTGATCCTTAATTTATTTAAACAGAACCAACTGATGCGTTTTTTTGTTAATGCACTTTTTTAACATAAATATTCTTCATTTCTGGGATAACGTCATGAATAAATTATTCTGCTATAATCTGTGTAATTCTTCCGCCAAAATTGACATTTTGAACGAATAAAAATAATAATTGCAATCATTGTTGGAATAAAAATTAACAATATCGAAATTTGTCAAAATGTCTATGTAGTAATAAGGTGTGTTATATACAATGGATCCATTGCAAGAATTGACTTACATTACTTGCATAAATAAGGAAAAATGCGATCGTTTTGGTAAGTAAAGATTACTTTTTTATAGGTAAAGTAGAACGTTCTTTTTGACCTATATCTTTAGCAGTGCAGTTGTTTACTTATGTGGATTTACGGTGAGTTTCCACTGTCTTGAAAGGCCGTTGAAATTTATCCGTATGGACAGGGAGGGCGGCGGCGGCGGCGGGGGGGAGGGGGTTTCCTTTGTTTATTTTTGGTGACATGGGGCCCCCACCCCAATATCTAGATGTACATTACGTCATCAAAAGTTAGCCTAATTATTATTTCTAGAATTACAACTGGTCCTCATGAGACAATAAAATCAGACAATTAAAAGAAAAATGCATATATGAACCAATGCTTACTTAAGCATTGTAGGAGGTAGGGGGGTAAGGGCTTTGCTTACTTTTGATGACTTGGGCGAGGAAGGGGTCAAGAATTGTTCTAAATCAGTTTTCGTAATACTTGAGTGACCCCTAACCCGCATTCTAAACATGTTGGGCCTATTTCAAGCGGCAATTGTTTTTGCGTACTCTATCGGTTTTGAAATTATCAGTACATTTAGTTTACCGATATAATAGCTGTCTAATTGATTTCAATGTATTAAAACATATGTCAGTACACTAACAAACACATAAATCGGACAATCACATGTTTTTGTGAATATGTTGGCGATGCGAACTCACAGTTATCATCCAGGTGTAAGCAATGCGGACGTGTTCTTGTGTACCTTACGGTCGATAACGCTGCAGCAAGCCCAAAACATTATACCATTCAAACTCGGCGTGGCTCTTGGTTCGAGATCTGGCTTCGTGGGTAGGTTATAATTGGAACCACTTAGATAAATATGCTTGGAAGCTTCGGCTTCAAATCCTTTTACCTTTTGATACCTAAAATTGTATTGTGCACAGCGTTTCGTGCGAAATTGCGAGCCGCCATAAAGTTTGCATGGCACTTTATACAGTTGTACTGTGTGACTACTACCTATATACAGAGACACTAAATGAACTGGGTATGTCTTTATAGGATACTAGCGGCCCGCTCCGACTTCGTACCGGTATAAAATATATACTTAGTACATTATTTTGATAAATCTCGTAGGATTCAGTCTGCGTTTTTTACAATGTAAGCGGAAAAAATGTAATTATTTACGACATCACATTAGAAACAGCATTTCTCCACTATTTAATGGATGTAATAATACATATAAACCTTCCTCTTCAATCACTCTGTCTATTAAAAAAACCGCATCAAAATCCGTTTCGTAGTTTTAAAGATTTAAGCATACATAGGGATATAGGGAAAGAGAAAGCGACATTGTTTTATACTATGTAGTGAAACAGGTTTATGCCAATCGGAAATATTAAATGTGTACTTAGGAGTTGAGATTTATCTCTTAAATAATAAAAAGAATTATTTTCATGTTACAGTTCCAATGTTTACAAGTAAGCAAAAGTAATGTGTGTACTTGGTCGAATCTAACGGCTATTACATACGCGAGTCATGTTACAGAATTTTCCGTTATTCATTTAACAACGCCCGCATCTTGTATATCGTTTAGGTAATTTATAACCATGGGTAACGAGATTAAAATTGGCGACCCTCTCATAGTTCTTGAAGCAGATCAGTGAACCGGCTCACAGATCTGTTCAATTTGTGTCTGCGTAGCTTCATGATTTGTGTTATGAGCTGCGAATTGCGCGTCACCAGATAGCTTGCGAGTCACCAGATAGCTTGCGACTCGTTGGCTCGCATAGTTTAGTACATCGTTGAGTCGTGAGCTGTTAATTTAGTTGTTGAGCCGTAGCTCAAGTTGTTCAAATCTCTGTGAACTGAACTTTTGAGCCAGTTCAGAGTTGATTTACACACGTCTAGTTATTTAGACTATGAATAATTTTGAATGATACGTTTCTAATAACTATTGCATGATTGAATGTTGAGTTTTTAAAATATTTATTGAAAGTAACAAATTAAATAGTTCGAAAAATTACAGACATCCAAAAATAACTCGTGAAAAGGCACATTCTTGTTTTTTTTTATTTTATACAATAACGGAAAAATTTGCAACACATCTGTTGAAAATTACCAATTTCAACAAGATTATAAACGAATTTGGAACAGTTCCACTCTTAGCAGCAAAGTTATTGGAGTTTAGGCCCCTACTGTTTCATTACTTATCTTACAAGCACTAGGAATAGAATATATTTTCTTAGCATAACTGTTTATTTCAATTAAAACAAAACCATTTGATATCCCATTTTTATACTCGAAGGTGGCAAACGAACAAGCGGCCATCATAACTCGCAAAAATAGCGAAGCGAACGCCCATAGACATCCGCGATTGCAGATGGATTGCCTACCCTTAATCGATAGACCAGGAGACACAGAAAGATAATATACCCTCCTATGAGTTTCCCTGTTCGTCACATCCACTTTCCATCCCCATTCCTCCATATAAGAGTACGTATAGTTGTACATACGTAGAGTATACGAGTGTCAGATGAAACGCGACGACGATGAACGACTTCCATATCACGCCTGTCTTCTGTGTGGTCGTGGTATCGCATCGGGCGAGCCGGACTACCACTGTTATTGACTGGTGTTCTCTTTGGATGACCCCAAGCCTATCTATGCAAAAATATGTTTATTTATTTGTCGTAAAACCCAACAGCGTATTACAAACAAAAATCCATCGTATACAAATTGCGGAAAGGCCAATAACAGGTTCTTACATTAATTAAAAAAATAATATGTAGTAATGATAAACATTTTATGATGTAAGTCTGTTCTGTTCTATGACTGTAATTCGTATACAATTTTAAGAATATGGAAATTGTGACGTGAATAAGGGATTAAGAACTTATATAAAATTAAAATTATAACGTATTCTAGAAAGTACAAAATTGCAACAATCACGTTACAGAGGTATCCTATAACGTACTGCGTTCTTAGTAATTTGTAACTGGAAACTATATATCATTGTTATATGCCAGTTACTGCAACTTCCTGTGAAATTGTGAAATCGAGATAAAAAGACTCGCTTTGTTTTAGTAATGAAATGAAAAAAACAACATGATTGCAATAGAAATTTATCTTTGATTATGGTCTATGGTCCATAATTGTTTGGAGTAGAGTACTTTTTATTGGATTTACATCTATAATCTGGAGGCAAATTAAACGTTGAGGCATCTGTAGTCGTATTCAACCTCACCTATGACGATAAAAAGTCAGTTTATATTAGGTACCTTTTTGTAGTCATAGAACAGTTGAACTAAAAAAAGAAATGTCAAAGATATGCATACATTTTCAGATAAAATGAAATCGATGCTTTACCAAGACTCTGTGGACGAGACCGAGATAGAAAACGCGATGGCTGTCACTTACAGCCGAATGTGGATCCGTAAGTAAATATCTAATTAAAACTTGCATATATTTTAGTAGCAACCATCGATTTGGAATATCAGAAACAAGGGGACTATCGAGCTCGATGCGAAGGCAACGAGTTAAAAACCGGCTGGTACTATATTTTGTAATACTTTACTAGAAAAAGTGTGAATCCTTTAAATACTTTATTTATGGTTCACTAAGTGAACCAAAAACCCTAAAATAATGCCAATATGCAGTATCTAATCAATAAGTTACGGACTAAACCATTTTTTTTATCGTCTAGTCACTGTAGACAGCTATCAAAAAAATAGATTTTTATTTCAGTTTCTGTATCCATTAACGATTTCGTATTAATTTCTTTTAATGTAAAATTGTATGAAGTTTAAAAATTAAAGGATAATAATAAAATGCATGGATTTTCTTTCGATGTCGATCTTCCATTTTTTTCCGGTAACTGGCAGCACCTTAAAATTTTGAAGTTTAATTATTTTTATTGTATATGGCATTGATTTGTCATAAAACGTTTCAAAACTGACACTGTTTCAATGTCAACGTCACATTTTTGAATTATGTGCTAAATTAAATTTCAAGAAGGAAACAGAAGTAAGGCATGATACGGTTTTGGAAAGTACAAAAAGGTAAAGGAGTTCGTAAAGGCCTAAAATAAAAGAAATAAGTACATAATATATAACAATGTTTTGAATTAATTTTATTACTCATCCTTACAACACCTGTAGGTTTACATCCGCAATTATCATTATCATATTATTAAACTTTTAATATAAAATTTCAAAACTTCATTGTTATTACCACGGCAATTCACTTCCATCGTATTGTAGAAACTTTCCACTATCGTCCTCACCTAACTTGTTTATTGTATTGAAAATTCCATTGATACTGGTATCGACATCTAGCGGCGCATTTTTCCCGCCCATGTCTGTCCGCACCCAGCCCGGATGCATGCAAGCCACGAGGACTTGATTCTTTTTCAAATCGAGGCTCATCGACTTTGTTGCCGCGTTTAATGCAGCCTGGCAGAATAATTATATTTTAAAGCGTGACGAAATAAAAAATACTTATTTTAATACGTTTTACGACCATAAAAAATCTCTTACTTTTGAGCACCGATACGGGTAAAAACCTCCTTGATCGTTTTGTGCAATGGATCCTAGGACTGAACTCATATTTATGACAGCGGCGCGATTCGCTCCAACCGGTTTTCCGCTATTTAAATCAGCAGCTTGTATCAAGAGTGGCAGAAGAGTCTAAAATGACAAAGTGGCTGTTATATTGTTATGTATTCTATCAAGTTATATATTTCTCAACTTTTCGTAGACAATTTTCGTTAAATGAAAATACAATGGATCGGCAAACGACATTACAACGTTGAGTATTTAAGTAGTACTTGGGTAAGATTTAGTTTAATACAACATTGTGCAATACGTAATATTATTCATGACGTATTTCAAGGTTTCTGACTTTTAATGTTTTTATTTAATTATAAGATAAAATTGTATGTTGTGAATTTGTTTTTATTAAGATCTAGATACCTTAGTTAGAATTATCGGTGCCACTGTATTTACAATAAAATTGTCCATCAATTGATCTTCCTTCACAAGACTAAGCTTGGTAAATTTTGTTGTCACGCCAGCATTATTAACAAGTAGATTGAGACCGTCATTGCCTAGTAATTGCTTTATATTCGATGTAAAATCGCCATAAGTTTCTAGTTTTTTAACATCTGGTTAAAAGATAACAACTTAAGCATTACAGACCCGAAACATAGTTATTGTTTTTATATAATATATTTGTGTTATTTTAAAAACAACTACTTATATTACCTAAATGTAAGATATGGAGATTTTGATGTTCTTCCGAAAGCTTTGTGAGTTCCTGTAAATGAAGGCAACAAAAGATATAAAGGTAACATTGTTATTAAACTATTAAGATTTTAAATTCATTCATACATTTACTAAGGATTTCCTATGGAGTCTAAGAACATGTTTATGAAATAATATTTATAAAAATCATTCTTGTATTATTTAAATTATAGTTTAAGGTTTTTCAATTTTTTTTTGAGTTTTTTGGGAAAACACTATGATTACTAAATTAACTGAATCCAATGACTAAGAATCAAAGAACACAATATAACGTCACGATCAAATGACGTCAGCTGTCAGTAGAGCGCAGATATTTGTCTCTTTCGCACGCGCTAGTAACTTGTAAAAACTAGCCTTTATTAGTTCATTACATTGAGCAGAAGTAATTTATCACAAGGTTTTTCGTTAGGAAGACGTCTTAAAATAATTACATTCACATATTTAATTCTGTATTTGTATTTAAAGTGAAAATGGCACCAATCGGTGAGTAGTTGTTTTATGTTATACATACCTCAGATGCATTCCGGCAAGTGGCGAAAATTTTTTCAGCCTTCTTTAGCTTTGTGAGATATTTAACCATTCCGAGGCCTAGTCCGCGGTTAGCGCCAGTAATAAGTACGGTTTTCATTTTGACAATACTAAATAAGTTGTTAATTTGCTAAGAAAACAAATGTTTGCGTAGATGCAAGTGAACACTTTAGATTGTAATAGCCCTGTAAATGTCATACGTCAATATGACAATGTTAAGAAATTTTCTAAAGATTTCAAGCAACAACAGACCTTTTCAAAGTATTGAGAGTATATTTTTATTAGCACGACGCACGTTCTCGAATCGTAAGTAACTTGTGGTAATTGTAAATTTGGCCTTGAAATGTTAAGTACCTTATAACCTAACTATAACTTGTGTGTGAATCTTGTACGAACTATTGAAAGTGTCATCGAGATTAAATCGATAGCAAAATATAAAACATTCAATTTTCTTTGTTAAATCTTGCTCAATGTACTTTTATTATTTCCGAAAAACTCGTTTTTTGTTCTAATTGACAGTTCAGTTATTTTAACAAGATTGCAATTCATCGTGTTTCTTGTGCAATAATGGGATAAAACCCAAAGAGCTTAACAGTTTGAATTCATGATATTATCTACAGTAAAAAAGCATTAAATATTTGAAATTACAATATGGTAATGACAGTATTGTTATTTACTTTACAAAAAATTAACTATATATTGCTAGATGTAGGAGATAAAATATTTTTTTATGCTTTATTAGTAATGCGCATTTTAAGGAATTTTTGTAAAACAAATAAAATAATTGTTCTCGGCTGGTTATTTACTGAAATTATTATAGAATATGAAATCAATCTGTATTAACTCATAAAACATTAAACTTAAAATCGCCAAATCCATATAATTGTAAGGGAAAACCCCATATTCTAGATGGCTCATTTGACTATGACCTGGCTGTCATTGGTGGTGGCTCTGGAGGTTTGGCCTGTGCGAAAGAAGCTGTTAATCATGGAGCAAAAGTGGCTGTGTTAGATTATGTAACCCCTTCACCGCTGGGTACTAAATGGGGTCTCGGTGGTACATGTGTTAATGTTGGCTGTATACCCAAGAAGTTGATGCATCAGGCTGCTCTACTCGGAGAAAGTATACATGTAAGTATTATTTAATACTATTTACAAATTTGTAGGAAATAATTGTTAAAGTGGTTATTGAAATGAATTGATCAAACAGAGAATTCTATATCCTTTATTTATCTCTAAAAATTATTTCAATCTATTTTTATTTTTTCTTTCTTAGGGGTCGGTAAGTGTTCCTATGGCTCTTCCTTCCACACCCTTTCCTATGATCCAGGTCTACATAATTTGGATTTTTTGGTACTGGTTTTTATTCAAGTAATTTTATTAGTTTTATATATATTGTTTACTAAAATATGTTAAATATAAAGAGTAGTTATTATGTAGTTGTTATGAAAAATATAAAAACCTAGTGAAAACAGATGAATAACATATTACAAGAATTGAGTTTAAGTTAATAGAATATACCAATTTGATTTTGAACATAACTACCTACATTATCTAGTTTATCAATTTCATATTTTATAGTATTTAGAATATCCTCCATCGAAGATTTAACTATCTTTTGAAATAGTATGTTATGGTTATTTTATCTTTGATATTTTTAAAACTACTTGTATTTAAAAATAAATAGTATTTATTTACTAGCTTTTGCGTGTGACTCCAGCCGCGCGGTATTAGAATAAACTTAGTAAGTATATTCTTATAGACTATGTTCTATATCTGTGATTTCATCGAGATCTGTTAACCTGTTCTGGATATACCTTCAAACATCCGTCCATCCATTTAAACATTTGAATTTATAGTATTAGTACAATTACTTTTATTAATCTTATCTAAAATAACCTTTGAAGTTGGCATTGAACCAAATCTAAATGTTATTGAAACAGATATTGGTTTTAATGTAAGAGTTCTTATAATTTTGTATTATTATAGTTAAAACTACATACTTTATTTTAAATATTGCAGTTACAACAATTTGAAGTTAAATAAATTTGAATTAATATGTACTCTGAAAATACTGGGAAAATATTGCTGGTAAATTACTATGTATGAGATGTAAAAAATATATGTACATAATTTAATGTGGGCATATGTAGATAATGATAAAAATGATTTCAAGACTAGTTTTTGCCCGAGACTAGGTTCATGCGGAATTATAAACGAAACTTGGTATTTACCCTATGTGTTCTTCCATGCTAAGTTATATATCTGTGACAAAAATCATTAAGGTCCATTGAGCTGTTCTACAGATACCTTCGAACATCCGTCCATCCATCTAAACATTTGAATTTATATTATTACTAATAAGATTGTATTGACATAGTATTAAAATATATTTTGGAAATTCGTTCCATTCAGCATTTCATCATCATCATGAGGCTAAGGACATCCACTGCTGAACGTCTTTTCGAAGTGGTAGTAATGTAAAATAAAATGAAATATTAATAATAGTAATCAGATCAAAGCAACTGATCAAGCCGTGGTTCGGCCCTCGCGGGCACCCTTGAATCGGAATGCAAAACGCGTATTGAGTGACAGCCCAAGCCGAGATCCCCTCTCGGGGGCTCTTGAGTCCAGTCACTCCATGGGGCGTCCACCGAAGCGACCTAAGAATTCCGCGGCCTCCCAATCTGGTAATAATAACGAAGTAACGACCCGAGCCGAGGTTTTCCTGAGGGAGCCCTCGAGCTAAGTTACTCTTAAACGAGGTTTAGGCTAAGCGCCATCTGTGCTCGGCCACCTCAACCCCGTTAAGCGTAAATGCCTCTTCAAGGCAAACAGTGACAAAAAAAACTGCTGAACGTAGGCCTCCCCCATCGGTTGACCGCCCGCACGCAGTTCACTCTTGCGGGAGGCCTATAAACGCTGCGTCGACCATTCTAGAACGAATGCATTAACTTGCAGTAAATTACTAAAAGTATGTAATATATTATAGATACCTACAATCATGTTGGATTTTCCCAAGCAAATACAGAGGTTACCTTTATTATAATTAACCACATTTCTTCTGTAATTACGTGTTTGCTTTTCCACCAAAAATTGTGTGTCATTTTGGTTTATTATGCGGTTTCCCTAACTTTGTGTTGCCATGTCACAGTTTAACCAAGGAACAGTGTTTCAATTATATTTAAGTTTAAACATATCTTAATCTTTTATTGAAATGTTTGTGTATAGGATTCCAAAATTCGTTCTTGACAAATTAATTATAAAGTATTTAGAAGCAGTTTCGGTGATGCTTTTTTAAGGTTAAAATAAACTCTTTCATAATGACGTTCATCTCCCTGGCCTTATTCCACTCGAGTGGGGACGGTATATAACATTTTATAAGCTTTATTGTTTTGGCTTAATTTTTATACGGCTTGCCTGCACACATTAATATCATATTTTTTACCTTTATCAATCACCGGCGGTTAAAGGTTAAAATCATAAATGTAGTCTGAGTTATTTAATATTTTAATTATAGATGAACTCAATCCGTTACTACATATGTTGCAATTAGTAGAACTCCGATGTTTATAAAACAATCATTCCTGTAGTAGTATGAGTCATGTTAGGTATTACATACTATACACGATGCTAAACTGCATCCTTAGCGTATTACGACATCGAGTAACTGTGAAAAAAAACTGTTGATTGTCTGTCATCCACTT
>JAAOEG020000027.1:903486-933432 GCA_011763625.2 Papilio bianor | reverse complement strand
CCACCACCGTCTTCACGCCGCTCGAGTATGGCTGCGTGGGACTCAGCGAGGAGAACGCTGTCGCAAGGTCGGCTGCCGCCACCTAGCACTATGAATAACGCCGTAGCACTTTAAGTGCGAAAACAGATCTAAAACACCTTGTCTATGTCTCGCTTATAGAGCGGGTAAAAAAAATATAGACATCTTTTGTGCGTCGTACCAGGTGTACGACGCCTTGTACATCAGGAATAGAAAAAATATAGATATTACTGCAGATTGCAGGAATTCGATTTATTCTTCTGTTTATTCAATTGTTGCATCAGTGCCAGTGCACCATAAACTTGACAAATGTATAGTTTAAGTTGAATGTGATCATAGACAATGAGGATTGGACACGGTTGTAGCAATGTGTTACACGTGTGCAGGCTGGGCGAGGAGGCGGTGGAGGTGTACCACGCGTACTACAAGCCGACGGAGTTCTTCATCCCGCAGCGCAACATCCGCAACTGCTACCTGAAGGCGGTGGCGGAGCGCGCGCCGCCGCAGCGCGTGCTGGGACTCCACTTCGTGGGGCCCGTCGCCGGAGAAGTCATACAGGGCTTCGCCACCGCGCTCAAGTCAGTACACACTAATACTGACCACACATTTTTCTTCCAGACAATGTTCTATATCTGTGCCAATATCATCCAGATCCGAAGCCGTTCTCGATTCTAAAAAACATCCATCCATCTAAACTTTCGCATTTACATTAGTAGGGTTAGTAGAATATATTAAATTTATTATATATTTTTTGTAACCAATTCAACTAAGATCTAGACCTTTGTTAGAATATGCTTTAAGAGTAGTCTGGTCTAGATTCTGACACAGGATTACCTGATTATATACGTCTATATTTTTGACTAGGCTATTGACACTTGTAACTATAAAAGCTATGTTTAAAAAACAAAAAGGGAAAGAAATGAAATAATTTTTATATTTTTGTTGTGGTTTCAGATGTGGTCTCACAATGGAGCAGCTGATGAACACTGTGGGCATCCACCCCACTGTCGCTGAGGAGTTCACACGACTCAACATCACCAAGCGCTCCGGGAAGGACCCCAACCCCGCCTCCTGCTGCAGCTAGACTACCCCCACCACCCACCACTCCCACCCCACTCTCGCTACCTCCCACTATACTCTCCCTTCGACTCCCACACGACCAAAATAGACAATATTCCAATATGTAAATTAAAATCATTTATTTATAGTGTTTAAAACTTTATATTCGAATTCGTTAATTGTGTGAAAGGTTAAGTTTTGTCACAAATAAGCATTTGAACAAATAATTGAATTAAATTTATTTACCATTAAAATATTCTTTTATTGATTTGAAGCAGATCATGAATACAGTTAATGTAGCTTGTAAAAAATATAATTATTTCATCTCTGGCTATTTATTAAAAGTTTGATTGAACTTTTTGTACCATAGACAAAACAAAATAAAACAAAGTGATAGAACAGTAAAAATATTCTCAGTCTAAATTAATGCTTTTGCTTTGAATGTGGTAAAGAAAAATATTTTAATATCAATAGTTATAATGTTCACAGTACAAAAAAATATTGTTAATATTCCTTATTTAATCGATGTGATTATGAATACAGTATTATTTGCATAATCTATTTCATTATTGTCTAATAAAATTTAAAGTTTTTCACTTTTTTATCTTTTCTTATTGCTGTAAATGTGATTTTAAAGTTATTAAAAGGTATCTTTTTAAAGTTTGTTTTATTTTAGTTACTACCAAAATTTAATGTAATGTAATCCCTTCTCTATAGATTAAAAAATACAGAAAAAAACAATTAATTAAAAATAATTAAGTTTTTTTCGATTATTCATATCTTAATATTAAATTACACTGAAATTTATTACGAAAATAAAAATCAAAAAGATGACTTAGTACTATAAGATTCAAAGGTCGCCAAAAAAAAGCGTGTGCCTAAAATCGCGTCTAACAGGGTCGTACGAATTTAGTAGCCGGCATAAAATATATATGGAAGTATATTAAGATTCGTCATTAGTGAGGTATTTGTTCATCTCTGGCGTGGGCTCGCAGGGGAACCAGACCTGCGCTGTGGGCAGCGGGTAGTACGCGTGGGCCTGCACAAGCTCGTTATCGAAGCGCCAGAAACGCGGGCCGCAGAAGAAATACGTATCTGCAAGGAATTTGAACTTTAAATGATCTGAGAATTATAGCATGCAAAATTACAACAATTACAAAAAGATTTGTGATCTCTTAAATAGGTTTTTAGTGTGGATGGAAGAATTTAACATAATTATAAACGTGAAATAGACTGATGGAATATGTTATGTTATGGAAGTTAGTTGTAGATTTATTTTCTTTTCTTATCACCTCCTTTCCACACCATGGCGGCCTCAACAGGGCTAGGAATGCGTCTCCAGGCAGCCATGTTCTTAGGATAGCCGCGGTCCATAGCGTCGCGTCGTTCGTCGTAGCGCCAGAAATGGTCATCACTGATGAGGTAAGTGCGGTTGTTGTAGTTGGAGAGGAAAGCGGTGGTCAACTCGATGCGTCGCGGCAGACCGAACTCTGACGCACGCCCGCGACGTACCAGCCGGAAGCGACGGCTAAACTCCCAGTAGTTACGACCTAAGCACAAAGGAGATCCGTGTCACTACAATTTTTAGGCTATGTTCTTGATTTTTGCACTGGACTTGCTAGGCGAGTAGACGGTACTGGACTGTTACTGTTAGTATTTTTGTTAATTCCGCCCTGACTAAGTCGCGGTCGGTAGCTAGTTTACCTTGGCGAATATAAGATTGAGTGGCAATGTACCTGAGAAGATGACAATGTTGCCGTTTATCTTCTGGTAGATGGTGCGTATGAACTGCACGTGCTTGGGCAGGCCGATGAAGACGTCGTGGATACGGCGCGGGTAGCCCTCCTCCAGCTCACGTCGCTCCCTGAACACCCATACCCACTACACAACGATAACAAAGAATTCTGATTTAAAATGTGGTTACAACACATGATTATTATAGTATAAAATTAAAAGAACCGATTTAAATTACAGTAAATCGGTTCTTTTAATTTTTGAATTCAATGTAAGTTTTAGTCGTTATCGCATGCATGTTGCATCGGATGTTGAACAGCGTTTGCGGCGATAAATCTGTGTCATATTTAAACCTACTTTAGGTATACTTATAGTCAATTTTATGATTTAAACGAAATATTTTTAAGATTTTTCCGGAACAGTTCTCTGACTTGACACACTGGCTAAGCCTGAAGTTAGAAATGTGTACCTCTTCTTCAAAAACATATATCTTGTCGTGTATCGCCTGTATGGTGTCGTAGTGCGAGAGGCAGAGATCGGGTAGGTCCTCTTCGCGGCTATCAACGGTCTGAGTAAAGTGCGGCGCCAGCGAGGACCGCGATGCTCGCTCCGTGCTCTCCCCAGAGCTCGGAATCTCCTCCTTTACTGAAGTTACACAGAATGACTATAAATTTTATAGAAAACAGCCGACGTCACAGAAGACGTATGTACAGTATAAGTGACTTACGATAAAGTTCCTGCATGCCCAGTATGTCGTCCATATGCAGCTTCTCAACGGGCACCTGGTAGTAGGGGTACATGACGGAGGCCTTTACGTTGGAGTGCGAGAGGCCGAGCGCGTGCCCGATCTCGTGGACGGCGACCGCGAAGAAGTCGGTGACGTCATCGTCGGCGATGTCCTCACCCGTGCCGTCGCCCCACACCTCATCGTCGTCGAAGTGCATGGCGCCGTGCGGCGGCGGGAACGCGTGCGCAACCACGCGACCTGGCCCGTCAAAAGGAAACCTACGTTACAAACGTCAACGTGTTATCTTAATATTTACATATTGAACTGAACTTCGTTAACTTATCTAACTTATTTGTAATTAGTTAGTTATAACTGACCCGTCCCCGTGGTCCTTGCTGGCGAAGGAGACCTGTATGTCGGCGTGTCCGTCGTCCAGCTGCTTGAAGCGCAGCCCACCGTGCGGCGCCCACACCGCTAGACCAAGCGCCATCAGCGCCCGCACGCGCTCCTTTTCCAATGTACTCGAACCGTTTAGCACTCTGACCTCACGTAAAAAAAAACAAATAATGTAAAGGGGCAATAGAATTATTTTATTTTTTCTGAACGACACGCAGGTATGTATCGCTACTTGCGTAGCACATCCTACAACCCGAACGGATTCAGCAGATTTGTATAAAATTTCAAAAATTTTTATTCTTTCATATAGTGTGCTATCTGGTTATTGCTCATCACTGTCTACCACACTTTGCTAGTATAGCTTACCTATAAGTAATAGTTTTCTTCCCCCATCCCTGTTGCAGGATGTACCTGCGGGACCTGGGACTGTTATCTATGTCTTTAACACCGCAACGCTTCTTCTTAAACAACTGTAACAACGTATTTAATTACAAGTAATTCCATCCGCCATCGCTTGTTAAGATAGAAAACCAAAAATTAATACACTCTATGTTATTCGAAAATAAAAAGATTTATTGAATTTTAAAGATAATTGTACTTAAACTAAAAAAAACGGTGCCTTCTAGGCTTTCACAGAAGCCTATTGTCTTCTGTATTTATTTACATACATATAGCTATATATCGTCTACGTACATATATGAGCAACTGTAGTAAATCTGACGTTTTTCACGTACTGAATACCGTTGCAGTGAGATAACGTTAGTAAATCTGACGTTCCTATCGAATTAAGTTCGCGCAGCGAGCGCCCCGAGTGTGCGTATAAAAGGTTTGCTTTAAAAATCCTCATGCAATAAATAAATCAAGAAATGGATAAGAAAATCACGAAGTTAAACGTCGGGGAAACACATATTTGAAAAATGTGTTTGCATTCCAGTGACCCCGAATGCTCAGATATACTGTTTTCCAAAAGTAAGTATTTATGAACGTACGTTTCTCGTTTCCTCATCGAGGTTCCCTGTCGGCGGGAGTCCTGCGAACTGCTGCATCTTCTTGACGGCTTCCGCTATCGACTGCGGCGTGTACGAAAAACCGATATCACCCTGCACCTCCGGCAAGTAGCCGTACCTCCTCAGGAAACTAGCCTAAGTATCGTATAATCATGGTAAATTAAAAAAGGTGCAAAAAAAGACATTCTTTAGGACAAAGATCATAATGAGAATGATACGCAACTTCTCTACTACTAGGTACTATAGTTATTATAATATATTTTAGTTTTTATAGAGGGGTTCTACGGGACGCTCTGGGTCATCTGCACGGCTACGATAGGCCGTTAGTCCCTTTCGTCGCTGTAGCGATCTAGGTCCCTCTTGGGATCATAGGCAATTAGGGTGGGTCCTGGGAAGATGGTGACATAGTATGATTCTATGTTGCCATAACAGTGTTTAGCAACAGGCAGAGGCCTGTTCAATGAAGCCAAGCGCTGAGGGCTCTGGTACATTCTTCGAAAATTCAAGAACTCTCCTCGTTTGAGCTTTGAGTGACTACCGATGGATTTTAGTGGGTCAAACCCAACATATCCCCGTCTTCCTCCCAGAAGGCAGGGTTATCTTTTAAAGATTTCGGACACCAAACAAAGGTACTAGAGTTATAGCGTGTCTTTCGAAGTTTCATCACACAGTAGCTTATGATTTGAAATCGTTATTGACAACATTCAATATTATATAAGTATAACATTGTTAGTTAAGTTAAATATAAAGAATAATTAAGACATCTTAAGTTACTCAAGAAGATAAAAAAACCTAATAAGTAGATTATTTAAAAATAAATTCAAGGATGTTACAACGATAAGCGAGATTGCAATAGTAGAAATTAAACTTAAGCAAAACGTGATACCTCTTCAGCTGTAGGTGTGTTCATTTCTAAGAATATGGTGTTGCATTTAACTTGCAGTATTAGTATAACGATGCACAACACTGAACAGCTGGCGGCCATGTTGCCGGACTGACAAAGACTGATCGCTCGTGTACGCAGTCATTTGACCCTTGACTTGAGATAACGCTGGAGCGACGACACTGGTTGACGCCCTTTGATTCAATCTCCTGTTTCGCATACCTAAACGAAATATCAAATGGCATAATATGCATTTTGCATGTACTCGTAAGTTCCAAGAAAAGGCACAGAGCTTTAAAGATCTATATTCCTAGAAAGATGCGCGAGCGCATCTACACGTTCGTTGTTGGTTTAAATATCGCCTGTGACTCCGTCCTTGTGAAATTAAATTAAAACCTAGAATCCCACATTATCCTCTTCAACTATGCCAAACTTCATCGAGATCCGTTTCGCAGTTTAGGCGACAAACTCCAACAAACATCCATCCATCTAAACTTTCGCATTTATAATATAAGTAAGGTGACTTACTTGTATTGTAGTCCCATATTCCACTAATCTTCTAGCCGTTCGACAGCAATTCACAGCGTAGTTGTTAATGGAAATGGCGTATACTTTTATCTTGCAACCAGTGGGTTTTCCTTTGGAAACCATTCGATTTTTCGTGAGTTTGAAAACTCACGAAAAATCTCATGATCGTGGTCTCTCTATTTCAAAAATAAGAAAAAAGTAAAGTTGTCACTAAGACATTGTCAAATTATCAATCACTGTCAATGACTGTTATAGAGCTTATACTTGTAGTGTCAGGATTTGTATGAGAATTGTTTTTGAATATTTATCATTTCAAAATACAAAACATTAGCTACCATTAAGATGACGTCGCACCCGAGCGGTAGCAGCCACGCGGCGAGCGACATTGACGTGCGCCGCCTCTACAGCCTCTCCCTCTCGCAGATCAGGAAGCATTCGGAGCTCGGCAACTATCACTACAAGCCCACGCCATTCGTAACGTTCTTTTAATTTCCACTAATTTTCCTGCCACTCGCATAGTCTTTTGGTCACTAACGAAGTCCTTTAGCTTAGTATAGAATTATTGTTAGAATTAGCAGCCAATCCATAAAATGTAAAGAGCATCTGAGTAAATATTACAATAGTATTTATATACTTAACTAACTTATATAAAAAAACGATTAGCTAAATACTTATACTTTGCTTTACTGTAAATGTCCCAACACACAAAAACACACGTTTACCAAATAATTACGATTCATCTTTTAAGAAAAACAGAAGTAAAAACATAATTTATAAAACATCGTAGAATATTCGTTGGATCCACGGTTACAACGCCAAGATAGGTGTGATCAACTTGAATAATGAGGGCAGCACCATCGCGCTGTACGCCGCCGGTAACTGCGCCGTGCTCTACAACTGGACCACCAACGAGATGAGGATACTGCAAGGACATGTCAGTAAACCAATAAATAACTTCCTGGCTTTGATTTATATCCCAAGATAAATCGTTACTATAGTCTAGCAATTACAAAAGTGGTCCATGAAATACAATGGGGTCCATAAGTGTCCCGCTCTATAGGGATTTAAAATTGAAGGTACAAAATTTAAACAAGTATTTTTTGCAGCAGTCTGAGGGGTTCCGAGAAAAAGTTTGGCAAATTTTGGACTAAAACAAAATGATTTGATTTTAAATTAATGATCTTAAATAACCTCACCTAACACATGCTAAGACAACATACTAAACTATAATATACTTTTTTTATGTTACAAGGTGGCAAATGAGCCAATCTATTTCAGGTGGCCGCTTAGCTCGTTGAAATAGCAAAGTGACCGCTGCCCATAGACATCCGCAATTGCAGATGCGTTGCTTCGACGCAATCGACGGAGGAAGAGACGCACTGAAAGAGAATACATATTTCCGCTTCTAACGTATCCTCCTCCGTTAAGTCCACTTCTTCTTCCCATCCTTTCCTTGTAAGATAAGGCTGGGAAGGGAAATAAGACAAAAATTATGGCTCCGGCACCACCCTCATCAGATGAAGCTCGGAATTGCTTCCACTTGACGCCTGTCTTCTGTATGGTCGGTGTATTACACCGGACGAGCCGGCCCATTCGTGCGAAGATGTTAAAGCGGGCTCTACCAATGTGTGTAAATATTACTAACGTTGCCTAATTTATGATTCAGAAGCATATAGTGACATGCATAGCTGCAGACAGTACCGGCAAGTGGCTGGTGACGGCTGACTCTGGGCCCGAGAACGTGCTTATAGTTTGGGACAGTTCCGACAACTTTCCTGTCAAAACACTCTTCTCACCGCACGGGGCCACGAACATCGCCAAGATCACACTTAGTCCAGACGCCAAATATCTTCTTACTATAGGATATAGGGAGAAAGCGATCGTCTACTGGTGGATATGGTCCTTCGGGAATGACGAACCACATGGTAAACTTTTAATAAAATTTAAATAAGATAAATATGGAATAGTGTATATAATATATATATGAGTTAATAGTTCATTGAAATCAATTAAAAGTTTGGACGTCTACAAAGAGAAAAAGTTTGGGAACATCTACTTTAGAATAGTGAGATTTTTTTTTATTGTAAGGAGGAAAACAAGCCAGATGCCACCTGAAAACGCGAATGAAATAGTAAAGTGACTGCTGGCCATAGACATCCGCAATTGAAGATGCGTTACCTTCCTTTCGTCGACGGAAGAGGAGACGCACTGATAAATATTATAATATTTCCTCTTCCTATGCGTCTCCTTCTCCGTCATAACTACTATTTGACCTCCGGAACGCACAATAAAAAAGTCAGATTTTTGAAGCACTAAAACTCATTGTTGAATAAAAACAATGTAGCTACTCTGGAACTGGCAATGCCTCGCAGTGCGATCTTGGACATGGCCTTCAACCCGACACAGACTGAACAGTTTGTGCTGATGACCAAAAACGATATATGGATTGGTGTTTCTAGGGTTAGCATTTTCCTACAATAAAGTTGATAGTAGAGGTCCTTCGCTTTGAGTCTGTAGACTTAGTAACTTACTGCCAGTAGCAAATACGTGAAAATTAACATTAAAAAAATCAACATCTTTTTATTTTTCCAGAAAGTATTTGTAACGGAGCATGGAGTGATAAAAGATACAAATACATACGAGTTGGTAATACTAACGGTGCAAAGGAAGCAAAACGCAGAGTTTGGCAGGTTGACATGCTTCACATTCGTAAGGGAGACGTGTCAGATACTCGCGGGGACCAACCGGGGTTACGCGCTTGTGTACGGTTACACATCTGAGTTCAACGCTAACGTGCAAGATACGAAAACTATCAAGGATTTGAAGTTCGTCAAGGCGCTGAAGATACAACAGTGTAGGATTGAAGTCATTAAAAATATCGACGGGTACTTGTGTTATATTATGGTATTAAATTCGTGATACTATGTCACCCCTAACTTAGGGTAGTGGTCCCCTAAGTGGGGACGTATAGTGAGCTGGTGATGATGTCACACGTTATTTGATTTCAACAGGGAAGAAGCAACATATGAATTTATTTTTCCATTGTATTAGAATTATACTTTCTTATATATATTTCCAGAGTAATTGTGACAGGCAATAGCGAAGGTGGGATCCATTTCTACGACCCGCAGCTGAAGCTGCTGTACTGGGTTCATGGCTTCACCGTTGACAAGGTGACAGGTCTCAGCTTTAACGTCTCGCCTAGGAGCTACATAATTCTCGATCCCAAATGTAAGTAGGTTTTCTGGTAGGTAGGTAGACTATTTTATGGATAAGAGTTCGTAGCGAAGACCAGCTTTTGCCGGCGAATCATACGGTGTAAGTAGCATATGTTGTTTTCCAAACTGTGTTCTATATCTGTACCAAATATCATTGAGATCCGTTGATCCGTTCTGTAGATACCTTTGAATAAACATTACAGGTATATCTTTATATTTTGGATGACTCACATAATATCTTTATAAGTCATAGCCTATCTGTTATTCTAATGTACAAGCTATATTATTGTAAAGTTTCATCAAAATCCATTCGATACTTTTTGCATGAAAGAGTAACAAACATGCATCCATACATTATTACAAACTTTTCCGTCTATAATGTTAGTAGGATTGTACATAAATATCTTTATTTATGGGCTCCCTCAAACCACTCTGAGACCTCTTAGAGTTGCACCGTTAGCCTTTGTAACTCATTAACATTAGTTCAAGATAGTATCCAAATGTACAGGATTTTAAAAGCTTATATTTAATGTAGACTATGTAAATTTATTCTCGTTTCCCGGAAAAAATCGTTCTTGATTTTCATGCAAAACTTTAAATATAATGCGAGGAAGATTTTTATACTCATCTAGGTACTACACAATGCCTTTGCTGGGAGAAGGCGGTGCTCGAGGTGGACCCGGAAACAGGCGCTAGGCGCCAAATGCTGATGAAGAGTAAACTGCCTTCTGACGCTACTGTCTCCAACAAGCCCTTCGTCGTCAGGGATTTTATCGTGTGTGAGGATACCCTGAGTATTATTTACAAGTGGCAATAATCCAAGTCAAACGATTTTTTAGCTAACTGTAGTTTTTTTTAATCAAAATGCCACCTTTATTGAAGCAATTTTTGGTCAGGTACAAAGAACCAGGGCGTGGGCTTTGTGGATTTCGTGGTCGAGAACAATTATACCATCCTAGACAACAAGACATCGCCAGCGCTTGCATTAACGGTACATCCTGAGAAGTAAGAGAGAGATATTATAGCAAAAACTCTATGATTTATAACTACCATGAATCATTCGTACGTTCTTTCTGAAATGCTTAATAGCCTAAGAATGAAGACCCAAATAAGGCAATAAATTATATGTATATTTTTTTTATAATTTAAGTTGGCAAACGAGCAAGCAGTCATCTAGATTCGCCTAATTAGCAACGCAACTACTGCCTATAGACATTCGCAATCGCAGATGCGTTTCCTACCTTTAATCGACGGAGGAGGAGACGCACAGAAATGGGATATTACCCCTCTTATACGTCCCTTCACCGCCAAATCCACTTCTACTTTCCATCATTTCCTTTTAAGAAAAGGATAGTAAGTGAAAGGGGACTGAAATTAGACCTCCGGCTCTCACACTCATCAAAGGAAACACTACCACTGTTAAAACTTTTGTGACGCAATTATTGTGGCAATTTTGTCATATAATATGTTGATCTGTTAAGGCAAGGCACGATGAACACGATAGCCTCACACATAGTATAGAAGTTACGTTTCCCTTCTTTCCGAAGGCCATACGTGTGCGTGGGATACGCAGACGGCACCCTGGAGCTATACAACTTTGTGCGACATACGCTGTTCTCCCGGCTGCCTCTGCGGGACCGCTATAAGGTGGTAACGAAGCCCCCTGACGACTCTATCAGCTGTCTTGTCGACGTCACCTACCCGCAGCTCTCTGTTACCTGCCTCAAGTACTCTCCCAACGGTAAAACTGTGTGGTACTCTTCGCAAATGAGAAAGTAGATAATTTTATACGTGATCACTGTATACAATTCAAACTTTGCAAGCAGTTTAAGTATTACTGATAATATTAATATTAAAAGAATATTAGCATACCTGTTCTTATAATCGTCGGTTGGTTAAATTATCTGTCGTATTTTATACATAATTTTCTCAGGTTTGCACCTGGCATGCGGTCTCAACACTGGACAATTAATATTCATGGACCCAACGACTATTGAAATAAGAACTAACACACCATTCCAAGACACCCGATTCTCAATCAAGGAGATCTCCTACAGCTCTGATTCTTTGTCTCTTGCCTTTTTTGTATGTACTTATTTGTTTTTATATACCTTGTTGCCGTCGTCGTATGGAGAAAACTGTGATGTTGTAAGAAAGTCGATGATGCTGGACGAAACATGTTCAACTGAATGGGATTAGCAACTCAAAATGAATTTGATTCACAATTTTTTATTGATTTTCGACCACAAAGCTAACTATAGAGTGTAGTTATTGAAATTCTATTTGTAGGATGCGGGCAGAACAGTCTGTCTGTATAAGTACGACTGCGCTTCACTAAATTGGAAGTTCATTGCGAAGCACCGAGCCCACTATAAGGAAGTGACGGCGGTCTTCTTCCTGCCCGAGAAGAATGAGAGCGGAGACTTCAAGCTGTTGTCGATAGGCGCAGACCGCACACTAGTCGAGTACGACATCGGCGCCAGCTCCGAGGAGTACCTCGAGATCCTGAGCCTGGACAGAATAGAGCAGACTGCCATCCCTCTGGCGGGGATCCCCTGGCCGACGTCCAAAGATGTCGACCCGGAGACTTGTCGCACCGATATGCCCATGATATTAATCGCCAACGATGAAGTAATTGCTTTGGTGTTATGTCCGCTTTAAATCAAATCATTTGCAGGTCTAATTGTCACACTCAGATTCATTTATAATCACTAAGCAAGTTCCTAAGTTTAGATTATAGGTACATTAAGGGACACGTAAATGAAAATTGATTTATTTATTATCCTTAATCAGTTTAAATACAAGATAATAAACTACAAGACGACAATGACCTTGTCAACGGTGTTGGCGCCGCGGTTCGAGCAGCCGGTGCGTCGCCTACAGCTGGTGACACGCACTGACGACGACGAAGGCGCACAATATCTGCTTTTCGCCACCAAGACCGTCGTCGGCTTGCAGAAATTGCCACTCGATGGTAATCCTTGGAAGCACATCGGACTACTAGGGCATCCGATAGAGGTTTTTATCTGTCCGTTGTGTCTGACAATTCCGAAATCTGCGGAAAATTATAGAATGATTTGTTATAGGTGATACAAATGTGTTATCGAGAAGACTTCGGCAGTTTATTTACTATAGGAGCTAAGGATAGCTGTATGACGCAATGGGCAGCTAATTACAGGTAGGTATACACTTTTTCTATTACTCCTTTTATTATTTCTTGTCCTACTTTATCATACATCTCATATCATAGCTTACATTCTCTTGCAGGGCGATTGACACGACTACAAAACAAGGCGGCACCGAAATGGATCCGTATTACTGTCTAATAGAGAACGGTCGGCCGGGTTGGTTGTTCCACGAGATTCGAGACCTGTTCTATTACATTCAGATACTGTGCCAGGGTACCTTCTCCCCTTCCATCAGGACAGTGAAAGATGTCATACCCATCGAAACGCTACCCGATATGATGAGAGCTTTGGGTTTTTTTCCTTCAGAATATGAAGTAACGTGTTTAAATAATCGAATAATCTTAAATAGTAACAGAAACAATACTTAAATAGGTTTTCTTTGTACACGTTTAATTGAATTATTTTTACTATTAAAACATGAATATAATAAATGCAAAAGTTTAGATGGATGGCTGGATGGAGGTTTGTTAGAGTTTGTCTCCTAAACTGCTGAACAGACCTCGAGGAAATTTGGCATTGATATAAAGGATAGTCTGGAAGAACACATAGGTTATTTTTGATGCCGGAAATAATCGCGGTTCCCATGGGTTACGCTGAATTTGTTTTTTCATGTTACAATACTGCAACGGTACAGTTACAGATCGTAGTCTGCAATAACAAGTAGGATAGTACCTAAGTTTTATTTAAAATCCGCGAGGACGGAGTCGTCACAGCTAGTTAAATATTTTTAATGTTTTTCGGTATAATAGCACTGCGCCTGTCGATAGCTCTTTAAACTACATTTCCTATGCGAGTCAGTTAGAAATTAAATAATGTATCTCTTCCAGGTAGAAAATTTGATAGTAGAGGCGAAGTATAAAGTGCATCAACGTCAACCTTCAACAGAAATCGACTTCGAAGAGTTTGTGAAGCTGTATTTGAATCATCGGCCCGCGTTTCTAGAAAGTGCTAGACGTATCAAGAATGCATTTAAATATTTCGCAAACCCAATAGATGGGACATATGTAATGTCCAGGGATAATTTTATTAATATGCTCAGTGATTATGGTATGAGTACAAATATTAGAAATAACTTATTTTTGTGGTATTTTTACGCTTAGTTGTTAATTATCAAATACTTTTGTTTTCAGGTGAACATTTCCCGCGTGAACTATCTTGGTACCTCTTGTCTATTCTGTGTTGCCAAAATTTTGAGGATCGATGCACGATGTTTGAGACAGATTTTCATTTCTTACCAGAAGTAAGTATTTTTAATGTAATGTAAGTTAACTATTAATCATACACTAACCAGGAGCATAACAAAAAAAAATTGTCAATTCCCGAACATGTCAATGTTTATGGTAAGCGTACATCAGAATATATAATCCCAACATTAATAAATAGTTTACCCCCAGATATTAAAAATAACATAAATTATAAAATAATATTTAAAACTCATTTTCTTAATTCCTGAGTATAAAAAATTATAACCTTTGTGTGCATCTGTATATGACGGTATGAGCGAACTCACTAACGTGCTGTAAAAAAAATCTTGCCATACCTACTGTTTAAACCCGCAATGGGTTTATAGACACTCGTACAGTAACCATGTATTTTTCTGTTTGATATAAAGTAAAAATAAATGAAAAAAAAGTAATTAACTCCGTCATCAACTATGGCCACCCCCCAAATAATGCAATTTTTTTCCAGACTATAAATCTTAGTGAGCTTCTGTGCAACATAATCGGCGTGGCGGATTACGACAACCTATCGGAGTCATATTTAAAGGGGTCCGGCAGCTCCATGCGCAGTACCTCCACAGATTCTGATAATTATTCGCCTTAGTAACTGCTCATCATCAGCCTGTCTGTTTTCTGCTGGACATGACCCTTAACAAATATGCGATCTGTGTTTAGCTACATCGACCTCTCAAAATATTATTTTTATTTATAATATGCCAAAATGTTGAATTGGAAACCATGTGATTAAATCATACAAGATTAAAATAAAAATCTTTTTAATTTTATACGTGTTTTAATATTCAAATTGAATATAATTCTTATTTACATTAATATTTCACAGATAATTTTTAAATTTACAATGTCACACAAAATTAAACTAAAAAATTAAAATTAATTAAAATAAGAAATAAATAACACAAAATTGCTACAACGCGTCTCGTTGATTTGAGAGCGTTTACACCATATTTAAATTAACGATCTTAGTCACCCGGCCCTCGACCGTCCTCGTCGACAAACCATGGTCTACTATTGCACGCCAGACATGAGAATAAGGTGCCTGACGCACCTGGACCCTAGTGTTTGTATCACAAACTCATGCTACATTTTGATCTCATAAATAAAGACTTCATTCATGTAAATTGTGGATTAAAAAAATAGTTGCCAAACTAAAATTCATTACAATATTGTAATAAAGTAATGTCACATACAATGTAACGCGAAGGTTTGCCGATAACTGCCTATCGCAGTAACAGCGATCGCGACCCGCGCTTGTCTGCTTAGAGCCCGTAGACAATGTAACATACGATTATCGATATCGCAAGTAGAATCGAGAATGTCAAAATTTATATAAAAATTACATGCGACATATCGAAAGAAATTGTCAGTTCCATACATTTTTGAAATTCGTTATGGTATCGCTTCGCTTGCACTATGTCTAGGGGGCAGTACCGCTAGCGCTCCGTGACGTTATCAGGCCGTCAGAAAAACTTCTGCGCACGAGTAATAACATACAATGAATAGGAAATTTAAAAAAAAACAGTATCAAGTATTGTTTCATTAGAACTAGTTACAAACATAAATTCAGTTCATGTGTTAAGTTCAAAGATTGTCCCTACAAATGTATGGGACCACATACTTTTTTGCATTTTAATATTGAAGTCATTAATTTCCGACCCTACTTCCTTGAAATTTTGGCAAAGTAAAGGCCCTTCGTACTTAGCAATGTAAATCTTTGAAACCTGGCGACAAAGTCACTAAGCCACAATGTCATAGAGTTTTGTACACAGAAACGCGCCGCCAGCCTTTTGTTTTTTTTAGTCGCTCGCAACAATTTGTCAAGATTATCGTGAAAGAAGTCATTGCGATTTTCAAGATGGCGGAGCAAATCTATACAGTTGACATGTAGTCTATGGTTTAGTTACCGAACAGACGATTCGAGTCGACGATACGTCATGTGTAGCGTAGTAGCGAGCGTTAACGTTATACTCGCAACAAGAATACATTATTAATTTCGAAGATTTACGATACTTTGTGTAAGTAGGAAAGACGAAAATCTTGTGACACAAAATGCTAATTGTATAGGTCTTACTAATGTTTTATCACTTCCACAACAACAGTACAAAAATACACACATATTGTTACAGTTAATAATGATAATAAACATTGGCAGTGATGGTCAATTAACAGTTTGCTGTGCAATATTCCCAGGTGGGTCACAATTTTTTGACTCTACAAATAAATTCAATGTCACAAACAACTTTGCTAATTCTAAAAATACGCTAATCTTAATATAAATAGAATCTGAATTGTGTAACTATGTGAACACATATAATTAGACAGATAATGCAACTGTTAAAGCAATTGGAGTCACATCTAGCAGTAGCTTTGTTGTCCCAGTTACTGAAGCCAATACTCCAAGATTCAACAATTCGAAAGAATTGTTGAATCTTGGAGATGTAAGCCATATCAGATGGCTTAATGAAAATTAAGCCATCTGATATGGCTTACATAGCTTTAAACTTGCAGAATGTGTTCTTTCAGGTCACTTAATGGAATACACTAACTAGTGAAGAAGTCCTAAGTCTGAAATCACCGTGGAAAGTATCCAGGTTGTTGAGAGTGAGGGAAACGGGCAGAAGAGGCAAGGTAGTCACCGAAAGTGATGGATATTATCACAAATAACCCAAAGATAAATATAACCAAGTTATTGAAGGATGTATTCAAAATCAAGGCGTCATAGAAGTTAAAAACTACATTTTGCTGATCAATTAGTATGCCTAGATAACTAAGAACTTTATAATTTCTGATAGAAATTTGATCTTTTTATCTACTCAACTGTCTGTCTGTAATAAGATTATTATTCTTTATTTCATTCAAAAAATAAAAAAGAATATATAAATATAAACTATTACCAACAATTAATAAATATAGACAAGGAATTTACCATCCATAAAATCAGGATTAAAAAAAAATTGTTAAACCTTAGGATGAAACCAGAGATCTTATACAAACGTTAAGTAGAGCTTGCTCACATTTTCTATATTTCTACCCATAACTAAAAGTCTATCAACAGGTCCATCAAAACTCAAGACTGTAAGCGCGCAGCACCAAACTTTACGTTTTTTCCCTAAGAACTTATTTCATCTATAGGCACTAGAATAGTTTTACACCTGGGCTTGTAATACAGTCAAGACAGCCCTGTCTATTAATTTATGTTTCACATAGTGACACATTTTAATGAGCATTTAACTTATCCACATACATTGTACCATTGTAAACATATAGTCAAACCTGGATAAGCGAGAACCATGGTTTCGACGACAACCTCCACAAGCAAGAAAATACAGTTAGATCTCCGTAATTGCAAGGTGTAGCTGCCTGCACATCCCAGTACACAATATATTACAGCAAAAATATATAAGTTTAGCCTACACACTATTGGTCCAGTACTATTGACCAATGATTTTAAAGTTAAGTACCCATGAACCTTTTCTCATATGACCACTGGAAATATTGTTGTATCCACACTCCACACTCATATCCCATCACAAACCTTTAGTATAAAAATATGTTACTGTTCTAAATAATCTCATTCCAGTCATAAATGGCAAGTACAACTAAATCCTGAACAACCCTACTTTGATTTGTCACACACAAAACATACAGTATATACAATTTTAATGAAATTCTTACAATATTCTGCGGTGAAATAAGACTGTCCATACTTCCATAGTAAATAGCGAACAGCAAAGCCGACGTCTGATAAAGGGGGTTATGTTCTGAATATTTATTTGGTTGCAATCGAGAAATCCATGGATAGCAATTTGTGAGTGTACAAACACCACATTTTTTTTTTAGTTACTAGTTAAAGTGTGGCAGGTTTTGTTATGCTGTTATGTATAAAGAATTATAAAGTAATTAAAAAGTATTATTAATACCAACTTACAAAAGGCGTTTATTATTAAAGGATAAAACTACAATATTCAGATATTGGCAATAACGCATCATGTACACTTGTACATCACACTTGTACATGTTTTATCATTTTTGTAGTAGAAGTATCTACTTGATACTTCTACTACAAAAATGATAAAACAATAATTTAGTCTCAATATGCTCTAAGAACCCACTAATAGCTAATTTTGCCACGAATGGGGGAATCTTGAAACCTCAGGTAACAGAAAAGAGTCTACTGTATTGTGGTGTCTTGCACTCTCACTTATCCAGGGTAAACTGTAGTTTCATTTATAAATGCACTCACATTAAAGGTTCCATATATATACAACTCATGCTAATTGTGCTAACACTAAATACCTTAGTCTGTTTTTAACCGTTTTGCCGGAGTTGTGGTGCCACTACTCTGCGAGTTTGAATCTTCAGAGAAGTTCATATGACTAGAAGTGAACTCGGTTGGTCCTTGAGAGTCACTAACTGTTGAAAAACCTGAAATATCAAAGTATAAAAAAGTTTAATGACTACAATTTTAAAAGTAATGCTATACATGCAGCAAAAGTTAAACTGCAATTTAGTGTATAACTAATGGGGGTTGGTTTAAATTTAAGTTCATTAGGTTTCTTTTATTCGAAAATTATTAATAGAATTTATTTACATTAAATAAAACAACTTACACGTATTTGAATCTTCAGCCATACCAAAGTTAGAATTTGAAGAGTCGTGCATCTTTTTGGGGGTCAAGGTATTTTCCTTATTCTCTCGTTTCGCCGCATGTTTTTTCTTTTGCTCACTCGTAGATATTGGAACCCATTTGTAAATTTTCATAGTCGTCTCTCCAATTGTCACCCATTTCTTTTCCCTATTTCATAAACATATTATTTGCAATGTGTTAAAACAGATTTTAAAAATATATTTTGCCACAATAAGTTTCTTACCAATGGCGAACTTTTTCAACAGCCTGCATGACTCTTTTGATGTCGTCTTTTACACGATTCCTGGTTTCAGCACGGACGGAACGAGACATTTTTAGTTAATTAATATATATTGCTACAACTTTATGAATCTGAAAATCAATTTAAGAATTAAATAGCAAGATAAAAACTAAATGTATACGGACATACACCACTTTCGTTTTAAATCCATTTACGTCCATCCGCCATTTATTAATCTGACAGCCAGCTTAACTTGACTTCCGAAGTTAGCGATGCTTGTCTATGAACTTGTAAAGTTCAGAATTCAGAACCCCTAGTTGAAAATCGCTGTTCTTAAATCTTTGTAGCTATAACTATATTTACAGAATTTAGTTCGTCTATTCATGGTAGTTTTTAAATTAAATGTTTTTCACAAAGAATTTTAGTTTGAAATGTCAAATTACTATTAAAAAACTAAATCATAGAGCAAAATTATTTCGTGTACAATGGTTTGCAAAAAAAATGATTCTCTTGCCATTGGTCAAAATATTCCGACTATGAAAATTTAAGCCAATCATGTTGCTTTGTTTTACGAAATTATCGTCTTTCATTTGGAGCATGTAATTAAGAACCGAAAATACGAAAAATCATAAATGAAAATTTTTACAGGTGATTAATGCCGCAAAACACAAATAAGTGATATATTTATTTAAAATGTCGCTGTAAAAAACAGGTAAGAACTGCTGTTCATTGAGACTGCCTTGACTGACAATGTAAAATATTAAGACTTCCTGAAATTCAGTATTCAGCGTAAATCAATTTTGAGATTGCCTATCTTTAGCGGCTGTCAGTTGTTTTACGTCTTATTGCATTTTTTCCAAGTGGTTTCTATTTATACATGATTCTAAATTGTACACAAACCTTCACGCGGCTGGGTCTGCAGGGATGTACACTTATGGCTATGATGCAACGAGATGATAAGGTGCTATACATTTGCTGTATTAGAATTCCTTCTTTTACTGTGCTACTTTTTCATCGTCATTGATGAAGTCTAGGTGTTTGTGATCTGCTTTTTGTAGCCTGCTTCTTGTTTCTTAGTGCATCTAAAAATAACCTTAAAAACATTGTTTTTTGTTTGCAAGATTTATTAAATCACATAACAAAAATTTGTTGTAGTTTTCACATGACACATGACACTTCCCAGATTATTGGTCCTCTTAGCTTTCACGTCCGTTATTCTTTGAGGACTTACAGCCCCACTTTAAAGACTTAGCAGCCCAGAAGTTGGAAAACACTGATCCAAACATTATTGCTACAATGTAATATGTTTAGTTCTTTTTTTGTTATGCAAGCTGTGACCAATAATTCCAAATCATATGGTTGAACATTACTTCTCAGTTTTTTCAACTTTTATGTTTTGGAATAGTATTAGTATCAGCTATCATTTGTTCAATGTCTCATTGCTGTATTCAGTATAGATAATGGTCAATTACTCTTAGGTTCAGAATGAGAAGCACAAACCAACTCTCATAGTGACCAAATAACATATCTGAGTATGACAGTCACGGTCGCATATTTCATCACTGTTTTGTTGGTCTCATCACTGCACCCACCATGCTCAGCTTGTTTATATTTTTGTTGCAGTCGTGCACCGTGCATGTTGTGTGAACCGTAGAAGTGGTGCAATAAAACTATATTGTTGGTATTGTTTGGCATAAGGTTGGGCTAACGCAAACCGTGCATCTTTCCTTCCCGTATGGCTGCGTATGTTAACCGTACGATATCGATGATGGCTGGCGACGGGCCGCACAACGTCGCGACTCTCAACAATGGCAACGTACGCGTCAACATGCCCAATGTTGACTCTCCATTGCAGATATTTGTGAGAGCTAAAAAGAAGATCAACGATATATTCATTGAAATTGATGATTATGTCAAAGATGCAGTCACATTTATGCATGGTAAGTTTTTCCCTATTCTACTATTACATAATCTTTGGTTATCTGAATTTCTGTACTCATACCATCTACACCTATTAAATATGTCCACAATTTATGTTATCATAATAAAAACATCAATAATATTATGATTTTCTGTAATTTTTTTTAAGGTGGCATACAAGCAAGGGGCCACCTGAATTCGCTAAAATCGCGAAGGGACCGGTGCCCATAGACATACGCTATTGCAGATGCATTGCCTATCTTTAATTGATGGCGAAAGAGACACACCAAAATAGTATATTGTTTCCTATGTGTCCCCTCTGTCAAATCCACTTCGACTTCCCAACCTTCCCTTATAATAAACATGTAGTAAGGGAAAGAGGATTACAATTAGGCCTCTGACTGGTATTACACCAGGCGAGCCAGCCAAGAGATGTTGCTGGCATCTAAAGCTATCTAACTTACAAATAAATTTTTGAAAATTATTTCATCACTGAAATTTAATTGTATTGTATTAATAAATTAAAATAATAAAATTAAAGTCGTGTATTTTGTGTCATGTTTCAGTGTCATATTGTAATTGTGATAATTACAACTATTGAAGCACATATACTAAATCTGTAGACATCCTTATCATACTATTTAGTGAAACCGAGATGGGAATACATAATAAATTTTACATACATTGTATACTCATGTAATATCTTCTAGCGGTGTCAGGTGAGAACAAGATTGCAAGTGCTCAGGATGTGGCCAACGTTGAGGCCTATGTCAGCAAAGTCCAGGCCATACGGGAGGTGCTCAAACGAGATCACATGAAAGTCGCCTTCTTTGGCAGGTTAATGGCAATATTTTATTTTAACTTCAACCTTTGTACATTTATTTTAGTTATTTAATAAGAAAAACTATATTGAGTTTAAGTGCTGTATGGAAAAGAGGAGACATAAATTGAATTGTGTAAAGATGTCATAATGTTCCCTTTAATATTTAACAAGCTGGTTCTGTGTGGCTTCATTTGCATGAAATTCTATAGGATTGAGTGAATATTCTGCATTGTTTATAAAAATGTTGTCACCATTCTCATTACTTTTTCTTAATATTTGTTACTCGGAAAAAGTTGGTTTTATTGCTTACATTCTATAACATCGGAATTTTCAAAATTCAAATGCTCAACAAAGGTTTTGCTATAGGCTTGCTATTTTTGACCCAATCTTATATAACTATTTCTTTTAATTCATTCAATCTCTATGCTTTATGGTGTGAAAATACGAGTATATAGCTTAAAGTGTAATTGTAGGGCATTTCATGTTACTAATAATAAAATACGAATGTTTAAATGGATGAATGTTTGTTTGAAAGAATCTCCAGAACCACTCAACCTATCTGCATGAAATTTTGCACAGATATAATACATAGTCTTGGAAGAAAACATTGGCTGTCTACTATTTTTTTTTAATTCCCCGCGGATGGAGTTGCGAGTAAAAGCTAGTTACAAAAGTAATTATTGAAAGATATGGCTTGATTGCCAACATTCTGCGCTGCTTTAGTATATTAGGGGTTAGGAGAGGTGTTTGTTGATATTGTTAGAGCGTTAAAGGGGTAGGGGACAAAGGGACAGTAATGTGTTTTGGTGTTTTTACTTTTAATTTGTTTTTCAGAACAAGTAATGGTAAGAGCACAGTGATAAACGCGATGCTGCACGACAAGATCCTGCCGAGCGGTATCGGGCACACCACTAACTGCTTCCTGCAGGTGGAGGGCTCTGATACTGATGAGGCCTTCATGCGCACCGACGGTACCGACGAGAAGCTCAGCGTGCAGGTAACAACAATATTGATATGAACAAAATTAAATCAAGAGAACCTACTCATCTTAATCTTAACAATCCAGCTAAAGATTGCTCTGCCTTGGTTGTCTCGCCAGCTTTTCGAAACGGTTATATTTATCGGAATGATAAAAAGTATTTTTTTTTGTGTATGTAAGTTAGTTTTTATGTATGTAAATTCCATTGTGACGGCCTAGAGCATAAATTCATGGATCAATCTTTATAGAGGCGGTGGTATTCGATTCCTTTATTTCCTCGGATTGTACCATATACAGAAAATACATTAAAATTGATGTGACAAATAAAAGTAAAAAAGAGTGCAAATTTCACGCTTCATAACTGTTTGATTATTCTACACTAAAGTCACTCGCGATTCCGTCAGCTCGGAATTAAAAAAAAACTTCATTATTAGCTTATAGGTTGTACATCTTTGCCAAATTTCAGTGAGATACATTGAGTCGTTCTGGAGATACCTTCAAACAAACATCCATCCGTCTAAACTTATTAATATTAGTAAGACTTAGAAATTGTATCAAACCATTTGTCAAAACCTATTAATATAACAGCCAACGTATGGTTCTATTTCAATATCAGACATGTCTGGTTTTTTCAAATTAGGTAATCCAAAATCAACCTTAATTCGTACTAGTTAAGGTTGAATATGTTTCCAGTCTGTGAGTCAGCTGGGGCACGCGCTGTGCGCGACGCGGCTGCAGGAGTGCGCGCTGGTGCACGTGTACTGGCCGCGCGAGCTCTGCGCGCTGCTGCGGGACGACGTGGTGCTGGTGGACAGCCCCGGCGTCGACGTCACCCCCAACCTCGACGAGTGGATAGACCAGTACTGCCTGGACGCTGACGTCTTTGTACTGGTCGCTAACGCGGAGTCCACGCTTATGGTCACCGTAAGTTGTAACAGTACAATTAAATAGCCTTCAAAGTTTCTGATATTTTATCACTTCAGCTCACTTAACGTCCCCACTGAAAGGAAAAGGCTCAAAGCCCAAGTTAGGGGTGACTTCACGATGTTTTCCTTCATCGTAAGAAATCGGGTACATGTACAAGTGGAATTCTGAATGATGATTGAAATACACATTGGTATATGGCGGGATTCGAACCAGGACCTGCAGACAAGTCAAGTGCTTAGCCCCTGAGCCATCGACGCTGTGCAATTTAATTAATCATTGATATTCTTTTGCAGGAGAAAAACTTTTTTCACAAAGTGTCGACAAAGATATCACAACCGAATATATTTATATTGAACAACAGATGGGACGCCTCTGCATCGGAACCTGAGTATTTGGACCAGGTCAGATTTTTTATATATTTTGTAATATACTCCACAACTGGATGCAATATGTCACTACGCGGCGTCCACGCGTTATCCACGACGCTTATGCCATGCTAGCGGTTATCTGCGACTTTGTAAGTGCAGATTAAAAAAGAACCTGTAACTATACCGCGTGTATTAGCTACTTTCTCCAAATAGGTCCAAACGGACAAACAAAAATTAAAAAAGTTGGAATTTCGTTATCAACAACACAAATATATCATGTGTACGAAAAGTGATTTCTTTTGTGATGTTACATAGAAAACAATTTTTACTATATGAATATACTAGCTTTTATCCGTGACTCCGTCTACGTATTATTACTAGACTATCATCATCATCATCAGCTCACTAAACGTCCCCACCGAGGGGGGAGCCTACCCCAAGTTAGGGGTGACTAGGCCTTAGTCAACGCTGGCCCACGGGTTGACTTCACACACATCTTTGAATTTCTTCTCCGATATGTGCAGCATCACGATGTTTTCCTTCACCGTAAGAACGTCGGGTAAACATGCTGGTGTACATATGCTATTCGAAAATCGAAAACACATTGGCACATGGCGGGATTCGAACCTGGAGCTGCAGATTGCAAGTCAAGTGCTTAGCCCCTGAGCCAGCCTATGTTGTAGGACGTGTAATGAGCTGAGTTGTGTGCCACGGCAGGTGCGCACGCAGCACGCCAACAGGTGCGTGGACTTCCTGGCGCGCGAGCTGCGCGTGTGCTCGCCCAAGGAGGCAGAGGAGAGGATCTTCTTCATCTCCGCCAAGGAGGCCCTGCTCACGCGCATGCGGGAGCGAGAGAAACCTGTCTCCTGTTAGTTTAACTCCTACTAATTCAAATTATTATTGTAAATTTAAAAATAATTTAAAAACAAGTTACGAAGACATACCGAATTTCAGCTCAATCGGTCCACAAGAACCTAAGTTTCTATGGTCACCTTCCAACCTCATCATCAGACCAGTTCCATGGTACCATATTAGTTATACGTAGTTACGTAGGTATACCAAATTTCAGCTCAATCTGTCTATTGGAAGTGGTTTAAATCTTCCTTGCGAGATTTGTAAACATACATACATACATACAAAAGTAAAGTTAAATAAAAGCTTGTAATAACAAAACTCTGGACGGAATACAAATCGAATGACACTAACTTCTAAATAATTAAACCATCAATTTTATGGGTGTTTCCTGTTGAGCCATTCGGCTTACCGATCAATCTGTCCTATGGTTTTTTTTAATGATTGAATAGCAAATTCCTTTTGCCTAAAAGACAATAAATAAACGGATTTTGAATTTATAAATAATCAATCTAAACTTATGTTTTAACTATTTTTTTATTTATTAATATATTTTAATATTTATTATCCAATTCCTAAAAGAAATAATCAAGACATAAATTTTAAAAATCTGTTCAGTCGTTTTTCAGTTATAAATGGTAACTAATACGACTTTTTTATATGTTTAGATTGTATGCATTTGAACGGCCCAATGGGAAAAAATCCACTGAGCTGATTAGAGCAACGATTAACACCCATTCTTCGATACAGTGACACTGATCTATATTATAACTAGTTTGTACCCTCGACTCAGCGCGGAATTAAAAAAACAACTTAGTTGTCTGTATTCTTCCAGACTATTTTTGGCACTATGTGCAAATTTCATCGAAATCCATTAAATGTTCTATAAATACATTCAAGCGAACATCCATCCATCTTTACATTTATATTAGTAACATTGTTTTAATGTGTCAATTTTAGTCTTCATGGATTTATGAATTCCGTCATTATTAAAAATCGATGATTTTTTACCACCAAGAAAACCCAAATACGTGTAAAACAGTGGTAGCTTTGACAGGTGGTTTAGAATAATATGGATTGGATACCACGATAGGAACTGGTACAGAACCGCTCCACTCGAGTCTCGGAATACCACTGACTCAGCAGCCACGGGAAGCAGGGTCACGTGGCTACCAAGATGGTCAACTGGTGTAGAACAGTGGTGTTGTGTTCCAGCGCCGATATTGGCGGACGGTCACCAGGTGCGGTACTTCGAGTTCGTGGACTTCGAGCGCAAGTTCGAGGAGTGCATCAGCCAGTCCGCGGTGCGCACCAAGTTCGCGCAGCACTCGCGCCGCGGCAAGAACATCGCCGCTGACGTCATGGCCGCACTCGAACAGGTACTTACACACTCACAACTTGCAAGTCAACTAAACTATACTTGACTTGCGATCTGCAGGTCCAGGTTCGAATCCCGCCATGTACCAATGTGTTTTTCGATTTTTGAATGGCATATGTACATTCCTGACGTTCTTACGGTGAAGGAAAACATCGTGATGCTGCACATATCGGAGAAGAAATTCAAAGATGTGTGTGAAGTCAACCCGCATTGGGCCAGCGTTGACTAAGGCCTAGTCACCCCTAACTTAGGGTTCCGAATCCCTCGGTGGGGACGTATAGTGAGCTGATGGATGATATTAAAAGATTTAAAAGAATTAGAGCGTCGGTGGCTCAGGGGCTAAGCACTTGACTTGCAATCAGCAGGTCCAGGTTTGAATCCCGCCATGTGTTTTTCGATTTTCGACTCCATCAGGGCAGAATTGAAAAAGCTTTTTTTTTAAGTTTATTTATCAAACACAGCAAATTAGCTTTAGTAGCCTATGTGTTCTTCCAGACAATATTCTGTTACAAATATTTGAGGTCCGTTGAGACGTTCTGAGCGCGTAGACAATGTAACATAAAATTAGCGATATCGCTAGTTAAATCGCCAAAATGTGTCGAAATGTACAGGAAATTAGGTGACAATTATGTTGAAATTCGTTATAGAATCGCTTCGGAGCGAATATACTTTGTCTAGGGCACTTTGTCCTTACGTTCTAATGTTATAAATGCGAAAGTTTAGATGTATGTATAAGATGGATGCATGTTGAATGTTTTTCCAGACACGAGGATTTCGATGAAATTTGGCACAAATATAGAACATAGTCTGAAAGAACACATAGGACACATTAAGTTTATTTTATTGCCATATATGTTATTATATAAATGAATGTATTGTAATGAATATGATCGTATTAACACGTGTTACAGGTGTACAACAAGGCGACGGATCAGAAGGGTTCGAAGGTGGAGAAGCAGCGCGTGCTGCACGAGCAGCTGTCGGCGGTGGAGGAGCAGCTCACCGCCATCACCAGGCAGATGAAGGACAAGATCGGCCGCATGGTCGAGAGCGTCGAGCACAAGGTGAATGCTCCCTGCTTGATTACATCACAGCTGCATCACAGCTGCATCACAGCTGCCTTGAAAAGTAATAAAAATATGTTGGTAAGCGCATAACTCAACGCCTGGACCAATTTGACCAATTCTTTTTTTAAATGTTCGTTGAAGACCAAGGATGGTTTTTAAGTCGAGAAAATTTCGAATAATTGGCGGGAAACCCCGCCAAAAACAGCCCTTTTCTTTTTCCCTAAAATCGATTCGCATGATTAAAAGTCAATTTGATCTTTAACACCATAACATAAAGTTTAAGTTTTAATGGCGAGGTTCCGGACAGGCTAAACGATTGAGTGACGTTAGTGTCGTACAATATAACGAGGAAAGATTTTGTTTATAAATAAAAAGAATAGGCTCCGAAACTATTGAAAAATTGTTTCATTGCCGGGAATCTACATAACCGCCGGGTGCTATAGACTATGCATGTTTTTAATTCTGCGCTGACGAAGTCGCGGGCAAAAGCTAGTTATAGATATATTCCTTGATCACTTCAGCTTCTTATTTATCAGATAGAAAACAGTATATTTTTATGTATGGACATGTCCAATCCTCGGCCTTATGGGCGGGTTGTGCCACCCGCATCCAAGATACTCCCGCAACCTCGATCAAGTGGGCCGTCCATCTCGAACAGTGGCAGTCAGTGTGGCTCAATGTGGTTGTGTGGCAGGTGTCGCTGACGCTGAGCCAGGAGATCCGGCGGCTGTCGGCGCTGGTGGACGAGTACGACGCGCCGTTCCGCTGCGAGCGCGGCGCGCTGGACCAGTACAAGCGGCAGCTGCACCGCCACGTCGAGGCCGGCCTCGGACAGCGCCTCAAGAAGCGCCTCTCCGCGGACATCGGACAGGAGATGGACGCCGTGCAGAAGGAGATGGCCGGTACCTACCTCTGTTATACCCAAATATTTATAAGTCCATGCCTGTCTTCCTTGCAGTCTCTCCCTCTCACTTTCCCTACCTGTATTCCCTCTTTTTTGTTCTTTCAATACCCCTTTCTATCTTTCCTCTCTCTCTCTCTCACTCTCACTCTCTCCCATCTCCCTGCTCTCTACCTTTCTCTCCCTGCTTTCTCTCTTTCTCTCCCCTTTCCCTTCTCATCTCTCCCTTCCACTCTCTCCATCTACCTCCGTTCTCTCTTTCTCTCCATCAATTTTCTTACTCTCTCAATCAATCTGACCCACCTTTCTTTTTCTCTCTTTCTCTCTTTCTCCATCTCTTTCTCTCTATCGTGTTTCCATCAGTTCATTCCATTAGACGTTGTTGTGTGTTGCAGAGCGCATGTACAACATCCTGCCCGCACACAAGCGCGCGGCCGCCGCCAACTACATAGTGCCGCACCAGCAGCCCTTCGAGGTGCTGTACCGCCTCAACTGCGACAACCTGTGCGCAGACTTCCACGAGGACCTCGCCTTCCGCTTCTCGTACGGCATCACCGCGCTCATACAGCGCTTCCAGGGCAAGAACACCAACAAGATCGCGCTCAAGAACCCGCCGCAGTACACACAGGTATCACTTCACTACACAATGATCGGTGTAGTGGATGCGGGTGCGCTGCCCATGATCACTCCGCCAACAAGAATATTAATACGGATATTAAATAGTTACTTCTTACTATTATTATATATGCAACTAGGGACAGCTAGTTAGCTAGGCTAGCTAGGTAGGCAAACGTTGTTTTGCTATATATATTATTATCGTAGAGGGTTGAAATTGAGGATTGTATGTATTTTTGTATGTTGTATGATAAAAAAATTGAAATTAAAAATTTTGTCTAAAAAATAAAAATAAAAACTTAGGGGTGGACTACCCCTAACATTTAGGGGGATGAAAAATAGATGTTGGCCGATTCTCATAGATACCGGATAAGCACAAAAATTTCATCAAAATCGGTCAAGCCGTTTCGGAGGAGTATGGCAACGAAAACTGTGACACGACAATTTTATATATTAGATGTTTAGATATATGGCAGGACGTCTGTTAGATGGTATCTCCAGAATAACTTAACAGATCTCGATGAAATTTATCACAGGTATAGACCATATTGTAAAAGAATACATAAGCTATTAAGTTTTTTTTTAAATCGGTGCCGACGACATTGTGGGAAAAGGTTATTGAATGCAAAACAGGATAGTATACCTTTTTCATTTATTTTTTTAAGACATATCTTCTTGTATTTGCAGATCCCGCCGGCTGTGGGTCCCGGGGCGCCCCCCATGGAGGCGGTGCAGCGCAATGGGCCCGCGAGCGCTGCGGGTTCGGTGGGACCTCTGAGCGCGGAGGAGTGGAGCATGGTGTCGCGGTTCGCGCTCGGCGCCCTCACCTCGCAGGGCACCATGGGGGGCCTGCTGCTCTCCGGCCTGGTCAGTCCACATCTCATGCTATCTGACGTCTGTTGCGGTTAAAATTGTATGCAAAGTGCGTTTCGAGTATTTAGAGGAGTAAGTTCGTCAAGAAGAGTGTTTGTTATTTTGACTAACAAATATATCTTTTTAATAGGATTTAAGATAGAAAAACAAATATTACATAAGTTAGCAAATTTATTTATTATTCCATCTTATTTTTTTTTTAATGCGAATGTATTGATAGATATATAGATGGATGTTTGTTTGAAGGTATCTCCATAATGGTTAACAGATCTTGGTGAAATTTGGCATACATATATATAACATAGTATAGTTCGGGATATAAAATAAACAACAAATTATGACTCGAACACTTGATTTAATATAAAGAAAAGTTTGTAAA
>JAAOEG020000027.1:878933-891293 GCA_011763625.2 Papilio bianor | reverse complement strand
ATTTGTAACCATTTTTTTATAATAAAGTTATATTTTTATCGAAAAAAAAGCGAGAACTTAGTTGCGCACCTAATACATTTTATTAAAAAAAAATTCATAAAATTTTATTTACTTATGTATAAATAGTTACAGAGAAAGAGAAAGAAAAAGAAAGACAAATATTAAGTATACATAGTCATTTTTGATATAACTTATTAAAAATCTAACTTGTTTGTATTTTTCTAAATATTACAGGGCGTAAAGATCTATTTGGAAAGGGCAAACCTCGTTAGTTTTAATCCGAAATATTTATCATATGCATTTATAAATGCCACCCGTTATAAAAGGGGAGGAGAATACTACGTAAATTTTGGATTCGCCAACAAAGTACCCGTCACTAATGATGTCACGGTTTGTATAAGTAGATACATTTATTGAGGTAACAAGTGACTTTATAGATGTGCTGGTGAAGATGTGTCTACAATGATGGTCAAGCGACAATGTGGTGGCTACGTATAGCCCGCCTGGAGTATTATAGCGGTTCGTCTGATTTACTTGAAACAGAGGCCCCTTTTTTTTCCGTCCTCTTCTTTGTAATAAGTACTGGGATCTCTACATAGTATCCACGAATACCTGAATTTAATTTGACGACCTGCAGATCAGCTTACGTTTCGCACTTTTGAAGATCAGTGAAGCCGCATAGAGTTATTCGCGTCTCACGTTGCGAGTCACCAGTCAGGTCGCGACTAGTCCGCTCACAACGTTTTAACGGCGTTGAGCTGTGAGCTGCCAATTTAGTTGTTGAGCCGCAGCTCAACGGGACCAGTCTATGAACTGAACTTTTGAGTCGGTTCTGAGATGGTTGACACATTTCTAGTACCTATGTACGTATCTCTTAGGAAATATATAAAAAAGTAATCAGATTGAATGGATGGCAATAGATGTAGAGGATGATCAAAGAAAGTATAGACAGATTGTGTGAAAGAGGATATGCTTAAGATGGGAGTGAAATAAGATATGACAGTTTATAGACATGTTTAGAAAAGAGCAACATAATGAAACTGGTGCTGGAAAACATAACACTGCGTGTTTTAATATCCAGCTTTTTCATTATTTTTTTAAATAAAAGCATATTTTCCATCCTCAGGTGACATTGCGATTCTTCGAATATCGCTGGAATAAGTACTATCGCTCTATTGTTGAACTACGTCACAAGTTTTGTGACTTTATCGAGAAAGATGTCTACGTTGGAGCAGCGATCGGTGCAGCCGGATTAAAATGTCCATTGAAACCAGTGAGATATTAAACATTAAAATATTTGTTACCATCTATGATTGGCTCTTTAATAAGTACAAGATTATCAGATTTTGGTAATTGCAGGGGAGATACGCGGTGATGAATTTGACTGCACACTTTGAGAACTTTCCCAGTGCCCTCCCTTTTGAAAAGGCACGAGTTAACATCATGTTCAATATAGCTCCCAATAATGACTTGATGGCCGACGGAGCTGTTTATATTTCAGTAAAAAATAATATAAAAAAAAAGAAACAGGTACGCACTTGACGTGACTATTTTGATAAACCTCTTTATGATTTTGACATTAAATAATTTATTTCTGATAAATGTTTTTCATTTTTTTGACTTGCAATACTATTTTTTTTTTACGGAGGGCAATGGGGAACGAGCAGCGAACCTATGAAATTGCCGTTCTGCAGTATTGGCCATTTTAAATCATAATAATTTTTGTTTGGATAACAATTCTAATTTCAAATTAATTTTATTTAAAAAACATGGAATTCTTTTTCCAAAAGTAGTCATTGTTTATTGATTAGTCTTACATTTTCATCGCATTTCAATATTTTTCGTCATCATGGATACGTTAAAAATTCGAGTAATTATGAAATATGAGTACCGTCGTGGCAGCAAGGCGTCACAAGCGGTACGCAACATCAACGACGTTTACGGAGCAAACATTACAAACCAACGCACCACCTGTTATTGGTTTGCTCTCTTCCAATTATACTTGATGATACACAATCTACGACTGAATTAGCAGCAGCTTTCGACGTTAGCGTCAAAGCAATATAGGTCCATTTGAGTCAAATTGGCAAGGTAAAAAAGCTTGACAAATGGGTGCCCCACGAACTCAATGATCGCCAACGCAAAGTACGCGTCGAGACGTGCCTTGCACTGCTCAACAGACATACAAATAAAGGAATTTTGAACCGTAAATTTACCTGCGAAGAAAAATGGTTTCTGTTTGATAATCGCAAGCGCTCAGCAAGTTGATTGGATCCTGGTTCAGCACTTAAACAATGCCCTAAACGAAAAGGTACCCCCAGAAAAGTGATGGTCACTGTTTGGTGGTCTAGCGCCGGTGTGATCATCACAGCTTACCAAACGGGTCGAGCATTACTACAGATGTGTACTGTAAAGAACTGAACACAATTATGGAGAAGCTGGCACATCTCCAACCAGCATTGGTCAAACGCTCGTCTCCGCTGCTCCTCCACAACAATGTGCGACCTTTTACTGCACTGCACAGCAAATGGGCTCCAAGTTGCAAGAACTGGGGTTGGAAGCTCACCGTCCTCCGCCCTACTCACCAGGCCTTGCGCCTACAGACTACTATTTTTTCCATAATTTGGATAACTTCTTGGCAGGAAAAAATTCAATACCCGTGAGGCAGTATAAAATGCCTTTGAAGAATTTGTTACTAGCTGATTTCTTTAAGAAGGGCATCTACAAAGAGCCACTACGTTGGTAAGCATGCAAAAAATAGTTTGAATATTTTCACACAAAACGGCAATTTCCTCGGTAAAGACCTAATATATTGTGGTCTTCGGTATTGGCGTTACAGAAACAAACGACACGGGTAAAGCATCCTACCCAAAATGGAAAAGCCCCTCGTTACGTCGAATGTTGGATCCGCCGCTGCTTTTGCATACTTACTTGCTCACTTATTCCGCTGGCATATATATCCGAAGTGTGCCATGGCCTCTGCCAAATGAGATTGCCAGGGTTGCCTGTGCTATTATATGTGTAGCAACGAGCTACTGACTGGCAGGAAATATCAAAGGGTGCTTTTTATAAGTTTTTTTAGTTATAATATTATGACATAATAACATTTAGTGGTGTTAATCTCTTCTATCCTCTCTGTAATAACAAAACAGTAAATGATTTACCTTTATATTCAGGAGTAAAAACCCACGGGTAACGTCAGTATTGTTTATTATTTCTTATTAATTTAACGCTAGTATCTCTTAATGTGCGTCTCTGACTTCGTACTGTATCTGTACGTCACGTCTCTTGAAATCATCAGTATTTAATTTAACTAGTTGTGCGATACGTATGCGATGTGCTATTTGCAATATGGATACTAAAACATTCCTCTGTTTCGTTTTTACCGTACAATTTTCTGTACGTATTCAAGCTCAGTTATTAGGTAAGTATTATTTAGACAAGTCGTGACGTCATGAGGTCATCGCCAAAGTTAATACGCACGAGAAATAAAATAAAGTGATACACCTAACGTTTATTGACATTTGAAGCATAAATAATGTATTTGTATTTTTTTGTTTATCCTGCGGGTACATTTGACGAGTGAAACTTGTACACTGATATGAATATCTAAAGTTACAGATGTGCCTGACTCGCCATTGGAATTTAACATTACAGTAAAATTAAATATGTTCAGTGTGTTAAAAAATGTTAAACACATCAGGTGCCAAGGGGGTTAATCATAATCTTACTTATATTATAAACTAGCTGTCGCCCGCGACCTCGTCCGCGCGTTTTTTTCTAAAATAAACGTAGCCTAAGTTACTCCTTATTACTTCAGCTACCTGCCAATAAAAGTCCTATCAAAATCGGTCCAGCCATTTCAGAGATTAGCCGGAACAAACAGACAGACAGACAGACAAAAATTGTAAAAAACGTGGTTTTGGTATATGAAGTATAAGCATATATATGAAGTAATAAGCAATTATGTCAATATTACAAACAGACACTCCAATTTTATTATATGTATAGACTAGCTGTCGCCAGCAATTCCGTCCCCGCTTTCTTTTCCTAAAATAAAAGTATTTTTCTAAAATAAACATAGCTTAAGTTACTCCTTATTGCATCAGATACCTGCCAATAAAATTCCCGTCCAAATCGGTCCATCTATTTCAGAGATTAGCTGGAACAAACAGACAGACAGACAAAAGACACTGCAATTTTGTTATATGCATATACATAGATGCGAAAGTTTAGAATTAGATGAACGGATGAATGTTTTTTTAGAGTTTGTCGCCTAAAGTACTGAACGGGTCTCGATTAAATTTAGCATAGATGTAGACGACAGTCTGGAAGAACACATGGGCTTATTTGATCCCGGAAATATTTTAGGTTCCCGTGGGATACATTACTTTTTTTTTCATGTTAACTCGATAATTCTGCAACGGTTTAACATATGTTATTGATATTTTGCACATAGAAAAACACATTGGATACTAAGTTTAATTTTAACATGCGAGAACGGAGTCGCGGGCGATAGCTAGTTATAAATACATTGAGTTGTTTGTAAAGTCTCTCTACGAATTAAAAACATTTAGTGTAAACAACTAGTGAGTATATTGTGCATGTTTCATGTTGTTGAACGCATTGGGGTAAGATATGTATATGATATTCGTAACATTTTCCTACTTTTATTCCGTACGCGAAGTTTTTTATAAGACTTCTTCACAAAAAATGAAAAAAGACTTTTTCTCGTTCCGAAAAATGAGTCATTACATTTTAGCATCAAAACTTTGTAAAAATGACAGAGCCTTCCGCAGACTCTATTTTCTCCTTCTGGGCTTCTTTGTAATTCTTGTAAAGGTCGGTTATCGCCTTACACACGTCTATTTATTCTTCAAGGGAAGTTTTTCTAGTATAGAGTAGGACTCGATTCTGTCTATAGCTTCTACGAACTGTTTTACATATGATATGTAATCATACTGTTATCAATCTAAATCTTAATAATATCATAAACACGAATGTTAAGATGGATGGATCGATGTTTGTTAGAGTTTGTAGCCTAAAATGCCTTAACGGATCTCGATTAAATTGGGCACAGATGTAGAGGATAGTCTGTAAGAACACATAGGCTATTTTTGATCCCGCAAATAGCAACGGTTCCTAAGAGATACGTAGTTTTTTCTTATTTACATATTTAATCGAGATTTTGTTCAGATATAGAACAAACTTTTGAAATAGGTAACTCATAGGATACAAGTTACACTTTAATTCCGCGCGGACGGAGTCGCGGGCGGCTGCTAGTATAGTCAATAAAATTAATAACACTTTACTAAAACAACGTCAGACTCAAAGTGTCATCAGTCCGGTATTCGTTAAAAAAATCGAAAAATTTCAAAAGAATGTAAAAGACAGAAGTTGCTCTATAGAAAAAGCCTGTTGTTAGGTCACTATCATTTTAAGCATGCGAAGTATTCGTCTGTATCACTGGACATATCCTGTTCAGTGATACATGATGATGATGAAGAACTAAGATGGCGAAGTTGAGTTGAGAAGGAGTTGTTTTTTATGTTCATCTGTTAGTTCTTGAATGTTTAATAGGTAACTAAACATAAATTTTAGAGTATTGCCAGGACAGTGAGTTGAGATGTCAGGACGGGATCTGCGTTGACTTCCATTTCTCCTGCGACACGGACGCCGAATGTTTCCGAGTTTCGAACATGCGTGAGTCACGTAAGTCACATGTATTTTACGTGCTAAATTCGAATGGTAATAACTATGCTACACGTTAGTGTTGACCTCGGCCTAGAGTGACTGTCAGAGATAAGACTGGATTGTTTAGAGGCATAGCAAGAAGAACAGGATAACGCATATGTTATAATTTGTTAATTATGATAGACCTCTTATCGTTCTTTTATATTTCATATTGATTCTTATGTAATGACATTTTTAACAATATCGTTTTTGATCGAGGTGTTCCGTTCTCCAATGTGAGAACTTCTTTTCGCTCCTTGTGCAAGAAAAATTAATTCGACTGCTTCACCGGTCGCTGTGTGCCGCTGACCTGGCTATGCGACACCGCGGAGGACTGCGAGAACGGCTTCGACGAGCGCGACTGTCTACCTATACCAAACAACTGCCCCGCGGACCTGGTACAGCCGTACAGGAGAGTGTTCAAAATAAATAACATTAAAAATGTTACTCTGTCGTGTAAAACGTGTATTTCTTCAGGTAAGATTCCATTATCATTACAGGAGACTTGTTTACATATTACAAGGTGGCAAATAAGCAAACGGCCACTCCGAAATAACAAAGCGGTCGCCGCCCATCCAAAATTGCAGATGCACTGCCTACCTTTATTCAACTGAGGAGATTTTCGTTCCCGCACAGAAAGAACTTTCCCTTCGTATGCGTCCCCTTTTCCGTGAAATTTACTTTCTTTACCCGTCCCTTTCGTATATGAAAACGGTGGGCAGAAAAATATAACTAATATTAGATATCTTCGATTATTAAATAATTACAATTAAGTAAAAACACTCACGAATCACACAAGTTTAAAGTTATTTTATATTGGGATATAGAGGAAGGTGGCCTTCCTCTAACAAGTAGCATCCCTATTTTAGGCGTCCATCCGTTGCCAAAAAGAACGAACTAGGGACTGTGGCTGTTATTTTGTAAAACAATAAGCGTGTGTAGGTAATTCTAAATGTAAGTATAGTTATGTTTAATAAACAATCGACGGTATTTAAAAACTGACCATATCAATATTTAGATAAAAGTAAAAGGTGCATTATTTTTTACCCACCATTACAATCTCAAACACCAACCATAGAAAGTGACGTCACATATCAGTAATATAATATTATGGCAGCGTAGTGAAATTCAGACCAGTTGGCCGTTGTACTTATTTTGTATATGCTTATAATAATTAGTTTTACATGTTTTTAAGACGTCGTTACTTAGTGTTTTATAATTAAAAGTGTCATCTTTCCATAATGTATTACATCTTTAAAATAAAGGTTTTTTTTAATTTAATTATTTATAAAAACTTTCGAGATCGGTCTGTTTTTTACATTTACAGGCTTTTAGGTTTGTTTTGATTTCTCGGTACTGATATTTGATGTCATGTGACAGTTTGCGGCGTTATAGCGGGAATTTAAAACGATGATGTTATTAATTTTTTTTAATTCCAATGTGTATATTTTATTTTAAATAAACTTTATTGTAGGACAAATGAATGACCCGTTGAAATTGGCGATATATCCAGCTAAGAGTGTAATTTACGGTAGGTCATCAACTTAAAACAATGAAATTCTGAAAATAGTTCAATAAATAAGTCATTTTCATTTGCTTAATATAATTTTAATAACTTGAATTTTTTTTTTCATGATCAATCATCATCACGTCACCAGTCAATGTCGGTATGTACAAATAAATTATTTTGGTTTTTAAGGACTGATAGTTACTCAGATGTAATATGTATAATGATATACAAAAAGTGATTTTTAAAATATGTATATAGGCGAGACTGTTGTGTTGCAATGCCGAGACGAAGGCGCCATGCGAACACCTGTGCGCTGGCTTAGAGAGGGCAACAAGCCATTCACAGTCGGAACATATGTCCAACCCCGTGGACGTCTAGAAATGAATATAGCTGTTGTAAGTGTTAGATATGCAGTTGTTTAAATTAAGGCTAACAATCAAAACGAAGCACATTTTGTTATCGTATTTACCATGGGGAGTGTTGCGAAGAATTGTGTGTAACAATCCGTCGAGTTCCGTCCTCACACAATACGCCAGTTACCACATCTGTGGCACCGTGATTTCCTCACAGTATAAAAAATACAAGGAACTTTTCGTGTTTTCAGCCAGCGGATAGTGGAGGCTACATTTGTCAAGCGCCATGATACTCAGGTAGCCCGGGCTCCGAAGTAAGAGTCGACATTGTGGTTGGAAGCAGTGATCCAGATATTGGGAAACACAGATTTGTTGGTAATTAAAATTACAGATCATAAACAAATGAAAATCGTATTCAATAAATAGAATATAAGAGAACTTTTTGTCCGTAATAATTACAAACTTGATAATCACGTAACAATTTTGAAGAGATTGAGAAGAGCAAGCGACCACCAAAATTCAACAAAATACAGAAGTGACCGCTGTCTATAGACATCCGCTTTTGGAGACGCCTTGCAGACCTTAAATAAACAGGAAAGGAAATGCACAGAAAGAGGATATTTACCTTCCTATGCATCCCCTTCTCTGCCAAAGGGTCGAAACGTGAAGAGGTATAAAATTAAGTGTCGGCACACTTATCAGACGAAAGGCGAAATGTCTTCCATATCACTCCTGTCTGCACCACCACCGACCACACTGAGGTCGTGGTATTGTGACGTGCGAGCAGGATATATTCTACAGTTAGATGTTTTTTTCGAATGAATTGAAATATAATATTCAAGCGAGTAATTAGTTACTTGTTTTTTAAATTAAATCTAACTTCCTCTACAGATATGGAGCAAGAATGTTATGAATACCAGTTCCAATGCGTTTCCGACAAGGTGTGCTTTCCGTTGAAGTGGCGTTGCGATGGCGATTTAGACTGCTACGATGGTTCTGACGAACAAAATTGCTTCGTTCAAAGTTCAAACTAGTTAAATAAATTTAAAGCTGATTTGTAACAAATGAGCGACACTTAACGCTACCATTCTAGAAAAAAAATATCTTAAGTAATAGTTATAGCTGTCGCCCGCGACTCTATCCGCCTTGAATTCAAAAGTAACTTAATTAGTAGCTATACGTTCTTCCAGGATATTTTCTACATATACACAGATAGACAATTAAAAGCACTACCAACGGTCCTTGATGTTATGTAAGATATTTCACCGCAATCATTTTTATTCAGAAATGAAACAATAAATAGGCACAACAATATGTTTAACTTTTTATCATTTACTAGCTGTTACCCGTGACTCTGTCCATGCGGCATTAAAATAAACTTAGTATTCCATGTGTTATTCAAGACTGTTCTATATCTGTGCTATGTTTCAGTAAAATATGTTGAACCGTTGCGGAATTATCGAGTAAATATGTAAATAACAAGAAACTACGTGTCCTGCGGGAACCGTAACAATTTTCGGGATCAAAAGTAGACTATGTATTCTTCCATCCTATCCTTTATACTACCCTCCATACTATACTCTATATCCTCCATACTATCCTTTACATCTATGCCAAATTTCATCAAGATCCGTTCAGCAGTTTAGGCGATAAACTATAGCAAACATCCATCCATCGATCCATATAAACTTTCATTTTTATAATATTGTTAAGATTAAGATTAGTAAAACAATATAGATTTATAATGTAATGAAGAAGAAAATTAAACCTAGTGTTCAACATATAACGCTCAATTTCATTTGCGATAAAAACCGGCTCTGCTCTCTGCGCCGATCTTTGTGAACAGACTCTTAAACGCACCTGTCTCCCCATTCTCACCAAACTATTAGCCGCCCGAATTTAACCGCCCTGAATGTAAAGCAGGCATCGTTCGCGCCAGCGGACATATTTACACGAATAACAATACTTAAACAAAATGGGGGTTAAAAACAAATTAAGTTAAAAAAAGACACACATAATATTTGTAAGTACTTATTGTCAAATGTGGATAAACTGATATTATATTGAATGAATATTGTATGTCTTCATCTCATCATAAAGTTTTATGAATATCGATGGAACACATACAAACTATCTCTAGTCGATCTCCGCTACAAGTTATGCGACTTGCTTGAAAAGGATCCGTACATAGGAGCAGCTTTGGCCCCGTTGTTAGGGGAAAAATGTCCTCTGCAGCCAGTAAGCTTATTTTAGATACACACGTCACAACTAACGACCGTCGGTATTTCAATGTAGGCGGCTCAGTAGAGGCTCAGTGCACGAACAAAAAGAAAATAGGAAAATGTGAATACTCTGCACGCAAAACTTAATATCATGAAAAAAAACCGTTCCGTATTGGCAACTTTGTATTGCTATGCTTTTAAAAAAAATCTATGTACCGTAGATCTTAAAGTATAACTATAGTATAAGAATTTTTTCCTTTTTGTTTTCAGCGAAAATATACTCTTATGAATATAAGTATATATGGGGATAATTTCCCAAATGTGTTTCCTTTTGAAAAGGGCCGTGCAAATATTTTTGTTAATACGAGTACTACGACAAGTGTGTCACTGGCGACTGCAGAGATTTATCTGTCATTGAGGGATAACATAAAAAGAAAGCCTCGGCGCTCTCGCACCACAGTAGCATAACCACATATACTGAGGAGTGCAAATGTGCAATGTAGATATGTTGGGAATGATTAATGGAAGTTTTTATTATTTATTACATAACGCATTTCGTGTTGTGAGTGTGACTGTCTGAAACAAAATTTCTTCTTCTCCATCCAAATCTTCCATTTAAAGAAAGATGTTTTCCAAAATCAGAACACACACCGAAGAACCCGCTTTGTGACGGACTCGTCATTGTTTGCCTTGAAGAGGCATTTACATAATTACCGCGCTTAACCAACGAAGAACTCGCTTTTTCGTGACTGATTTGCCACTGTTTGCCTCGAAGAGGAATTTACAGCTTCACCCTTCACTGGATTTTTATGTGGCCGAGCGCAGATGGCGCTTAGCCCAAGTTTAAAGTAGGTAAAAAGCCTAAACCTGCAAACAGAAGGGTCTTAAAACTGACTGGACTGGACTGTACAGCGAGTGATGACTTGGGACACGGTTACTTTGATTACACTCCGCTTCCTCCCGCCTCAACTAACTATCAAAGAACCCGCTACATGCGGGGGATAAGTAACTAGATAAACTTCTTAACTCCATGATTTAACAAACACAACACCATATATTGTAGAGTAGCGGAAACTGCGACGACATACATCTGATCCACGGTCCTCTCGGGCCGTGATTTTAAACACAAACTGGAAATATCAAAAATAATTAAAATTCAACAAATACATGATTCTTAAATAACTCTAAAACTCGGAACTTCATTACTTGATTTTACAATGCAATTGCGGCGTCATATAAGTATATGCAAATGAACGACAACATTAAAACAGGATCCAGGACTTCTAGAATTTTAAAAATAGTTGCTTCTTTTTCATTATTTGAAACACAGGCCAATCTAGTCCAGGAGTTAAGGCAAAATCTCTATGAAGTGCATTGAAATTAAGAATTATTATTATTTGATGTGATTCAGCTAGTTATTACATTTTTATAGTAAATGATACATGATTGAGATTTGTATCAACTCCACGCTACTTATAATAAGTATAATCGTTAAGATTGTCGTCCATGATTAAATAATAGTATTTTTTTTTGCTTCGAGTATATCAATAGAAACTGTTATAATAGTCACCTTACGATTCGAACATGAGTGGTATTGTAAGAATTTATGTTTGTGTTTTCTTATGCACCAGCGTATTAGTAAGTACTTTGGGTAAAATTCCTTAAAATTCACTTATATAAATTAAATAAAACTAATTTTAAAGACATTTTTTACTTTTATGAATTCGCATTTTTTTCTTGCAGGGATTAAAAGTGATCTTTGAAAGAGCTCGAGTCACCTATTTTAATCCAATATATTTTACATATGTGTGGGGAAACGTAACTCGCTATGAGAGAAAAGGAAATTATTACTTAAATATTGAATTTATAACTAAATATCGCTTGGGAAATAACATTTCGGTTCGTATTTAGTAATAAATATGTGTTGAAAACATTGTGACACAACCTGCACCTATCTTCGAATCAATTCAAAGATATGTATGAAGTCTAACCAACCCTCACTTGGCCAGCGTGTTGACTATGGCTTGGTCACCCCTGCCTTATGGTAGACTCTGAGTCGTGGACGTTTAGGGATCTGATGATGATGATATCTTGTCTTTATCTATAAAAAAACATATCCATAACAATGAAGATGATGGTTGCATGGCAAAAGTATTAATTTAGTACATAAAGAAAGAAAGAAAACACGTTTATTACCACACAGATTCAATAACAACAAACATACATCGGTCAGATTTGTAACTACAATAAAAGTGTGGCAATAGGAGCCAGCTCAGCATATGCAGGGGCGGCCTGAATAGTCCCTGCGCTGATTTTTAGTTGGCTCCTTTGCATTCATCTAAATTAACACACATCGCCATGGAGGGGTAACTCAGCCTACTTACCCTAACATGATTGATAATAAGACAGCATTAAAAATTAAAAATTACAAACGTATAACAAACTGCTTTTATAATTATGTTACAAAAAAAAGGAAAAAACACGTACTAAATTATTGATTAATTTGTGACTCTAACAAAATTGTTTTGCACTTTTTTGCAAA
>JAAOEG020000027.1:806398-818861 GCA_011763625.2 Papilio bianor | reverse complement strand
GAGTGAATGTGGTTGTCAGGCGGCAGCACTGTCGCTGTGCGCGTGCGCACGCGAGGCGGAGGAACAACTTGCGCACGCCGAGCGCCTGCTGCAGCAGGTCGGCGAGATCGACGCCCGCTCCAAGGCCCTCGCTGACAACGCGGCTAGCTTCGAGGTAAAAACGAATACCCTGACCCAATTATGTCAATGGAAGTGATAATATAACCAACTTTGAGAATTTTTTATTTCACAGGAGCAAATAGCCAAAAAAGTGCAAGATGTTCTAGCTAAAACTCCATTAGAGATCAAACCGCGTCGTGAGTTGCCGAGGTTCGGTAAATTCAAGAGCATCGCTGCGGCGCCGCTCATTGACATTGACACGCCCACACCCGCACCGGGCCCCGCCCCCGCACCGCCGCTACAGGAAGCCACGCCCCACCACGCAGGAAACACCGATGGACCAAAAGAACATGACATCCCAGTCGTAGAAACAACGGTAGTTGAAGATAAACAGGAAATCCTCGACTTCCAAGTCCTAGAGAAGCCGTCTCCATCAAAATCTCCCAACCTTGATGAAAAATGGGACTTGAAGCAAACCAATTCAATGGAACTCCTCACACCGTCACCCCTCGGATTTACACCCTTCGATTCGAGGTCAATCGATGAACTGGTCACCCCCGAAGACTTGGCACCGGGGCTGAGTAATATCAATTATGATATAGATTTATCGGACTTTAGCGGAGATAATAGTTTGGCTGAAGATCCGCCCAAATCTGAACCCAAAGATCCATTCAGTCCAGACGGAATTAAAAAGGATTTCGATCCATTCGCCCCTTTACCATCCCGAAGTGAATATAGTGCTGTACTAGAAACATTCGATGAGTTCTCTTTAGTTGATGCAAGGAATATGAGTTCTGAAGCATTTGAAGTAGTCCACAGGGGACGGGATCCGTTCAGTCCAGTTATGACAGAACCTCAAGATCCGTTCAGTACAACAAACCAACACACTTCGTTATTAGATGATAAGGAATCTCCTACCGCTGAATGTTTACTGCCGTCCCCACTGCAGCCACAAACCAGTAAATCTAATTAAATAAATATAATGGCTAATAAAAAAAATGGATTGCAAATCATATAGCTTAAGGATTATTTTGAATTCATGTAACACGGATGTTTAACCAACTCTACACTTATTGTCTATGGATACCCGTGTCGATGGATATATTACACGCCTTCAGATTTAAATACAGTTTAACTAGTAATTAAAATCTGAAGGTGTAGTGGAATTTATAGATTATGTTGAAGTTAAAATTTTAGTAATATTAGCTTGTTTAAATAATTTTCTTGTTGAATCTCATAGATAAGTATTAGGTTAATTGTAAAATTTCCAGGAAATAAGCAATTTAAATAATGTATAAAGTTTTATTGTTATTTGTAAATATGTATTAGATGAAATAATATAGTTTATATTACCAATGATGTATATTTATGTAATATTTTCAATCTATAATCCATGCATGTAACTGTCAATAAAGGAAATGCAAAATAATTTTCGTTTTAATTAAAACTGAAATACGTTAAAAAAATTTATTATAAGTGTAATGTCGATCAAGTTTATCGTAATATACAAAATTTCAAATAATTACCGCACCGGTCTGGTTGTTTTTAAACTAGAATATTGTCTACAAATTAAGTAACCATTTTGTATAAATAAAAGCAATATACATAGGATCTTCACACAATTAAATAAAAACATAAATTAATGCAGAAATCAAATGTGTGACACTTGCAACTCCCATAGTGGAATTCTATGGTAAAAAAAAATTGAATTTAAAAAGCCTAAAGTGCAGTTATTTAGCACATTATTGTTATATGCGACATACATCTTTTGTATAATTTTTGAGGTGACTTAAAACTCGTATTGATCCAAGACAACATAAATGTGGAAACGTCGAAGAGAGCCCACAACTACATGATCAACTGTTTTGCTCCGCCATCTTGAAAATCGCAACGACTTCTCTCACGAGAATCATAACAGGTCAGCGACGTAGCTTAAGTTTGGGCAACTGAAATCGGCAGGTTTCAAAATTTACATCGCCTTATGTACAAAAAGCTTATCGCCTATTTTCATAAAAATCTTTGTAGGCATATTAAATTGAGACGAATATGTTTATATTGACCATTCTCTAATACATACAAACATAAAACATATTTATGATAATATATTAGTTTGTAACGATATACTAGATTATAATTCTAAATTTCGTCGCCTACGCTATGTTGCTAGGACTTTGTATTTTAAATTAATGATACATGAATAAAATGTTGCATAATTATATTAGACACACCAATATCTTTAGAATATAACACAAGCACTAAGAAATGCATACTAATGCATAAATTTAAATGATACTTGGACTAATATGCAGACAATGTTCAGAAATAAGACTAAGAATATATGGTTTATAAAATGTATATAAAATATATAATTTTTTTACTATTGTATTATGCCTTAGTCTATTATTGGTATTATGTATACTATTATTAATATATAACAATTACAGCCTTTATTTTTTAGTAAATACTGGCAGCTTTACTTGAAACATTATAACTTCATGACATTATGGTCTACATATTAGCCAGACAATTACATATACACACAATAAGCTCTAATCTGTGTAATGAAGTATATAACCTGCTATATACTAAAATTCTAACCAATACACAAGTAATATACTAAATCACTTACTCACATTTCACATAAATAATACATACATAAGATACACATAAGAAACTATGTTTTTTTGTGCAAAGATCCTTAATATAAGCAATTGGTATCACTAACACAGTTTAGTCATAAATGGTACACGGCTTAACTTTATTTAATTGTATAAATCAACTCCCAAAACATCCGTTAAAAACATATCTGTTTATTCAAAAATGTTATGTATGGCATGTTTTTGTATTAGTGCTGTGGAGACTCATTGTATAATTTATTTGAGAGTATGTTGTTTATAGTCTAATCACTTTATATCCAACTGATGTGCTATTTATCACTTATTGGTCTTGCTGTGTTGCTGCTCACCTCGGCTAGTAACTAAGGCTCAGTAAATACCAGCTCACTAAGCATCACCCATGGCAATATCTACTTACTTAATTATCCATGTATATTTACATTAAATTTAAATACAATTTTGTTCTGTTTGGAATAGTACAATCACAATTTTTGACAGGATCTGTGTCACATACTGTCAAGCCTGCCACCCAAGTTCTCTTAACCTTACAATAAACACACATTTACACAGAGTATGAAATAAAAAAACAAATTTTTGGCTCACTTTGATGTTGATTACAATAATTACAAATCTTGTCAAAGTTTCAGCTGATGATACTAGACTATAGTTAATTGCATATTTTGTTAAAATAGTTATTTATACATTTATTTTAGATTAAGATGATCACTTTCACTAAAAATATATTATTGTTCTCAAGGATCATTGTTAAAATGTCCTCTTAATTTCGTCCATATGTACCATTACATGTACATGGAAGTGCGGATTAGGCAATCGATATAGTCACATTTATCCCCAGGTTACCGTTATCGGCAAACAACTGGGCTAATGATGTATCAAACACAAGACAATCCGAGTTCATGATGGCGGACGAGACTCCCTCGTGGATGGAGCGCGGCATTGCCTCCCAAGTGAGGCGTCGGCGGTGCCCATTCAGCTCCAATCTGTATGCAAAATTTTCTGCTTCTTTTCGGGAACCTATTAACTGGACTATGGCAAAGAATTGTTGGTGTCCATCAAATTTCTCTTGCTTTTCAAGGACCAACATAAAATGATGATTGAAACATGACTGCATCATAACCCAATCCACTGCCCCAGGGAGGTTTATATCTGTAGCTAGGAACACAATGTCTTCCCCCTGAAGTGTGGTGATACTTTTGTGTGAAGTCATCAGGTGCTGCATCACTTGGTCTAGGCCACCCTGCCACTTGCACGAGGCACCGGGACAAGGGCAAGAGTAAGGTCGAAATTCGCACGCCTCCTCGTGTTCTGCTTTTTCAGTGTGCACGAGTGTAACTGTACAACCCGTGTTGGAGTGTTTACATGGGAACATGACATTACTGGCGACCTTCTCCATTGCCAGGTTGCGTATGTTGCCGAGCGGCCCACGGCACGTTGGGCAGCACGACAACTTGGGACGGCAGCTGGAGCACACCAGGTGCCCGCTCTGACATTGTAGGATCGGTGGCAGGACATAGTCGAAGCAGACGGGGCACTCGAAGAGAGAAGCGAGATCGGCAGACATGGCCGTCGGGAGGTTCACCAGGGCGGGCACTCCGGGTACGAAACAACTAACACCGTTAGCTCCGCGCCTCTTGCTTGTGCTCATGACAGCGTCATGCGCCGCGGAAAAGACCCGTTAATCGTTGTAGAAGCTCTTTTTAGTGTTTTCAACACACAAAGTGATCTAGGCAGCTACTTCGATCATTTGTATCCTTCGACGACAGAGTCCTTTCCACTTGCAAAGAAGTTGAAGTAAGATTCCATTACAAATCGACTGTCGATGTTTTATTTTCAATTGTCAATCCGATACGTCAGATCTGAACAAATAGGGGTATTTTAGTTTAATGATCTATATGATTTGCGGCGATGACTATGAATTTGGATTTAACTTAGATTTTAATTATGTTATTGCGAATGTTCTGGTTTATCACAAAAGGATGAAATTTGTTGTACCATTTCGTGAACTACAATCTGCGACCAATCGAAACTGAAATTCTATCAAAATTGTGACAGACTGACAGAAACAGATAGCGAACTATGATGTCATAGGAAGAATACAGAATATAGATTATAAGTAACAACTGAACATAAGCAACACTGTAATAAATTCCTGAAGGTGTAATTTTGGTTTTGTGTACTTACCTCTATGAATAAATTTCAAATACACATGCACATACATATGTCTAATTTTATCGAGGTCCTGGCCACTGATTTATGTGCTGATTCGCCTACTAATAACTCATAATATGGTATCTAAGGCTGACCTAATAATTGGCGCTGTGATCGCGGTTATTTCTCGTATATACAGCAAATAATATATATGACATGACCGGATAGTTTTACCTTATTAAATTAAATACTATAAACTTTAACAATTGCTCTCTCAAAAAATTTTACCGTTCAATAAATAAAGATTCTCGTTTTACCTATTGTACGACAATTTTATCTTTAAATCGCAAACATTGACTACAGTTTCGATGGTGGCGACGCCACTCTTTCGTGCGTGAAACTATTTGCAGTCTCAATTCAAATACATATTTGTTTTATAAATACTAGTGTACACACGTAAGAAGTGAAACTTCTTTAAGGCCTTATTTTTTCCCTTACGCGCCATCTTTTTGTATTCATGTCTATGATAATAAAATCCTTTTGTATATCATAGACATGAATACAAAAAAGATGGCGCGTAACCGAAAAATGTGACGGTAAATTTTTTTCCAACGCCGATAAAGAAGTTTCACTTCAAAAAAGCCAAAGCACCATTTATGGTAAAAATAATAAAGAAAGCAAGAAATTTCTTGATATAATTTACGTCACTTTGTTTAATACGTTCATATTGATATTTTTTAATAATATACGGATGTGCTTCCCTGCTGCTTAAACTGTGTGCCCTCATAACTTCGGATTGTCTCTTCGTTTTTTCTAGGCGTAAGGGAGTAGTATTGTTAATAGGGTACCAGAAGAACTTGTACTAACCGAACGAACCGTCGATGATTAGGCTCAGCAGAAGCTAAAGAGCTGCCTCAGTAAGTCAGAGAAGTTTGGCTTAAAATTTTTATTAGTACATATATACATATATATTGCGAATCATAGAAATTATATGTTTCGGATTAACAAAGATAGTGGAATAATAATTTAATATTGGTAGAAAGACGAATGACGTGATTAGTAATTCCCTCAAAAATAAAAAAATAAGTTTTTTTAGTAGGTTTCCCTCGAAGCAAACATGGATGTGTATTTCCTTTTGAATCAATTCCATAGGCTTTATAACACATAAATAATTAAATAAAAAAACATTTGTACGTGATGAAATATTTCGTAACAGTGAAGTGTTTATAACTCTTACTTTATCATCGTTCAAAGACATTTCACGAGTTTATCTCGTTTTGATAAACATGTTTGTTCCTCCCGATACAGTTGATTGTGTGTCGAGTGATGCCATATCAAAACCATTAGGTCAGTGGCTCCCAACATTTTTCAGATCGCCTTAGAAAAAAATTACACTATTTTTTTAATATTACAAGGTGGCAAACTAGCAAGCGGCCACCTTAAATCGCTGAAATAACGAAGTGACAGCTGCCATAGACATCCGCAATTACAGATGCGTTGCCTACCTTTAACCGACGGAGGAGGAGACGCACTAAAAGATAATATTACCTCTTCCTATCCACCTCCGTCAAGTCCATGTCCCCTTCCCATCCTTTCCTTGTAAGATAAGGGTGGGAATGGAAAGAAGACTAATATTAGGCCTCCGGCACCACACTCAGCAGACGAACCGCGAAATAGCTTCCACTTTATGCATGTCTTCTGTGTGGTCGTGGTATACCGGCCGAGCCGACTCATTCGTGCGAAGATGTTAAAGCGGGCTATACCACTATACACTTAATACCGTGCCAGACAATGAAAAATTGCCTTGTCATACTGTTTAAACTTTCATGAGACATTATTATAGCTAAATTAAAACGAATACCTCACGTATATTTAACCTGGTATCGGCACCGACTACCAACACCGACTGGTATTATTTCGCGATCGCGGACCGTCTCTCATTCGAGTCAGTCAAGTCACTAACAGTAAGAGACGGGCCGCGTGCCCGAAATAATACCAGGGCCCACTTACCCTGAAGAAGAACCTCCGATGGGCTCGAAACTCGTCGGTGCTGACACCGGATTATTTATACGTGAATTACGCTTTGTAATTTTGTTATAATTACTTGTCGTCATTGCTGCTAAGTGGATGACGGTAAAACTGTTGCTGTAATTCAACAGGTAATTTAACTGTCACCTAAAATCGAGAAAAACTGTATTAAATGATATTTGTTTTATTCAAAGGAATGACGACGGGTCCAATCAATGTAGAGGTAAAGTTTTCGGTTGCATTGTTATACAACAAATTAACATACATACATTTAGATAAACAGTAATTGAATTATGTGCCACACACATATTGAGTATGTGCCACATGAAACTAGCATTTCAAAGAATGCGAATAGGAAATTATAAAATAATATTTACAGCAATCCGTTGACTTTGATCTTATGGACACTACAGTGTGTTTTAATGTTCATTGCAGTTAAATGACGCTCTACTGTTTCCCTTCTTCTATTAAAAAAAAACAGTTTTTGTTTTTAAAATTTTGCTGAACTTAGGTATCTTAAACAGTTATGCCAAAATGTTCTTGCTTGGATTGCGACGTTGTTAAAAAGAAAAAACGTGGGAATATCCCATTTAATGTGGTATTTATTTAAAGATTTAAAACCGAACTTAAACAAAAATGAAATATTGAGCGTGCTAGAGAGCTGCTTGTCATTTGCAATTCTAGTGACAATAGAGGACAAAACGTTTAATTATTTTGTTTGTTAATTATTAAAAATATTTCGATTTATATGTATGGTATTATATGTATCGATGAAAAAAATGATACCGTATTGTTTTCGTATTACTGTCTACTCCACTTCCTTTGCGACGTCTTTGTTCGTCAGTGATCTAAGCATTTAATTGTTATATTCTTGGTATTGTTATTGCCAGACAAGCTGAATAAGAAAAAACATTAGTTATCAAGGTCCGCGATCCTCATCCCAGTGATTCTTATGACCTTTGTTTATTTTATATTTATTTATTTTTAGTATTAAATGCTATGCATCTATAAAAACAAATAAAGACAGCTTAGAAACATCGTATTAATAACATGTAGACATGAGAATAAACGCACGGGAATCAGTAAAGAATAATTTCATAAATTTATCTTCCCGTTTAATACGAATAAAAAAGTTCTATTAATATTCCCCGAAGTTAAACCTTTCTGAAACAGTGTGTTTTATTTGCACTCAGCTTTACATGTAGCCTCCGTGGTGTGCAGAAAAAAAGTAAATCGGTGTCTGCAGTCTGTAGTAGGAAAGCGTCGTCGACAAACGCGCGCGCGGCAACTCTGTTGGTGGGAATTTTGACAAGTGTCATATCGTAACATTAGATAAAATTATTAGTGATCTGATAAGTGTATTTCAGTGTTGTTTTGTAAGTTTACTATTGTGAAAACTTACAAGATAACTACTAAAGTGTTGTGTTGAATTCTTAACGGCTTTTCGTTAATATTACGGAAAAATATTGGTAAGTTAAATTTTTAAAGCACTAATGAATATGGAAATTTTCGTTTTGATATTTTAATTCACGATTATATTATTTAAAGAAAGTTTTTTATAAAAAATCAAATTATTTAGAATGCATTATTTTTTTATATTTATTGGGAAAATATTATGTCACATTATATCGGTTTAACGTCGAATTCGAACTAAGTATAATACATTGAACGGCGCAAAAGCCACGTACTCTAATCGCTAGACAAAAAAAAAATTCTATAAATATTCTAAGGAAAAAATTATAACTTTTAACGCATTTGATAACATTGGCTTCAACTTTTAATAGTTTGTTTATTCAATTCAAATTCTTTAAGAAGGTTTATAAAAGTTCCTAATTTGTATTAGGGTAACGGTAACGTAAAAAATCTTACGTCTATCCATAGGTCAATACATGTTGCATGTATAATCTTAATCTTAATAATATTATAAATACGAAAATTTAGATGGATCGATGGATGGATGTTTGTTAGAGTTTGTCGCCTAAGCGGCTGAACTGATCTCGATGAAATTTGGCATAGATGTAGAGGATGGTCTGGAATAAGACATATGCTATTTTTGATCCCCGAAGTTATTACGGTTCCGGAGGGATACGTAGTTTTTTGTTATTTACATGTTTACTCGATAATTTAGCAACGGCACAATATACAATATATTAATGTAATTTAGCACAGATATAGAACATAGTCTAGAATAACACATAGGATACTAAGTTTTGATTTAATTCCGAGCGGACGGAGTCGCGGGCGACAGCTAGTGTACTAATATACTAAGATGGGTCGTAGATAAAACAATTTATTTTATTATTTTTAAGTAAATTTAGAAAAATACACTACACAGATAAAAAAGCAATTCCATTGACATAGCATTCTTCCCAAGACCTTCGTCGTTTAACAAAAAAAAAATCGTTAGTGTTTTTAGACGATTTTGTTTTTTATTGTATCAACGATTTCAGTGTAATTTTGTATAATAAAGTTGATACTATCATTCAAAAAAATTAATAATCTGTATTGACGTCAACAGTTAAATTTCATGTTGTGACTTTGCCTCTTTTAAAATATAAAACAATAGTAAAATGGCGTTGCCATTTTTTCTTATATTACAGTACGCATTTTTAGATTATTCTTTCGAATCTTGGTTCTATTGGTAAAGAGATCCTGTAAATACAGGAGGAGGAAGGCGTTGGCGGTTGTGGAACCGCCCATGGCCTCGCGCTTTAATGGGTCTCCCGGTCTGTGAGATGAGAAAAAAATTTGGTACAGTACGACCAAGTAGTTTTGACTATGTGTTGAAAGTTAAATCAGTCGGTTTACTTTTAAAGATTTTAAAAAATCCTGAAAAAGCTGGATACATTACTATTTACAAACAAAATACTACCAGTCTATATCGATGAAAATGGTCAGACCATCAGTTATCTCGACCCTCAAGACTAGGGGGCCTCGCGGTTCATAATTTGGCCACACAAAAATTTAGTGTTGCTCTACCTCTGATTGGATATAATATAATAAGAGCTCCATGAGTGGTATACACTAACATACTCGTATGAAGCTTTACTAACGTACGATTATTTGTTTTTGTTTATACGTTCATTTGACACCGGATTTTAAGTTGAAGGGGCTTAAGTGAATGAAGCAAATATTAGTATCAAATGAACTGTAGTTCATTGTGGAACTGTATCAAATAAGTACTACGTAAAATTTTCGAAAGTTACTAACTTATGGCTACCAGCTACCATTAACGATTGTAAAATGTAAATCTAAAATGTAAGGGTTACCATTTGGCATCTTTTTCTCACATTTCCGTTGCATTGTACGATTTCTTATGTACTCTCGGGTAATCTGGTGGTATTCCACCTTAAAAGCGACAGTCGTTTAAACGTTTCGTAAGTATTAAGATAACGACGCAGTAATAATAACTAATAAATTACAGCTTTTAGATACGTTGTACGAAAAAAGGTCGTTCAGTTGTACATGGCTAAATGCGTTGTACTATTATGCCTTCGTTTGAGCAACTTATCGCTATTAAAAGTGTAAGTTATAATTTTTTTATGGCAAACACTGACTTGTAATCGTGCAATTATCCAGTGGCGACTCCAACTAGTTTCGGAAAATTACACGAGGTTTTTTTAATAATACAAGGTGGCAAACGATTAAGCGGCTACCTGAAATTTATGAAATAGCGCAGTATTGATAAATAGCTTCCTATAGACATCATTGCCTACCTTTAGTCAACGGAGAAGGAGATGCATTGAAAGAAAATATTTCCTTTTTCTAAGAGTCACCTTTTCCGTCAGGTTCCTTCCCATCCTTTCCCATAAATTAAAGTGTGGGAAGGGATGACTAAACGGCCTACGGAACGCACACTCATCAGATGAAACGCGGTATTGCTTCCACTTAACATTTGTCTTTTGTGTGGATGTTGTTGCAACATCTACCATTATTCATTTGTGTGTTAGCCGTATAAAATGAATTTATAGAAATGTGTCGCGAAATTTTAAACAATTGACTTAACGGGTATTTTTACGAAGGGACCGATTTCATCTCGTAACATGGACGAGCTATTTTTTCTATGTATAACATCGCTAAGGGCTTTAACTGTACTTATACGTTTGTATTATAATTTTTATAGGTTAATAAAGACTTTTTGAATTGTATTTCGAACGAATTCATTTATAAAATGACTCTTATTTTGATTTTATTTTCGACACCTTGTATTTTTTATTTCAACTAAAGATTTTAGTACGCTCTTCTTGCACAGAAGCCAACTTTATTCCCATCAATGTTTCCCAGATGGATTAACCAGTTATTAAGTGTTTTGAAAACAATTCGCAATTAAGAGAAAAAACTTAAATCTCAAAACGTTTTTTTTATGTACGATTTTCATTGAAACTTTATAATACGTTTATCTTTACTTTGAAAATAAATAAAAACCATCCATTATTTAATAAGGTAACAAGAATCCGGCTCGGAGGACCATTTTGTTGCACGTGATAACAGGCTTCGAGAGCTGTTTTAGTAATCTACTATAATAATCTGTATGAAGAAAAGAATAACACGCTCTGTTTTGTGTGTAACAAAGCAAATTTAATAATGATAAAACAAAATACGACGCAAATATTTTGTATAGAAAATATAATACACAAATAAAAAATAAAAACATTCAAGGAGGCCGAACGCGCACTGGCCACATAACACCAGAGCCGCAACAAATGTTACGTTTAAAATATGCGTCACGAAGGAAGAAACATTTCGAAGGAAAGTGATCCGTAACGTGGATGTACGTAATGAAAAATTTTCACAACTTCTAGCCAGAAACAAATTTTACCATCATTATAAGAGATAATGTCAATTTACTAAGCTGATTTTAACCATCACTCAGGTTACTGTCTATACATTTGTAAAATAGCTTGACCATGACGTAGACTTGGCAGAGGTGGGGACGCGTAGAAAGGGGAAATATCTACGTTCTGTACGTCCCTTGCTTTGTACACTAAAGATATCCAACCCATCTGTAATGCGGATGTCTAAGGGCAGTGGTCGCTTCACTATTTTGGCTGTACTAATACTATAAAAACATTGTCTGTATTAAGTAAACAAAAAGAGAGAGAAACAGGATTCTCCGATTACGCCAGTAATAAGAGCGATAAGGTTAGATATGTTTGAGTGCAGGTGTTTCTTTAATGAAAACTCACAGTTAAAATCACGCTTCAGTTGACTTGTTAGTTTTCACTTGTTATCTAGCGTGATAGAAAGACGTCATTAAATTGGTATGACGTGGCGCCGTCGTGCAATACAATAAACTTTATCGCAGCTTTGTTTATCGAGAATTACTAGGCATAGTTGTTTCGGTACTTGTTTAACTCTAGAGGCTAACCATAGCTTTAGAATTATCAGAAGTGCCGCTTCTAATCCAGGCATGATTATATTCCTCAGCAAATGTTTAGTAAAGATCGAGATGGCGACACACTTTAAAGCGGACTGAAACGGGATCAGTGGATCGCAAAGAAATTCAATGACGGGGCACAGCCTAACGCGGTTTTCCCTACACATATTGGACC
>JAAOEG020000027.1:606760-624298 GCA_011763625.2 Papilio bianor | reverse complement strand
AAAGATTTAAATAAACAAATAGTTCCCCAGTGATAGAAATCGAATACAATTCATAAAAAAATATTTTGGTATAAAATTGCCTTATACTCTTCTTGTCATTAATTTTAACTGTCTAATTACTCGGTCATCCTTGTGAATAACAAATTTAAAAAAAAAACGAAAACCGACTTCAAAAAAAAATATATATCCAAACATGCCTTAAAACATAATAACATCACGAATAGGCACAGGATATAAATAATATATAGGAATATAATGATAAAGGCGAAGGTTTAGATGGATGGATGAATGGATATTTGTTAGAGTTTGTAGCCTAAACCGCTGAACGGATCTCGATGAAATTTGGCGTAGATGTAGAGGATAGTTTGGAAGAACATATGTATACGCTACTTAGATACCCGAAATAGTTAAAGTTCGCAAGGGATACATTGATTTTGTTATTTACATAATTACTCGATAATTCCGCAGCGATTCACCATAACTTAATAAAATTTAGCACAGATATAGAACATTGTCTGGAATAACTCGTAGGGTACTAAATTTTATTTTAATTCCGCGCGAAGTCGCGCGAGTCGCGGGTGACAGCTAGTTGTATATATTGAAGTTGGTTTAAAAATACATGAGCGTTATCGTAATTGTAATTTCAGTAAAAGCACCGAATTATACAGAAGTTGGTATTTATCAGGTTGTTACCTAAACTTTATTTCCTTGTAAAAGAATTATAACAAATCACCAAAGTCGTAAAGAACGCCTAAAGTTCAGATAACACTAGTCTAATCAAATACTGTAACACGCAAGGTCGCGTGATTTCCTCCAATCGCTTCCACTATTTATTCGCTTACGCCTAACAAGACTACGGCACGCAAACTTTTGACACTTAAGCATTAAGCTACGAAATTTGCTATACGCAAAATTTCTTCAACCTTCCTTTGATACCTTATCCCAATATTAGAATATCCAAGGTCAAAATAATTCATGTAAAATTCATTGCTATTTCGCTTTGTTCTTACTTTCCTATTACTTTATTCAAATCGCAGCGACCGCGTGTATTTTTTTTCCTTAGAACCTATTTAATATTAATTCCAAATAAGGCAAAAATTAAGTTTGCCAAATCACTAAAATGTTGGAAGATATTTAAGGCAAAAGTAATTGACAGTCAGCTTTTTTTTCGGTTATGTTCCGCCCTTTTCCTGGCCTACAACGAAATAAACTCAGCGGAGCGTATCGAAAGTAAATGAATGAACGAATCGAGCCGAAGTGAATGAATGTATAAACGAATGGATCCGTTCACGCGACCGTCCTCGTGTGTTTTACTGCGCCCTGCCGCAGTTTTATGTTCGATTATTATTTGTACTCAGTGCCAGTTGAATACACGACACGGCTACACTTTATTTTTATTTACGAAGCACGTGCTTTTTAATTTTATTACACGGTATTTTCGGTCAGTAGAACAATGTGAATTTCATGCGTGTTTTTGTCGTGCCGGTTGCTTTTTTTATCGTTAATAGTTTAGTTCAAATAGCTTAAAGAACGAGAATTTGTGCCCACAAAACAAGTTGTCGTCAGCCGTTACCAAATCATTTGAATAGTAGTAGAGCCCGCTTCAACAACTTTGAACAAATGGAGGGGTCCTACAAAAGGGGTCGTCGTAAAAAAATATTTATTTTTATAATTATTTAACTGCACCGGGCCGGGGGCCGTTCTGAACGCACGAATGGGTTCCGGCCTCGACCACGACCACGCAGAAGACAGACGTGAAATGGTAGCAATTCCGCGTTTTATCTGATGAGTGTGCGATCCGGAGGCCTAATACTAGTCATCTTCCTCTTCCTACCCTTTTATTATAAAGAAAGGATGGGAAGGGGAAGTGGATTACACAGAGGAGAGGTCGCATAGGAAGAGGAAATATTCTCTTTCAGTGCTACTCCTCCTCCGTCCATTAAAGGTAGGCAACGCATCGGAAATTGCGGATGTCTATGGGCAGCGATCACTTCGATATTATGGCGATTTCAAGTGGCCGCTTGCTCGTTTGCCACCTTGTAATAAAAAATATATGAACTCATCACTCTAGTTCTTTAGATATTATGGTTTGCATGTGTTAATTATTATACATTAATTACATATAGTTTATTAACGAACAGTAAATGACATAATAATTTATGCATTACCACATATCGTATATTCCATTTGGTAATATATTACTCCGGGTGAAACATATTATATTATGTCAACAACAATTACCGGCCGATGAAAATAAATTGCTTTTAAATTAAACTTAAATTTTACATTTTCATTTAATATTTTAAATATTTCATTTTGCATCGCTCGGAACAAAATTAATAAGCAAGGTATTAATTTAAAAATGTTACAGTTACTAACGACGAGATTATTTAGCATATTAAAACATAGCAATTTTTTTATATATTACAAGGTGGCAAGAGATCACTGAAATAGCGAAGTGATCGCTATCCGTGGACATCCGTAATTGCAGATGCGCTCCCTATTTTTAATCGACGGAGGAGGAGACGCACTGAAAGAGAACATTTTTCTTCCTATGCGTCCTTTCCTCCTTAAAATCCAATCCCCCTTCCTATCCTTTCCTTACAAGAAAAGGGGGGGCCGAGGAGGAGGACTAGTATTAGGCTATTAGAACGCACACTCATCAAACAAAAAGCGGAATTGCTACAATTTTACGTCTGTCTTCTGCGTGGTCGTGGTATTGCACCGGGCCGGAACCCATTCGTGCGTTCAGAACGGCCCCCGGCCAGGTGCAATTAAATAATTAATCTACGATAAGTTTTGATTGCAATAAACCAAAAAGGAAATTCTATCCTTAGCCGAAATAATCTTCTTGTTGCACACTCGTATCTATTCCGACGTTTATTCGTACGACACTAAAAATTCCAACGTAAAACTTTAGTATATGTAAAAAAATCTGACGAGGAATGTTCGTACAATGGTGGTGTTCGTAAAAAAAACGGTTTTTTTGCCAGCACGAAATGGTTTTCGCCGGCGTACGATCAGCGACTGGCATTTAAGCGACCGTTAAAAGTTTGAACTTCGAACGTTCGTCTAAATTCGAACGTGCTCGATTTAATTTAAATTCGACCTTTTCGCTGTCCACTTTAAATTGAAATTCAAAGAAGGTGAACTGAGCCTGTAATTGCTCCCGTTTTCATTCCCTTTTCGCGGTTACGAGTCTCTCCGGTAAAGCTGTATAGATCCGCGAATGGGATAAAAATAATTTTCATGATTCCCCAACTAACTACGCTTATTTAAATACAATACGAGAATACCATTTTGTTACTTTTAAAAATTATAATGTAGTAATTTGTATCTAAGCAATTTTAAGTAAAATCTTTTTTTTTAAATCATCGAATGACAATATGCCAGTAGAAACTTGTGGTTATAAAATACTTTCTTCGCTTTAAATTTCCACTGTATCTAAAAACCGCTTTCACATTAACTTTAACAGCTTTTCGTATAAAAAACTCAAAAGTTTTTATCAATATCCGCGGCGCGGCTAAAAGTTGCCGACGTCGAGAACGCGGCAAAGTTTGCGACGAGATCTGACCACTTGTAATTTAACTTTAATGAAGTTAAGCTGCCACGAAGCATTTTGTTTTAATGATCAGTTGCTGAGTTACTTTTTCTAGATAATATAAAAAATGGTACATGGCGGGATTTGAACCAGGACTTGGAGATTACAAGTCAATTTCTTAGCCCCTGAGCCACCGACGCTCTTACGTAAGATATTATCAACCTGCCCTTTTCTCTACTACTACTACTACTTTTCCACACATCTTTATCAGCCGTCATATCTGAATTCACGCCTTTCTTACGCATATCTTTCACAATCCAACCAAACTTTCTTCGGTCTTCCTCTACCTTTTTATCCATCCACATTTAACGTCATTCCCTTCTTCTTTATGTGATCTTCATCTCTCCGCATAATATGTCCATACCACGCTAACCTATTGCTTCTCTTACATAAGAGTGGCAGGTTCAAATTTATAATATGCATATTCTAAAATCTTGAGTTATGTATGTATAGTCAATTAGATATTTGCTTCGATTTACGATAATTTAATTATTCCCTAAAACTATACTAAGAACTACCTTAAAAGGATCTAAGAGAGGCAGTAATTTATTGATGTGTTGTTTTTTTATCCGCGTAAAAAAGTTTTATGTTTATTAAAATTAATACACGTCGTGGAATTATTAATAACTAGTGGCCAGCTCCGGCTTCGCAGGGTTATAAATCTGATAAATCTCATAGGGTTCAGCCTGCGTTTGTTGCAATGTAAGCAGAAAAAATGTAATTATTTACGACATCACATTAGAAACCTTATATATAACAGTATTTCTTCACTATTTAATGGATGTTATTATACATATAAACCTTCCATTTCAATCACTCTATCTATTAAAAGAACCGCATCAAAATCAGTAGTTTTAAAGATTTAAGCATACATAGAGACAAAGAAAGCGACTTTGTTTTATACTATGTTAATATTAATAATATAACAATGTTTATACAATACTTTGTTATTGTAATTAATAAGTACATTAGCGCCGGTTTGACGTTAATAAGGCAGATGCGTTCGCAAATGGATCAACTAATTGATTTGAGACGTCGTTGTTAAACGAGCTGTATACTGGTTTATTTAATAACCTAACATATAATGTATTCAGAAATTACGTACCTAAAGTTTTTCTACTAATTTGTTGCCTGTTCATAATCATATCCGTTATTAGATTAGAATTAAAACACGATAGTTAGATAGCACTAACAACCATATAATCCTAGAGAATATATCTAAAAATGTCTGTTTGTACCTACCGATATGTAAATTATAAAATAATAAGTTACTTGTATAAGTAAGTGAGTATTGGATCTTATTTAAACGGTCAAAAGATAAAGCAAAGTTGAATATATGCTCCCCACGTTCTTGCCCCATTATCTCCAACGAACTCATAAACTAAACAATACCCGACCCCTTTCTTATTTACACGCTAACCATTCGAAAAAGTATCTCAACAAGTATCAACCCTATTCCATACGATGTAGAATTGAATTATAAACGCGCTTGAGGCTCAGATAGCAATTGTTTTCATCATCAGCTCCCAATACGTCCCCACTTTGCAGATATGTGCAGGTTGCATAAATCTGCGAAAGACCCTGCTTTTGGGGAAAAGACGAGGCTATGTGAGATTTCTACTCACTACAACCCCCTCGGTGGTCAATCTCAAGTGCGACTGCGAGGGTGCCGGGATCTGCAAAGGAACGCACCGGACTGAACTGAGCCACTGCACGACTCTAAGGCAATTAATTCCTCGTTCCGTCAGGCAGCTTCGTCATCATGGGACCACACCATGATACCCTCTTCCCGGGACCGAGTTGATAGCTATGTGTCATTCGCTTCATAGAAGTACAAACTATCTGTTTGTACATCTTGTAAAAAATCTTTACATAAATCTTTAGTTAAAATATAAAGTTTATCATTATAATAAACTTTTAATAACATAAAAAGTCCATCAAATCTACATCTAACAGTATCACAGGCGTTTCCCCGCCTCCTACCACCTTCGTCAACCCTATAAAGATTTCAGCACAAACACAAGAGGGAAATCAAAATAAACATTCGAAGGCACTCCTACCTTGTTTCCTTTAAAACTGTTTACACATCGACGACTCTTTGTGTAGGAAAATGGGATTTGAACATGAAAACTACGAAGCAAGCCGCTCCATTTCATGCGAACTGGAGTTTCGTCTTTGACGTACTGTTTGCCATTTTTATTTCAACCTTATGCGATACAAGAAAATCATTTATTGAATTCGTGTTATTCAAACATTGAATAGTATTAAAAAAATAAATTAAACAGTTCTAGCGTACATACTTAAGCTCCGTGGCATAAGATTAAATTGAATTTTAAGAATAAGAAATATCACCAAAAGTAAAATATATAATAAATAATTTCAAGACTGATTGTTCTTTTATACATACAATAAAATTGGAATGTGTTCTATCTGTCTGTCAGTTTGTTCCAGCTAATCTCTGAAATGGCTGGACCGATTTTGACGGGACTTTTATTGGCAGGTAGCTGATGTAATAAAGAGTAACTTACTCTACGTTTATTTTAGAAAAATAACGCGCTTTCGGAGTCGCGTGCGATAGCTAATATAATATAGAATTATAAAATGAAAAATTATAAAATATATTATAGAATTTCACTACTTTCTATAAAACTGTCTAAGTTACTTGTCACTTAAGAAGCTGACTATACAATCTAGACAAAGTGAACATTGGATGAATTCTAAAAATGTTACAACCTTACGAGAACGATGTACAAAGAATAGGGCAATACACTTGGATTCCTGGAAGAGGCGAATGAACAAGGAATTCGTGTCACAGAATGAGACATGAAGTAAATAAAGTGAAGTACGGACAGCCGAAATGAAATCAAGGCAGTTGCAGTACTGTTTGACTGCGCCCGTCTGCAGCTGTTCTATTGTTACTGTAATGAGAGATTCTTTCGACATCTACTGTAAGACTTTTCCAGGAAGACATTTTCTTTTTGCTTTATGAAGTAATTTCGGAAGGACTCAGAGGACTGTGTTTACGTCAAGAAAACGTATATTTTTTAAAGAAAGAAAGACGTGTTTCTTGAATTTATTTACGTATAATTTACTGACGTGCTATTGTAATTTCAATTTGCAGTAAATATTATACAGAATATTTGAGGGTTTTATTGAACTACGCATATTACGTATATCTAGATTTTAAATGAGTTTAGATTTAAGAAGATGTATAATCTTATTAGTATTTAAAATTATTAAATTTAGATGGATTTATGGATGCTTGTTTGAAGGTACATATCTCCAGAACGGCTTAACGTAACGTCATTTTTGAGATGTAATTTGGCACTGATTTAGTAGTCTGGAAAAGCACATAGGCTTAATATTTTTTAAATTCCTGTTTACGCATACACAAACAAATCAATACTAACGTATCATTTGTAAAGATTTGACGGATCCATAAATGCAGTACTTGGCAAGCCTACTTGTTAAAGTACGAACAAACTACGGTGTAAAAAAATAACATACGAAGAAGCTCAACTTTATAATATGCTACCCTCAAGAATTAAAAATGTAATTCTTGAGGGTAGCATATTAGAGGTAGAGGAAGACCGAGGTAAGTGTGGATGGATTTTGTGCAAGAGGATATGCGTAAGAAAGGTGTGAATTTAGATATGACGGCTGATAGGGATGTGTGGAAAAGTAGTTCATACTGTGCCGACCCTCCATAGGGACAAGGGCAGGTTGATGAAGATGAAGAATTAAAAATGTAAAATAATTTAACGAATATAAATCAAAGTTGGGTAAAATACACTCTGAATTAAAAAAAGTAAATGAATGAACAAAACTGGAGACTTAATGATATTGTGCAATATTGTTCTCATAAGAGTCCTTTCGTCATTTTTGAGAATAAATTCTTTAAAGTTTAATAACTTATTCCGCGCAGACGGAGTCACGGGCAAAAGCTTTACTATCTTATTTCTGTTTTTTTTTTGCCTTCGGTCTTGTGAAGCTAAATGTTTAATGTAATAAAATTAGGTCGCTCCCAGTTTTATATTTTGTTCAAAATTATTTATTCAATTGTATTTAATCTCATTCACATGAATACCGGTGGCCATTTTTCCAGGGAAAAGAAAAAAAAATGATAGGCCAGCTGTCTCAGTCGGGGTATATATTATTCTCTTTCATTGTACCATTCGCATTGTATGAAACGACCGAGTTTAATGAGCCACCGTGTCCCCCGCACTGCTTATAAAACTGGGAACCTTCAGAGATTGCCCTTAAGCTTTCTAAGGTCAGCTTACATTGGTTGCAGTTTGAAACGGGTCCCATCAGTTTCTTCATTACGAAGCGCTGAAGAAAAATGTATCCTTGCTATAAAATATAAAGGTTTATAAGTAGACATGTCGCCTATTAAATTGTTTCATTGAATGAGTTTGTTACATTTATATAAAAATATACACAGTCTCGCTTCAGGCTTTATTTTGTTAACCAGAAATAAAAATCTAAAAATAAATAAATTGTATTTTTATATATCTATACATAGAATAAAATTGGAGTGTTTGTAATATTGAAATAACAGTTTTTTACTACATGTATATGAATAACAATTTTTGTCTGTCTGTCTGTTTGTTCCAGCTAATCTCTGAAATGGCTGGACCGATTTTGACAGGACTTTTAATGCGAATAACATGACACGCGAATGGAGTAAGTTATATGTCTAAATTATCATATTTATAAAGGAAATAACGAGAAAAGTAATTAAATTAACTTTTCACATAATTAGATACAACAGTTATATGTTCAATAAACAGTAATTTAAAGAAGTTATAACACATTTAAGCAGTTAACAAGATTATGTAGAGATATTTAAAAGTAGAGCCTTAAATGTAAATCTGGACGCCGGCCAGTACACGACGACGACAGCCGCTAACTACGCGCTACTATATACTGCATCAGTTTAATATAACTTAACACTTTCTTGACTAAGTTATTTTAAAAATTGAGGTAATTGTAACTTATTTCATATTCTAGATATTTTTTTTTATATTACATTGTGGAAAACGAGCAAGCGGCCAACTGAAATTGCTGAAGTAGCGAAGTGACCGATGCCCATAGACGTCCGCAAAAAATGCGTTGCCTACCTTTAATCGACGGAGCAGGAGACGCACTGAAAGAGATTATTTTCTCTTCCTATGCATCCTCTACTCCGTGAAATCCACTTCTCCTTCCCATCCTTCCCTTATAAGAAAAAGGTGGGAAGGGGAAGAGGACTAGTATTAGGCCTCATGAATGCACACTCATCAGACGAAACGCGGAATTACTTTCACTTCATTTCCACGTTTTTTGTTTTATAAAAAACGATAGAAAATAATCTTTTAGACATCTTTCTTTATATTGAAATGTAATCAAAACAGTGTATTAACATAAAGATTGCTTCTTAAAAGTGATAAAACGTGTCCTTGAACAAAACTTTCAACTTAGATCTGTTTACTTTTTGTAATTAAGATTTATTATTATTTAAATTGTCGCAAATATCTCACAGAATTTGAGATATAATTTGGATTATTCCAGGATAATTAGGCAAATTAGGACAAGAATCTCGTAATGGGAGATAGTCAAGTAGTTATATGTACACTGTTGTTCTGTTGTACTGAGTTGTTACAGAAAGTAATAACTCTCTTTTGTGACGATTTAAGGAAAGTTATAAACTCAATCGTTTAAGAAAGTTGAGTGGTGCGATATAACGAGCGATTTGAAAATAACATGTCGGACGCGCGACCCTCGTGGTGCACAAATTCCAAATAAGTTGTACAGAACGTACGTGGAGAAGGGGAAAACGAGAAGGTTCCATCTTTTTTTATTTATCTTAAAATCTATGAAATTTTAAGTTGATATTTTTTAAAAGGTGCCATTGTTTTATTGAATGAATAAAAATACAAGTGATGGCGTCACAAGTAAGAAAAATTATGCATGCATTTGATAGGTTTTGCTTTTGTTGGTGAAATAACGTTTTCTGATTCAAAATCAGAGTACCTAGCCCAAATTTTTGCGACAAGCGCCTTCATATCGTCAGCGGCGAAATTTGTATTATTTACACAGCGCCCCTGACGCGAATAAAGTACACATAAATATCGTACATTTTGACATAGCGCGTGTCGCAGAAATTCATGCTCGGCCCTCTGTGGCCCTAACACTAATGTTTGCGACACTCACCTTTGTAACATTATGGACAAAATTGTATTTGATTTCAAAACCTACATTCCAGCGCAAATTATGACACAAATTTTGACATATTTTGTCGGTGATGTTACGAAGGCGCGTGTCGTAAATATTCGTGCTGGGCCCTCCGGTCTGCAATTCAGACACTTTCGATTTATAAAGTAAAATACAAGACACTAAGATATTATTTCATCGCGATACTATCCCTGAATCCCTTCAGCTTCAAATTGATATAAGCAAAGTTGGCAGCGAGCCAGCCCTTTCCCGCGCTTTTGTCCGCCTACAGCAACGTACTTACATCGCTTCAAGATTCCAAAAAAAAGAGACGCCTTTGAAACTTGCAAAAATGAATATCATAAGTATCAAAATGAAAATAGCAAAAAAGGTACATGATATTGTTGCTTGTAGTTTTCAATAAACGATTCCTTAAGATGTTTATTTTTTGACGGAAATATACCAATTTGAAATCTAACCTAGAAATTTAGAGGATGATAATTGATGAATTACGTTGAGAGGTATTTTATAACGTATAGTGTTTTCCTTACTATTATCTTAAATGGGAAAGTAACTCTGTCTGTCTGTCTCGCGTTAACTCCAAAAGTACTGAACCGTTTTTAACGAAATTTGGTACGTAGATAGTCTAAAGCCTGAGAAAGGACATAGTATACTTTTTAATGCGATAAAAGGGTTACAAAGGGTTGAAAGTGGGAAAGAAAGTAGTATGGAAGTATCGTCATTTTTTAAGCAAGAAAAATAAATTGTTTTATGGCTGTTATTTCGATTTAAATTTATATCCTTTTCAAAAATTGTTAAAATATAACTGTGTGTGTTAATCCGAACGGTCAGACACGTGAAATTCGACGACCATGCGTTTGAAATAATAAAAAATGCTACCCAAAGACACTATTCCACGCAGATGAAGTCGAAGGTAGTAGTTAGTAGCTAGTACAAAATAAATAATACATTTTGTGTTTGTTATAGTCATAATACATTTTATGAACCCAGCAATCAGTGTTGAATAAACAACCTCACTCAAACAAAATAACAAAAACAAGTATTACTATTATAAAACACCCAATAACTCACCCGAAAACCCGCACCCACTGAATCAATTTCACATTACACACTCTCCATTGCCATCTAATGGATGTTATATTTCCCAGGGTTTGTTTGCCATACGCATAAAAACGGCCCTCTGGTTTTTTTGCTTAACGCTACGGAGAAAATTTTAAACGAATTCAATCTCTATGTGTAATACAAATAAGGTGTAGTTTCAATTGAGCAAACATTATACAATCGACCTAAATTTTAGGAGCCTTCGGTATTCATTAGGTGTATTTAGGAGCCTTAGCATGGCTTCGATGTAACGTAAACAAGAGTTGATAATTGTATATTGATACGGAAATATAGCACAGAATAAACATATTTTTTTATTATAGATGATATTTTCGTAACGAGTCGACAACGGTCACTAGTTTGCGTTTTTTTACTTTACTATTTTTATATTATTTATTAGTTGCAAAATTAATTTAGCCAATATTTTTACTCTAATTGCTCACAGCACATGATATGTTTTATTATATTTTTTTAACTCTTTGGGTAAATTTGACAAGTGAGACTTGTCACTGATACAAATAACCGAAGTTACAGTCGAGCCTGACTCGTCATTGGTATTTAACATTACAGTAAAATTCAATGTGTTATAAAATGTCCAATAAATCTAGACTCAATGGGTTTAAGAAAGACTAGCATTTGTTTTTATAACGAAACTAAAAAATACTGGACTAACTACAAAAAATCTTTTACCAGAAGAATCACTGAGTAACATTTGAAAAAAAAATGTCCACCGGTGCAAAGGCGGGATGCTAGTTCAGAAAGCCGGCGAAAGAATTATCTAGAAACATCAGGCATCAGAATATTAAAACTGTTCAAGTTCAACTTAAGGTAACTTTATATTGTCGGCTGTCAACTTTGATCAAGACGAAATAACGTTCCATAGTTACAGGCTTTAGCTTCAAACGAAATTAACTTTGGTATTCAATGTAGGAGCTAGCGTTCGGTCGCGTTGCCTGTAATTGACAGTTTTCCGATACAAAATTTGTTTTAACGCAGAAAAGGCGTTACCGGTTATAGAACACGTTCAAACTTACTAACACGACCTTTAACTATTTTAATTCAAAGTTGCGTGAAATCGTTCACAATTAGAAGATAGAATGTTGGAAAAAAAAAGGTTTTTTCACCTAAAATTTTAACCAATAAGTGTCAGAAATTAGAACTTATTTTGTGTCCAACAAAATATTTAAACTGCATGGACTTAATAATTACGTAATAAAAGTAACCTCATCAGCTCACCATACGTCCCCCCCCCCCAACCCCACCAAGGAGTTCGGAGTCTACTATAACTGTGACTAGGCCATAGTCAACCATGCTGGCCCAGTGCGGGTTGACTTCACACACAAGTTTAAATTTTTTCGACGATATTTGCTCGTTGCATCACGATGTTTTCTTTACCGTAAGAATATTCATAAATGTACATATTATGATAATCTAAAATCGAAAAACACATTGGTCCAGCGCGGGATTCAAACCCTGGACCTGCAGATTACAGATCCAGTGCTTAACCCCTGAGCTACCGACGCACTTAATAAAACTTTGCAGGAGTATATTTGCTATTCATCTGAAATATAAATAAAATCCGAAGAATAATAAAGCAGTAAGTCACCATGGGAAGCCATAACTCAGGTTACATATCACGAACATCCTCGGATCTCACCGGATCCCGGGTTCCGTACAAACAAACATACCAATAACGTTAGAGAAAAATTTCAATGTATAAAGCATTTGGATGCGTGCCAGAGAACAAGAGGCCTTTGTCCGCACCACAATCAGCTGACTGAAACTCTGTTAAAATGTAGGTTGGTAGTACTTCGAAAAATGTGAAGACGATACTTTAAAATATTTCTTTTGAATTCCACCGTCACTTGTTTGAGTGATACGATAACAACGCTGTTGTCAGACCATAAGACAAAAGACACCATTTTTTCGGTGTAAAACGAAGAGATTTTTTGAATATCTTTGTTACAAGAGTTCGTTATTTTAAAACAGGATGACACCTTTTTCAATTTGCAATTGTAAAAAATATTTTTAAATCTTTGCTAGGAAAAATACAACACTCTGTGAATAAAAGTGCATAATATTTGAGGGCTGACTTCGGTTTTACATTTTCGGATTTATTATATATTTTTTGGATTTGTCATATTCTTAACTATTCAATTTTAATTTTATCGTTGATACTCTTTTTATATTACAAGATGGCAAACAAGCAAACAGACACCTGAAATCGCTGAAATAGCGAAGTGACCGCTACTCATAGACATCCGCAAAAGATACGTTGCCTACCTTTAATTAGCGGCGGAGGAGACGAATTGAAAGAGAATATTTTGCTCATCCTCTGTCAAATCCACTTTCCTTACCCAATTATTCCACATAAAAAGGGTGAATAGGGGAAGAGAATTAATATTAGGCCTCCGGAAAGTACACTGATCAGACGAAAAGCGGAATTGCTTACGCTTCACGCCTGTCTTCTATGTGGTCATGGTATTGCACCGGGAGAGCCAGCCAATTCTTGCGAAGATTTTAAAGCGGGCTCTACGTTTGTTTAATTTTATTTCGGAAACGACAAATCCAAAAACATAAGTTCGCCGAGGCGACTCATAACTTTTTTTACCTTCTTTTCTTCTTCAAGGTCAATAATAGCGTGACAGTTTTTTACAAGACATAATAAAAACCAAGATAAATCCACTGGAATTTCTAATTCACAGTTAACAAACCCCTTGAATGACCTTCAATCACTTGATATTAAGAGATAAAGCCGCGAAGCGTGACTTGGTAGAGCGCGAAGAGATTTTCAATTTTATGATATCCATTAGTGATAATATACGATAGCGGCCGCTGGCTGGGGGCCAGATTATGCCGATATCTGCTAGATATGATAATGATACTTGTGTAATATCGATCGCGAGCGAGCATCCTCCACATCTAGTGTCTACGCTTCTATCTAATCTATCCCGTCAGCTAAAGAAAACTTTTCAATATCATCTTCCATAATACACGATAGTCGATACCAGATTGCAGCTAACGGCAACAATAGAGTCTAAGTAGTGCCGGTCTAGACGCTCCGGTTATAGCACGAGGACTTAGTAATTATGGCTTCAATCTAATGAAAAAGTACGGCTTTGATAATAGCCCTGAACTAATATTACAAGTCGATGCAGCGAACATTTTTAGGAAGCGAACACCAAATAGAAATATTTTGTTATATCTATCAATATGCCTTACCAATAAATCATAGTGTGACGAGTTTAACGTTAATTCTTTTGGCACTAATTTAAAACCATTGGAAAAAAAATATTTCATCTAATGCTAAAATCTGATTTTACATTATTACATTTGGTGATGACTCCGTCATAAAAGATATCTAACTAGCCTATGTGTTTTTCCAGACCATGTCCTAAATCTATTGTAAAATTCAACTAGATCCGTTGTTCTGTTCTTGAGATACATTCTAACAAACGTCCATCTATCAATCAATCTTATCTTTCGCATTTATAATATTAGGAGGATTTAAAAATCAAAATGTGTTTAAGGACCAAATAATTAAAAAATAAAATGAGTGTTCCTATTCGTTTTAAGGCAGTATTAAAATTCAAGAGGAAGTTAAATAGCGACATCAAACAGCGTAAAAAGTTTAATTAAGTGCCGCTTAAGTCCCGCATTTCGGATAAAATATAAGAATACTAGAGTGAAATAAAAGAGAAATATCACATCCCATTTAAAGCAGTTGCGGAGATTTGAGCAGATTCGAAGTTTATAATAAAAGTATAATAAAGAAAAACTAATCAAATAATGAAAAGAGCAGACTAAACAAATTGTACAAGTAACAACAACGAAGTATCCCACAAAAATAGAAATAACCAAGGAAATCTTTGTACCGCATATCAGTTCGGATACCAAAAACAAAACGATGTCTCTATTTGAAACAGTTGGCAGTCGTAAAGACGTTTCACACGAACGAACAGAACGGCCCGCTGCAGCTCACTAACGACGAATAAACTCGTAAACAGCAGTTAGATCGCCGCCGAATGAGCGCCGGTGGCCCAAAACAAGCGATGCCAAATGCCTTCGCGAAGCTAACAGTTTGCAGTCAAAGCAATTCCGTCTAATAAAAGCAAATATAAAGCGTCTCTTCCGGAGATTGCTTGTTCTGCCTCAAACGTCGTGTATTTATTTAATTCTTTGTATACCGGTACATTTGATGTGCAGAAACTTTGCACTATATTTTTGCAGGTGAAATTTAGTGCATTAAGATTTTTTCTTACTAGTGCTACGTTTATTTTTTTGTACTATAAGGCTTCAAACGAGCAAGCCGTTAAGTGAATTCTCCACAATAGCGAATCCACCGCTGCCCATATACATGCGCAATTTCCGATACACCTACTTTATTATTATTTCGGAGGAGGAGACGCACAGAAAGAGAATGATTGACTTTCCTATGCATGTCCACATGTGCCAAATCCATTTCCCCTGCCAATCCTTTCCTTATAAGAAAATGGTGGGAAGGGAAAGAGGGCTAGAATTAGGCCTCCGGCATATATATTTGTCAAATAAGACTGAAAATAGACGCAGAGTCCTTCTTTGAGGATCATTGAAATTCATTAAAGAAATTTTAATCTTAATGATATTAAAATGAGAAAGTTTATTATGATAGATGTTTGTTAGAGTTTGTCGCATAAACGATTGAACTGATCTCGATGAAATTTGGAATAAAAGTAGAGGACAATCTGGAAGACCAGATAGGCTACTTTTGATTCCGAAAATAATTATGGTTACCGAGGGATACGTAATTTTTGTTATTCACACATACTAATATCAGCTTGATAATTCCGCAACGGTTCAACATATCTTACTGAAATTTAACACAGATATAGAACATAGCCTGGAATATAACACAACAAACAAACTACAATACAACTGGAATAATACACAGGATACTAAGTTTTATTTTAATTCCGTGCGGACGGGGTGGCGGGCGACAGCGAGTTTTCTAATAAAATTTTGCAAAATGCTCATAGTTTCAAAGTAGGCAATGTACCGATGGACATGAAACAAATAAAATTACGTCCAAAGTAATGCCCATGTACTATTCTATTACTAACAAAATCCAAGTAAGGCTATCTAGTATCTATAAAATGTATTTCAATGACGAGTTTAAATTTATCTTCGTAGAAAACCTTTGTCCGACATTAAACGAACGATTCATTTAAGAGGCTATAAAAGCATCCAAGGAAAAGATCACATATAAACTCCAAGTAAGTGGCTGCTATGAACGAACTAAGAACGACGTTAAAGAGAATCATAAGGATGTTCTTAATGTCTCGTCGTAGATCGTAACAATGCTACTGGAATTTGTTATTGAAACGCGGAATGAAATAAATAGTTAAAAACATGTTGAATCAAAGTATTACAAGCAAATTTTGTACTAGATGATAAGACCTTAATCAACTTATTGAAATGCAAAAACTTTGTTGAACGACCTACTGCCCTATTATCTATTTTGTAAGATGAAGTTGAAAAGGAAGTCATTGGCTCCTTACATACAGGTTTACCACCGCACCGACTTAGTATTGAGCAAATCGAGGGCTCTTCTTCAGGGTGAGTGGGACTGGTGTTATTTCGGGGTCGCGGCAGCCCGTCTTTGTGCGAGCTCTGCGTGTGTGGCTAGACTAGTCGGTGCCGATACCGGATTAAATATACGTGAGTTAGCCGTTTTTATTTTGTTATATTGATGTCTCAAGAAAGTTTTAACTGTATCTTTGATTAATTGTTCGATTTAAAGATTTCTCACCTTATATACTCTTAATAGTAACAAATAGCTCAACGGTTTACTTGTTTACAGAACAAATGAATAACTACTGGCAGCTAACAAAAAATATTATAGTAAAATATAACTTAAAAGATTCAAATAATTCTAAACAATGATAAAGCGTTTAAAGTAAAATTGATCATATCATTGACAGTTGAAATGATAAAAATATTTGCAGCAATGATATTTTTTTGAGGTCGTAGTCACAATTAGCATCACGTAAACGTCTCAATTGCATGTCACACCGCGTGCTTTGTACTGATATTGAAGTGCAGTATTAGTTTCACTATTTTAGTCAGTAAACATTCACTTTATTTCATATTGGAATATATAATTTACTTCAAATAATATTTTAATAACTGTAGCTACTTTTAAAATGGCAATAGATTACTTAAAATAGTCCAAACTTATTATTAAATAGCACTAAATTAATTGTTGTTTATTTTTTTTATTTTACAAGGAGTCAAGCGAGCAAGCGGCCACCGGAAATCGCTGAAATAGCGAAGTGACCGCTGCCCATAGACATCCGCAAATTGCAGATGCGCTGCCTACCTTTAATCGACGGAGGAGGAGACGCACGGAAAGAGAATATTTCCTCTTCCTATGCGACCTCTCCTCTGTGTTTTCCTCTTTCAATGCATGTACGAGACATACATTAGTCTTTGATTTTATTATAATCTGTTCTAAACAATAGAACTAGGTTTTTTCAGTAGTAGCACGTGAGTGTCAATAAAGTAAAAATGTACTAGCGATATGAAACTGAAAATATAGCCCATTTTGGATATTTAACAACTCGTGGTTTCTTTGTAGCCTA
>JAAOEG020000027.1:542939-556751 GCA_011763625.2 Papilio bianor | reverse complement strand
TGTCTTGACGGAGTAACGCATCTCGTTTAGATTACCTTTCTCCAGTCTATTGTGGGGAAGATAAGCTTCATAGGATATGAACGAGGAAATAGTTTTATCACTATATTAGATATATATATACATATACGAGTATATAAAAGAAAGTCGTGTTACACTATTTATAACTCAAGAACGGGTGTACCGATTTGGCTGATATTTGGCGGTGAGGTAGCTTAGAACCAGTAATAATAAAATAACCGTTTTATTCTACATGTTTATGACTATATACATACATATACGGTACTAACACCAAAATATTTTTTTTTACAATTTTTGTCTGTCAGTCTGTTTGTTCCAGCTAATCTCTGGATTGGCTAGACCAATCTTGACAGGACTTTTATTGATAGGTAGCTGATGCAATAAGGAGTAGCTTAGGCTACATTTGTTTTAGAAAAAATCTTTTATTTAGAAAGAAAAAAGCGCCGTCGAAGTCGCGGGCGACAGCTATCCAGTAATAATGTTAGTAAGATTCTATTTAATTCCGCGCGGACAAAGTCGCGGGCAAAAGCTAGTAAAACATACTTGCGAAATGTAGATAAATCGATATGCATAAAGTGTTAAATAATGCAGCTCATAATTTGAAATCTATTGTTGAATCGCTGTCATGCGATGTTGAAAATTTGGATAGAAGAATTCCTGTATCACTCGACACTGGCCCAATCCGCTAAGGGAGTGCCATAGACAAGAAACTGAACTGAACTGAATTTCTGTACGTTACTTAAAATATATCCATAACAATCTTATATTGTTAGATTTATAATTAACTATGAAATCTACAGAGTTCATTGTAGTTAACAATGCATCCACTTTTTTAAGTTTTAGGTACTTTAGAATTACCTTGTCCGTAGGATTAATTTTGCGCCACTGAATTCTTTAGTAAAAAAACACTACATTTCTTTAAAAAAAAGTTTTGTTTTTGAATAGACTTTTTGTGCGCTTTTAATTCTTTAAAAACCTTGATGAAAAAGATTGTTACCTTTAAAAAATACGTAAAACAATACCAAAAGAACTTGTAAAAGCTCATGTTTCATAATTTTCGGAGTTGCATAACACTAATGGGAACATGAAAATGTATTAATTTGTATGGATATTAATAAAATTATAAATGCGAAAGTTTAGATGGATTGATGGAAGTTTGTTAGAATTTGTCGCCTAAACTGCTGAACGGATCTCGATGAAATTTGGCATAGATGTAGAGGATAATCTGGAAGTGAACATAGAGTACTTTTGATCCTGGAAATAGTTACTGTTCCTGTGGGATACATTAATTTTGTTTTTTAAGTTTACTCGATAATTCTGCAACGGTTCATCATATCTTATTGATGCCACAGGTGTAGAACAAAGTCTGAAAGAACACATAGGCTACTAATTAAGTATAATTTTTTTAATTCCACGCGTACGGAGTCGCGGGCGACAGCTAGTATACAATAAAACTACGTGACTGTTATATATCTATACTAATATTATAAATAGAAAAGATTTAATTGCTTCTTTGCTTGCTTTGACTTGAAATTCTTTCACTGCTGGTAAGCTGTACTATCCTTGGCAGCTATAGGCTACATTTTTTTTATCTTACTTCTTTAATTCTGCGCATGCGAAGTCACTTACGAAAGCTATTGATTATCAAATTAATTTGCAGTAATGTCGAACGAACGTTCAAACAATTTAAAGGTAGTTATTATATAACATTAAGTCATAAAATGTGGTCTATTAAAGTCAAAAAAATGTTTAGGTTAGTCGTATTATTTATATTGTAATTTTTTTTAAATAAACTTAGAACTGAATTATGTGAAAACTATAAAATAACACAAAAAATGTACGTCCGTTTTATAAATTGACAATTCCGTTGATCACCCAGTCACAATGTGTAATAAATTGCCAACTGCGATTTTAACTGAATAAAGTATTTTGTTATCCAATGGCGTGATTCAATTTGCACTTTACAAAATTGTACATGCATAAAAAACATAGCTATGTATTAAATTTATGCATAACTGCGCTTGATTCCAACGATACGATTATTTTATACAACAATACTCATACATGATAGGACATTTCATTACAACGGTACAACCAGTTACAAGTACAGTATAGTAACCAGTACAGTACAGTAAAGTAACCAGTACATTTCATTACATTTCCATTGTAATGAAACTTTGATAGTGAGTATTGCTTTAAATAATTATTATTTATATGATAAGTTTCGCTGTCTTTTTAAAAGAATTAAAAAAACGAGATTTTCAATTCGTGTATATTTTTTTGTATGTGTGTTGTAATTTGACCTTGTAATTTCCAGATTATGATAAATCGTTTTTTTTTTTTTATTAATTTTTAACCTTAAAAACTGACTAATACATTTTATGTATAAAAATCCTTAAACATGCGTGACAAAGACAAAGAACTGTTTTGATTTCTCGTGTGTAACTAACTAAACTGTAAATATTATTTACAAATTGTATAAGAAAGAGTTGTTTTAAAAAGTAAAAGTAGCGTTTTAATAACACAAATAAAGTCCGCCACGTAATATTTATCTTAAGTTCCTACCAAGGCTGACACCGACTCCGAAATATCAATAATTGTGCAATACATATAGAAGAAAATTAAAGCTTTGTATCTTTTGAGGATATTTATAACACTATTTTGTTACTTTTTACTATTACATTTTGTTTGAATATATTGTTTAACAAGTCGGTTTTCTAAAATTTTTGTCTTAAATTATTATGACATATTAGATTTCATACACTTGCCGGGCAAACTGTATCCAACTATAATATAATGATATTAAATATTTTTTTCATTAAATGTGTACTTAAATCTTCATTAAAATTATAATGAAAGTTTCATTATAATTTCTGAAATCTATTTACATTACGAGCTGTATGCTGCAGCATTCGCATTTATAAGAATGCCTCACATCCCTTGCATTTCTATCGTCCGAATAGTCAGTCCGGCGGTATTGGCACGTCCTGAATTGAATGCGGTGGCGACACTGCCAGGCTTATCTTCACTTACAATGACTGCTGCTGGACCAGAATGCTCCTCGTTCCCTATTGTGCTTGCAAATAAATTTCAAATGTCTGCCTTTAGTTGGAAAATAGTGTTTTATAAACAGTTTATGTGAGTTTCGATACATTTTATACTTTTAAATTCGTTGACATTTTTAAGGAGCAAAAACGCTTCTAATTTCTAATTTCTTTTTAAATGATAACTTAGATCTTCAGTATTCAAAATAACGATTAGATTAATGATTTGTTAAGAAATCGATGTCATTATTTTATCATTTTTCGTTACAAATACAACCTCTTTCCTAGAATCATCACAGTTTCTAATTTGAAGAAACATGAAAATATACAGCATTAAAAGTAACGACGCCCCCTGGCGAAGTTCCAGAGAAATTAAATGAATACAATTTGATTCTGTTTCCCGGCGTTTCCTAATAAGAGTTCAGTCTTGAGTTTTCGCGAATACTGTCATTATTATATTCTGGATAACTGTGGCTCGGGTTTTATCCGCCACACCTTTTAATGCACACAAAATGAGATTAACTTTCACGCTGTCTACATCATGAGTATGAGGGTGTTAGTAACTTTAAAATGTGTAAACAAATCTGGATATGATTGGATTAAAAAAACCGAAGCAATTAAAACAATTTTCGAGAGTGCACATTCATTAGCGATTAAGCTAAAACTAGCCCCGCTTTGAACATTATCGGTATTAATTCAGAAAGTTGTTCAGCTGAGTCATCCACTCGCCGCGCAGTTCCCACACACAAGTTGGACGGATGAATGCCGTCAAAGTTCATGAGTTATATCATAAACTTGTGTAATTTCCAACATAAAAATATCACGAATAAGCGCCGCGTCAATGCGGCTGTCATTAAATATCAATTAGAGTATTCGGTACTTCATTTTTACTGCAGATGTTGCAGTAAAAAAACCCATACTCGTGTACTACGAATATACTGGAACATCTTGAGGTTGATTATTTTTGGTTTGGTTGGTTGATAATTGCGAAAGTTTAGATGGATTGATAATTGTTTGTTGGAAGGTTTCTCCAGAACGGCTCAACGGATCTAGCTGAAATCTGGCATAGATAGAGAACATAATCTTGAAGAACATATAGGCTACTAATTACCTATTACTACTTTAAATTGTATTAGATTATGAGAGACGTTATTGTTCTTAGAAGGAATTTTAATACCAAAGGACAACCGGACAACGGAAAATCTGATGTTACGTGACTCCTACTTAACAAAAGATTTTCCGTATCCTTATCCTTAATAACGATAATTTGCTACCATTTAGTTTAGACCCTGTTTAATCATCGAAAAGATAACGTCATTTACACAGCTCGCAGCAGTCGGGATAACCAAATTATCTAGATCCCTATACAGTTTAAACTTGCAATAGTCTTATAAAACACAGAAGCAAACCGGGTGTCCGATTATAATTGAAACCGACTGGTAATTATCGGTGATTTCGCAAATCGCTTTGCCGCACCGTACCGAATATTGTCGAGTTATCCGGTTATTACCGAGTTATCCGATTATTACCCGGGCGAACCGGATAATGTCGCCAATACGGTAATATTGCGAGCCAGTACAGTAATTGTTTGTGTAATTGCGAGTGGTGACCGTGGTGCATAATTCACGGTTCAATACTTAATTGAATTCTGCGGACCCTAATTACGTGTCGGTGAAAAAAAATGGCTCAATTCGACATCAGAAACCGAATTTACTTGAAATACGACTGAAAGTAGTCTTAATTTCCTCTCTAATTTGAAGAAAGATATTAGGAAAGACTTTCTTTCCATCTTCTTTAAAAGATAATCCAATCTTTTCAAAGAAGAAAAAAGTAGAACCACCACATCAAACCGTTATCGTACCAATATTATAAATGCGAAAGTTTAAATGGATGAATGTATGTTTGAGGATATCTCCAGAACCTCTCAACAAATTTCGACGAGATTTGGCACAAATATAGAACATGGTCTTAATGAACATATGAACTTATTGAGTTTGTTTTTTTAATTCCGCGCGAATGGAGTCGCAGGCAAAAGCTAATAATACTAAAAAAGACAGAAATAACTTTAAGTTATTGATGTATTTTTATGTTACTGAGGCATTCATAGACAACTAAAGTATTAGTGGATTCAGAATCAATTGATTGCCTAAGGATAAGAAAAATCTCTTAACATGACTTATTTAATAACACTTATATAATCAATATATTGTAGGAGGATATCATAAGTGGCCCTATACTGTGTAGTACACTTGATAGAAAGGGGTTATCTTTACAAGAGGTCGATGGAGACTGAGGAGAGGCTCTCTTGATTTCTCAGGTAAATGCCTCCGCGGCTTCCGTCTTTTAAAAGCCTACAGCTCGAAAGAGGACAATAGAAGGACTTCGGCTTTGAAATTTTTTTTTAAATATATTAAAAATAATTCAATGAATGTTAAGGTAATATCACTGAGCATTAAAAGGCTTTATTTATAAGAAAACATATGTAAATTAGACATCAGAGTCTAACAATTCGATATGCGATATAATAATTTGCAAACCTTATAAAAAGAGAACATTTTTCAGAAACTACATTTCTGTATCTTCCTACAATTTACAGAAAACATTTTATCTTAAATGTGGTAGTATATCAAAGAGTGGTAAACTCTTAAGAAACACAGACACGAAGTTTAGGTACGATCTCATTTTCAGCATACATAACCGCGACGTTTAAAAAACGAAGCAAAACACTTGTGTTGCAAGACGCAAGCCACTCAGGCCGGCAACTCATTTGCTATGCTGAAAACTTAGGGGAACCCACACGGCTCGCGTCATAGGATTTATCTTAAGACTTAGGTTCGCTTGAAATTTTTATTCTTTACATGGCAGTCGCTAGCTTAAACCTCGAATGCTCGAAATATATTTCGCTGAAAGCTTTTATACGCATTGAAGATCCGCTGCTGCCTTTTAGTTTTATTGTTATTATATTTCCGTGTTTATGTATGATATACGCTGGTACGGCTTAAAAGATATATGCTCGTAAATATAAAAGTTTTCTAAAGACCGTTATCACTCTCGACGTTTACGTTTTAAGTTCGTATTCCTTGGATGAGATTTTTGTACACATTTTATGAAAGTTTGTCGAGAGGGATTATGAAACGCTGGACTTTATTGCACGTTAAACACATTGAGAACTCGGCAGGCATTAATAAATACTTTACTCTATCCAATCTTAAAAGTGAATCTATTTATAGCTAAGAAAATTAATAAAATAAGTTAAGAGGAAAAGAAAAGTTATTTTCTAAAAAAATATTCTTAATAAAATGCACTAATAACTTACAAAATAATCTTATAAATTCTCTCAAGAGAAAGGAAACTCTTTTCTCTAAAGAGCTTAAATTCTTTCAATCATCATGTTATGTATGATTTATATTTTAGCCTACGTAACGCAAGAAAGCAAAATAGACCTTTGATACACATAAACAAAAAAAAATACAGACGAATTGAGCACCTCCTTCAATTGGAAGTTGATCTAAAATTGGTTGTCTGTAAAGTTGGTTTACAGAGGATAATTTTAAGTGATAACATTACAAGCCGTACGTATCCGTACGATAGACCAATCTTGCCTGTTTATCGCTTGTTCCGCGCACTCGCTTGCACGCTTAGTTCAGTTGGGACGTGGCAAATAATAATGCTTATTCGTGCGTGCAGTCAGAATTCGTTAATTTAAATCTTTATACCGTCCATTTTTTTTATAATATAATATCAGTAACTTTCTACGAGAAACATAATATAACGCTAGATGTTAACAATAACTTTGTTGAAAATTTAACTTTCAATATAAGACACTTGATGTGTACTTTAGAGCATTGTTACACGAGGAAATGTTATCCGTTATCTAAAACGCGTACAGTCTAATCAACTTAAAGAATTTAATCTGCATTATTGTCGACAAACTTTGTCCTTACGCCAAAAAGTTTCCAAATTCGAGTCTCCTTGTTTTCTTTGGCCCTTAGCGTTGTAAACATGAAATAAGACCTCGGCCGCGAGTAATTCTGTTTTCTAATATCCCCAGCCAACAGTCCCATTCTTCTTGCGCCCTCTTAATTAAAACATAAATGACTTTCCGATGCCAAGCCGTTTTTAGTCACCCAATGGAGTGGATAAGACGTGAAATGCGAGTTTTGTTTTCGTTCACTTTCTCAGAAAAGAAGTATTTAAACACAAAATACAGTGGATTTTTTTAATCCTCTAAAACCTTTTTAGAATTTCTTATGTATGTAACATTATTGATTTCACTTATTTGAATTTTATTATTGATAATGCTTTTATTATTGATAAAGCAAATAGCTTGTCATGTTATTTTTTTTCTTTTTTAATTAAATGTAACAGTAAACACAATTCCTGTTATTATTCATAATCTGTTTTTCATTTCAACCGAACACTTCAAAACAGTTCAACATTTTGTGTTACAACTTTCATTTCCACACAATAACAATATTTCGTCGAGTTGAAAATTCAACATTTTTTAGAATGAATTTCTTGTTGCAGTTCGCAGAGATTTGTACAGAGCCAGCACAAAAGCTCAGAAAGGGCAAATAATAAAGCGGCATATGCAAACAGATGAAAAAAAATCCTCCACCTTCGCAACGAATCAACACAAAACCTCGACTTCAATATGAAGCTTAGTGCGAAATGAATTCTCCGTAACTCGAGCGGCAGCGGCGCGGCTACGAGGTGGCGACGGCGCTACACACACGGACTGGATAATCATATCACTAAATTTTACATTAAGATATAATATCTTGAATCATTATCTATTACATAATTTAATTTAAGCGCGACTATATACTATATTGATTATGGTTACAGGACAATCCTGGATGCGGGTGGCATAGAATCGACCATCGTGGCTATCTTCACCCACCAGTGGTCGTCATGTGGCTCAGTAGAGTGACACTCCACTTAACATCAAGTGGAATCGTGGTCAAACTAAGTTGCTATCCATGGTAAAAAAGATTTTATTAGATAGCTATGAGGACGACAAGAAAAAAATAATATCTCAGATAAAAAGATGGGAGGAAGTTAATAGAGAATGGCCCATGTAGTATTTTAAGAGAGTAATATCTTCCTGTAGAATCGAGTTAACTTAAGATTCCCCCTCTTCAAATCCACGAAAAGGCCGAAACACACTTTAATGTAGACAAGGTATAATGATAAATATCAGACCAGTAGGTACTTTTCTGCAGTATAGTAGTACTACATAGTGATTTATACTATGTTCTGGAACACTCCATCACAACCCTACGCTGCGAGCTCCATAACTCCTGCTTGTTTTAGTTCACCGCTCAAACTCTTAAGATTGCTCATAAATTTTTACACGCTTCAACCTTTTTGAGTAGTCCTTGTGAAACTTGTAACATAAATTGTGCTAAGTGGCCTGTTTTCGGAAAACCCCAGGCTTTTGTATAATTCCAATGGTAATTTGAGTTTGTCGAGAGTGTTTTATATTTCTGTCAGTAAATATTACAAGCTACTTGAAGTTACTTTTTCACTAAGAAATTTGTCTACACTCATATAATAAAAGGAATGTAATTGTTTGTTTGCATTAAAAAAAACTCCGAAACTATTGAAGTGAGTAAAAACATCTTTCACTGTTAGCAAGCTACACTGTCCCTGTATGCTACAAGTTATACTTTTATTTTAAATTCTGATTTATATTTCATTGCAGCATGGGCAAATTCGCAACAAAAGGTACTTTGACATTAATTCCCTAAGAATAATAAACCTGAAAATATGTTGTGAGGTGTAATTTTATTGACATTTTTGACCCATAATGCAAATCATAATGTTAAAAAACCATAATCATTTCATGGTTATAACGCTGAAAAACTTATAAACAGAATCGTTTAAAGACACTGTTCAATCACGAACTAAAAGAAAGCCGAAAAGCTCAGTCAATCAGGCGAATTCTTTTTAATGTCCGTTCGACTACCGTCCCCGTCCCCCGTCATTCGCCGGTCGCCCTGCGCAGCGAGGCAGTGGAAACAAAGAAAGTTATTAACGCTTGTGTCCATTGTCTTCGGTAAGAAACACCGCCAATATATCTTGGCACCGACCGTCTTAGCTACGTTAGCGAAAATCAAAGAGAACGACGGCTCCAACTAATTGGTCGGTACGTCTGCTAAAATACAGTTGCTATTGTCAATCTTGAGAGGATATTCTACTCGTTATTGTTTGTCCCAGTTTTTTCTTCAGTGCATTATTTTTAATGGTAAAATTTCTCTGATTGATACGGCAACAATACGGCAATCATTGTACTGAGATTGAGAAAGTGAAGAAGGAGATATTAAAAGCCTGTTCAATATTATATATCTAATATCTTAAGTCATTTTTATCACAATAAATCAATTCTCAAATTTTTTGCATTATTATTAAAGTAAATAAAACCACGTAAAGAAAATATTAATATGATTTACAACACCACCTAATCTAAACTCTCAAATTCCCAAATGCAATAGAGACCATAATGACGAAAATTGCTTGAATATTTTCGGTAAACGACATAAACATCTGTGCGAGCTGGCGATAGGAGTGGTTTAAAAAATGGCCTTTAACGACACTAGTTGCTCGGAGCAGTTTATTTCCACAACATTATTGTGAAGCGGTGGCTATAAAGGATAATACACGATTCAGGATAACGAGCAGACGTAATGCGGCCGACGTTAGGGACGTCCATTGCTCCAGACTCTAGAGGACAATAAACACATTTTATTGATTGTTAATTGCAGACCATTTACAGCACTGGAATACTTCAATTTCTACAATTTGTACTACTGTATTACTGCAGTACCTAATCCAACTCGAATCGTTTTAAATTGCTATACTCAAAACCTAAACTATTTTTCTAAGATAAACGATATACCGTTCCTTAATTAAATAATCTTCAGATTGATTTTAAGAATGAAATATTATTATAAATATGTATATTTTTGTGTAAAGAAACTTTATATGAAAATATATATTAAAAATAAATACAAACATTTGTTAGCCACAAAGATATGTCACGCCCCGAGTTGCGTGCTCCGAACACATCGGATTCAAAGAAATTGACGCTGACAGGAAACACGCATAAAAGGAACAAAAAGCATTTTTGGCAGCACACCAAAATATATAAAAACATATAATATAATATAAATAAAATAAAAGGCAAATCGTTATTAATCAATAAACAGTAGGGGGGATATACTCCAATTCAGGATCCAATTCAAGTGAATTCAGGTGGCCGCGTGTTCGTTTGCCATTTTATATTATTAAAAAAAACAAAAGCAGTGTCTGTACGGCAATTACAATTCGAGGATTTAAACAAATCGAATGATCTGCTAAATGTTACGAAATATGGGAAACTCGGACAAACGTATCCGCTCAGTGATGCATAATGAAGTATTCGTAGTAATATTCACAATCATAATCCTATTCCGATAGTAAAGTACGCAGCTATTTCCACTAAATTCTATGTTGTATTCAATAATACGATTCATACGACCACAACAAATTAACATTAACGAAACGTTGTATGAATGATATAAATACCAAAGCGTAAATTAATACTTAATAATAATTCTTGGAATTCGTACATTATACTAAAATACAATAATATACAATAATAGCATACAATAAAAAAATACAATAATAGCGTTTATTCTATTAAGAATGTTTCACAAATAGGTACATACATCCCCAATATTATAAATGTGAATGTAAGTTTGTTTGTTACGCTTTCACGCGAAAACTACTCAACCGATCATCATGAATCTTTGTGCACATATTCTTGGAGGTATTAGAAGTAACATAGGATACTTTTTATTTAAAAAAAATATTTTTTACGAAAAATTAAAAAAATTGTTTGTCAAAAAATCTCAAACTCTAGCTTCTTCAATGCCATATTATATATGCGAAAGTTTAGATGGATGGATGGATGGATAGATGTTTGTTGGATTTTGTAGCTTAAACCGCTGAACGGATCTCTATGAAATTTGGCATAGATGTAGAGGATTGTCTCGAAGAACACATAGGCTATTTTTGATCCCGGAAATAGTTACGATTCCCAAGGGATACGTAGTTTTTTGTTATTTACTTGATAATTCCGCAACAGTTCAACATATCTTATTGAAATTTGGCACAGACGCAGAATATAGTCTGAAAGAACACATAGGCTACTAATTAAATCCGCGCGGACGGAGTCGCGGGCAACTGCTAGTATTATAATATAAGATTGATCTAGTCAGTACACTAAGTTTTCAACCCTTTGAAACTTAGTAAAAGTTACTTGAACTTCTTGATAATACCCCGAAAGAAGCCAAGCTTTAAAATATAAGTCATATAAACTAAACATATTGAATACTTCATCTTCTGGTGTCGGTAACGGTAACGGATAACGGTAGTAAATCTGATATTTTCACAGACTGAGTACCCGCATAACAAGAGCTACAAAGTGTCTCATAAAAGATTCGCTTACAAAGTCTAAGATTCTGCCGATCTATTAGTTGTAGATGCCACCTACAAACCAATTGCGGTCCGTAAGTCTAAACACAATCATCGGAGACGTAGGCACGTTTATGAATTTTAAGACGATGCAACAATCGCTCAGGCTAGGGTTATGTCGACTACGGAAATCATTCTCGCGAGACGGCCTCGTAGCCGGCAGGTTCTGAATGACAGACAGACAGGATGTCAATGATAGAATCGTTGCCGGAGTTTCTTCCGCTACTTTTTCTCCCAGCGCAAACGCTTTCCTAAGGGGTAGTAATATCAGATATATCATTGATAATAGTACTAATCAGATAACAACAACCTATCAAGCCGTGTTTCGGCCCACTCGGGTAGCCTTGAATCAGAATGAAGTAAACGCGTACTGAGTGACAGCCCAAGCCGAGGTCTCAGTCACTCCTTGGAGCGACCACCGAAGCGACCTAGGAGCTCGGCGGCCTTCCAATCCGGTAATAAGACCGAAGTAACGGCCCGAGCCGAGGCTCCTGAGGGAATCCTCGAGCTTAGTTACTCTTAAAACGAGGGTTAAGCTAACCGCTATCTGAGCTATCTCGACCACCTCCAGCCCGATGAAGCTATAAATGCCTCTTCAAGGCAAATATTGATGATTCATTTTAAAAAAATCTGAGCTTCAGTTGACCAAGTTGTAAAGAACAATCAATCAAAACTCCAAAACCAGTTTTTAAAAAGTTTGAGAACTTGAGTTCGGAAAATAGGGGTGTATTAGGTCATTACAATTGTTAGGGTGAATTATATCATTTAAGGGGGATAATGAGGGAAATTGTCAACCCTAAGAGAACAATGAAGGTCGAAACAATGGCTTCATAAGTTAAATGCTAAATATAAATTTAATGTTTCATTTTACGGGGAATAGATTTGAATTTTTAATTAATACACTTACAACTAGTGTATAAATATAAAACCTAACAGAAACTCTAATTATTATGAATCCTTTTTTTTCATCGCTCAACCAAATAGAATTATCGACAGAAAAGGAACCATTTAGAACGGTTTAAGCGTTAAACACAATATATGTAAACTTAATAATACGATACGTAACAATGTTTAATTCAAAAAAAATCTCTGCGCTCACGACATTTAAAATATCTTCAGATATTTATATTACGTGCGAACACAACCATTCTGTATATAAAAGCAAACAACCATTCGCTTCGGGTTTAGCGAAATAAGTGAAGTTGTGAGGAGAAAAATTATGTAAATCGCCGATAGAATATCGAGGGAGGTGTGATAATGTTCGGATAACGCTTGTGCACTGTAAACCTTGTAGATACGGCTCCCAAATTAGGCATGCTAATGGCTCCGGCTTATTCCTTTAGCGATCTACCTAGAACTGTTTGGATTTTAAATGACATTTTTTTCTTTTATTTACGGGTATTTAGTATACATTTCAGGTAGTTAATAGTGAAATATTATAAAATCTGTCATGAGTACGGATGCTATAATGACACCATTATAACTTTCACTAGCTACGCTACCGTACTATGAGTGCTACGGAGTGATCTGTAGAAACTTGACTATGGTTTTCATAGAGTTCTCATCCTACCTATAAACAGCACGATATTACTGAGTAAAACTCTCGGGTAAGTTCACCAAATTCTTAAGATATGTTTCTAGCAGAAACTAAGAGATGCAAACGAAACAATAAAATGTAATTTCTTACATTATGCTCATACAAAAAAACTCCTGTCATCATTGCACAATAGCATTTATAGCAAAGCACAATCCGCTTTGTAAAGCAGCACGGAGGTAATTATCCGATGGACCGGCTCTTTGATGGCAGATAACGACTCCAATCAGGTAATTGCACTCCGTTGAAAAAGTTTGACAATCGCTGACATTTCCATTGCTACTGTTGTTCATTCGGACAGGAGCACGTTACATTATCCGACGTATTGCAGTGTGCACATAACAAGCATCTTGGGAATAAATGTAATGTCATAAATAGTCTTTAAATTTGCCATAATTACTAATTTATCATCATCTGACTGTAAGTTCCCACTGATAGGCTCGGAGCCTAAATTTGAGTTAGGGTGACAAGTAATCAACAACGCTAGTCCAGTCCGGGTTGGTTGATTGCACACATATATTTAAATTTCTTCACTGATATGCACAGGTAGAATCACTATAAGACGAAGGCCGGGAAGGAGAGCGCGGCAATATCTTGCCGCCCTCTCCGACCCGGGCCGACCCTAAAAGTGGGGCG
>JAAOEG020000027.1:356497-376951 GCA_011763625.2 Papilio bianor | reverse complement strand
CCCGCTTTAACATTTTCGCACTAATAATCTGGCACGGCCACAGCAATACCACGGCCACACAGAAGACAGCCGTGAAGTGGAAACAATTCTGCATTTCGTCTGCCGACTGTGTATGCCGGATGCCTAATTTTATTCCTTTTTCCCTTCCCACCATTTTCTTATAAGGAAAGGATGGGGAGGGGATATGGATTTGACAGAGGTGGAGAAGCATAGGCAGGGGAAATATTCTCATTCTTTGCGTCTCCTCCGCGTACCTACACGTAGACAACGTATCTATAATTGCTGATTTCTATGGACAGCGGTCGCGGTCGCCGCATGCTTGTTTGCCATCTTACACTATAAAAAAAATCAACTATAGTAAGAAAAGTCACAAATTGGGACTTAACCTTCTGAATCTCTCTAAATAAAATTACATACAATGTCATTATTTGTCTACTTGGTGTTAAGTTTAATTAAATAAGTTAATAACCAGTAGCCTAATAATAAATAACGCTTTGTTGTACGAGGTCCTGCAGTAAACTTTATAAATTTTGTTCTAACTCCATCGTAGACTGGTAGTGGCGGCCACTTACACCGTTCAACTACGAATGCACGTAGTCTACGGCCGGCGACCGCAGGGTGTGAACGCACTCTCAACATTAAACTGACCTCCAAGGGCGTGCCAACGAATTTTTAATGCCCTTCTAACTGAAGAGGTGACTTTATATTAAACGCGCCGATGTCTAACTTTAGATGGCTACAATTAATCAAACAGAGATTATCGATATCGGTTATTTTCGTCGCACCGTGGGTTGCTGAACCTTTGAAAATACATACAATAAAGCATTTGTGCAAAGAAACGTAGGTGTCACTAATCGCATGTCTACCCACATCGACTTGAAATTATATAAATAACTATAATGCTTTTATACATTTTTATTTTTTATAAAACACTCTCATATATATATATTATTCGGACTTAAAGTTAGCCTGGTGATTGTAATAGCAAAAACATAAAGAAGAAACTACGATAATAGACAAATAATAAAAACAAAAAAAATATCTACAGAATATTAAATATCGTTCAATTTCCAAAGGACACAAATACAACATATGCATGTTCTTACATACATAATCTTGACAAGCATTACCCTCATGACAGTCGGGCAATTATGATTAATCATACTACAATCTGATTAATACATATACTGTAGACATATATAGATAAATTTGGCACATTGAAGAACATAGTCTGGAAGAACACATAGACTATTAAGTTTTTTATTCCGTGCGGACAGAGTCGGAGACAGCTAGTCATACATAAAAATCCAAGCAGTTTTATATCATTTAAAGTGTTAACTAAGATCGGAGGCCCCGACGATCGCCTTGTGTCGCGTCGAGGTCGCATTGATTTGTTGAGGCTTCAAGCCGCTTGTTCGCTTTAATCTTATTACACATTTTCAATGACACGTATTCAATGATCGCATCCACCTATCATATTATTTTTCAATACAAGTAACAACGATGTTGGAATTATAAAAATTTACAAGTCTTCTCATTTAAGTGAACCATTTTTATTTTATCGTTTCTGTGCTATATGAAGTAGGAGTCATACAAAATGTTGATGCTCTGTCAGAATAATCTTAATGTTTCAATAAAGCACGTATGGCCTTAGTATTTACTTACCGTTAATTACGTTCGTTTAATTGGTTGTAGTATTCGTATTAAGTTATTTTACAATCGGGCAGTGAGTAGATGATTGGTATATTCGACTCATGCTAAGTGACACAATCTACTATCATATTTAAAAAGATTATCTTTTAAAACAAAAAAAATGATAAACTATTAACATATGAAAAAAGTTTATATATATGTATAAAATATTAAAAAAAAAAGTCTTATTAGTCAGTTATATTACTTTCAAGTAAATAACGAATGGACATGTTTTTATGAATCTTGTGTTTCAGGAATATGATAATAAGTATTAAAATATGAATTAAACAAATGAACAGTCAAAACATGAGTCTACCCTTTAATTTGTTATATCTGCGCATTTGTCTCTGAAGGGGAACCAAGTTTGCGGTGTCAGCTAGTTATTTATAAATGTTAATTGGCACAAAAATTTAGTTCAGAAAAGTGATAATAACAGTTTGTGGGCGCAGCTAGTGTTGTTCCAAATACCGCGTAGTATCGATTAGGGCCGCAGCGACGCTTGCAGAAGAAGGCACCTCGCTAATCCCTTCGTTTAAGCATTAATCCGATCATAAAGATCCTCATAAATTCCCTCCCGAGGGATATTTGTGGAAATCGCGTCTGAAGCCTCGAAGCGCCGACTCTTGCTGTAATTTTAAATTTATCGTGAAACAATGAATGCGTAATAAACTTCATTTGCGAATCATTGGCAAAACTCTGATAGTTTTGCCTTTTTTTAAAGAGACTTTGATAAAAGGACGATGGTTTTTTTTAATGAGTATGAAGCATCAACAGGAAATGTTTTTTATATAGAAATAGATTACAAGTATCATACTGTTTGTAAAGGCAATGTCTAACGATTTTACGAACCGTCTGTTCTCTCGTGTGACCTACATCTTGATCTGAATGCTCTGCGCTGCACATTACCCTGTGGGATCAGAATGGGTTTGGCACGGCCGCGCCCTGGCACCTGCCACCTGCCACATGCAGTTACGGCTGATTTACGGTGATACAAGTGGGCCATAATGCCTTTGTTATTGATACTACATACATACAATATTTTTCCTAACATTTATAATTTTTACCTCACCAGTCTGTAATTTAAATATAATAATTTAAAATTTTAATAAGAAAATGATATTTTTTAAATCCATGACTTTACATTGACTCAAAACCTTTCATATTACATTAATTTCCAAGGTAGTTATAGAGAACACTTTGACAGACGGACAGACGGTGACTATGAGTGCAATCATAAGAGAATCTGAAATAGAACTGCTCTCAAAACTAATTTGAAATCTAAAGTGGAATTTAATTTTCGCTTTGAGTCTGACGCTAGAATAATGGTAACTTTACACTTTTAGTTAAAAGATGAATTATAATATCAAGAATGATGTAACGCTTTCTTTTATTAAAACAACATTGTATTTTTAAATTATTATAAAGATTAAAATATTTAATTGCCAAAACTGTGTAGTGGTGGTTAATATCTATAAGTCAGTGTCTCTATATATAAAAATATATAATATAAGTCATTCTTCTATCTACGTAATCTTTTAAGTATATAAATGAGGAAACTGAATTACAGGCTGGTATATCCAAACTTTATAAACAGCCAAATTGAATAAAATTTCCATTAAAATTGGACGACTGCGCTGGGCAGACATATCCCACGAATGGATGAATGCAGAGTTCCTAAACGCCTATTGGAGAGTAAGCCGTTGGGCGTAGAGCACATAGCAGACCGAAGCTAAGATGGCTGGATGACGTCGAACGCAATATTAAGAATATCGGCGTCAAGATCTAAAAGGAAAAGCTAAAATAAACTGGCATTGAGACATTTTTGAACCAAGCCCAGTCCCACCCGCGGCTGTTGTGCCTAAGATGATGATGCTGATATCCAAACTACTATTCTTCAAGTTTTAAAAGTTTGCAGAGTTTCTATGATTACTAGCTCTACGAATCGACTATTAAAATTTCTTATTTCATAATCACTTAAATACAAAACAAATATACCGCGCACAATCGCGAGCGTCAACTAGTGTTATCTAAATTTAAAGATTAACAGAGACGATATTGAATCATCTAACTTGTCAAAGAATGCAAAGTTTTTAAGTTGCTTTTGAATTATTTATAGCTAAAGTGAAAGTTCACCAACGTGACCAATAATATAATAATATTTATTGCCCAACGATGTTTTATATATAAAAGTTCAGTCCGTGGGTGTTTATGATCATAAGATATTAGCAACGAACACTGAAATTCGAACAGTTTAAGTTGTAATGAATACTGTGAGCGTTGGTGTCTTGAGTCGTATAAGACTAACGAGCGCGTACCCACTCGCCGCCCACTGCTTTCAGTAAATAATCAGTTAACTGATTAATTTTATGTGCAAATTAATTGGTCGACAGAAAAAGATATTTTTAACATTTTACATATTTTTTTCAAAATAGCCTGCAACACATTTCCCTGTTCGTAGCATTAACTACTGTATTGTTGTTGTAGTACGCTACGTCTAAAGTTTTTTGTAGCGTACTATATACGAGTATGTATGTTGCAAGCTATGTAGTCAAAGTTGCATATCGCGACGGACGTAACTGTATTATTCGCAGCATGCTACGTCTCTTATATGATGTTCGTAGTATTCTTCGTTAGATATTACAGCGTTATATATATATTTCTTCTGTACGTTTGTTTGTCGCTGAACTCCTTCTAAACAGCTGCACCAATTTTAATAAAATTGGTTGTGTGCCTTGAGATGGACGTGAGAATCTCTTTTATTATTTTTTTATTTATAATTTGTTGTTGGTTTTAGAATGTTTTACATTTGATCCAGCAGACTGCGCTACGTTCGCCGTGTAGAATATTCAATATTAATCTATTTTTATATCAATATAAGACTCACTGGGTTCTTATAAAACTTACAAATTCTTATCAATATAGGTGCGCATGTTTAGATGGTTTTGTACCTTCTAGATATCTCCAGAATGGCTCAACGGATCTTGATGAAATTTAGCACAACTACAGAAAATAATCTGGAAGAACTCATAGCCTACTTAATATTTTTTTATTTAATTTCGCGCTGACATAGTCGCGGGCATAAGCTAGTTACATATCTAAATAAAAATGTTATTTATCGATTTACGATGTCACCGTATCGTTCATTTATCACATTTACTTTATATTATGTTTGTCGTAGCATACCACGATGTTTGGACGTAGCATGCTACTACATAATATCACGCCGAGTTCCGTCACCGACTAGACAGACCACCAGGTACCATCCACACCATCTCGATGGCTGGCAATCCATAACAGTGCAGTATTCGGGAAATTTTTTGGCTCGCACAGGTGTTTCCAAACCGCTACGATATGGGGTCTTTCAAGAAGTGAGCATTTAACCTTCTCAAAGGCCGCCAACGCATCTGCATTTCCTCGGGTATTTCGGATGATCACCTTGGTGTACAGCTGCTCATTTGCCTCTTCTTCTACAAAAAAATCCATCATTTAAAATTGTATATCCGTAGCATGCAATGTGTTAATTTTATCTATTTTGTTCGTAGCTAGCTACGATTATTGTGTGTAGAACGCTACGTCCTTTATAGATGTTTAATACCACGACATTTTGCATACCTTAGCATTAGCAAAGTACGTCTTTGCATAGTTTTCCGCTGATAAATTAGTATTATATTGCAAATTGCAATATTGTTTGTAGGTATTCGGTAGCATGACTATGTCCGTAGCATGCTACGTCGTGTTAGACTTAGTTCGTAGCATACGTCATTTAATTTGTTTATGTAATATGAATATGTCCTGTGCTGTTCATTGTTTTTAGAATACTAAGGGATCATCATGGTAACTTGAAATTTTGTATTTATTGAACTAGTTGTGGTGGTAAAGGGGAAAATCTCAGTGGGGACACTTAAATTTTCTCCTTCCTCAATCGTATTGAGCGAATGTGCGCTCTTATTATTAAAACCTGGAATCAATTAACGTGTTTCTCCTAATATATTCTAATGGTCAGTGTTATTGTCATCTGAATTACAAATATAGATAATGATTTTGTTAGTTCGTTAAGTTTTAATGTTATGCAATGATAAATACTTTTATACACATTTTCATTTAAACTTAAATATTTATCATCGCTGCGCAAAAACTTATAATTACAAAATAGTCGCAAAGTTTTTAACAAATATCATGTTGGATATGTCTGATATTAATGAAATAACCCAAATGTATGAGTACTAGCATCAAGCGAGATAGAAGTCAGTATGTCTGTAGTGAGGTCGCTTATCACCGCATTGTCACGGGCAAGCGTGTAGCTCGTTGCAGGTGAACGTCCGACACTCGACGCCACGACTGTATAAAAAATGAAACTTTCTGTTCAATTTGTACATGTAAAAATAACTGTGTCACTTTAGCTACAAAAGAGAGACAGTCAAAGTCCTGTTCAAATTGTGCTCCAAATGTGCATCATCGGCGCTGCTAATTCCAACGATGTTACGGCATCGGGGAGGTGCGGGGAGGTGTGGGGGTGCGCGACGCGGAGCCGGTGGCGGGGGCGGGGGCAGGGGCGCTGCACTGCGGGCTCGGGGTCGCCCGGGCTGTGCGGGGCGGGGGCGAGGGCGGGGAGCGCGGGGAGTAAGGCGGCGCGGCGCGCGGGGAGGCCGCGACCCGGTCACGAGTCGCGAGTCATGAGTCGACAGAGCGGCCGCGGCGCTGGCCCGCGCGCACCGCGCCGCCCGCTTTTTAACCTCTGATCTAAACTAATTCAATTAAAACATCTCCTCTATACCGTAAATATATACACAATTAGCGGCGTGATCGCGGTTTCGTGATATCCCATCGAGTCTGTGCACAGGTTCCGGCGAGCGGCGGCCGACGTTACGTAAAGACTGTACTACCGCGTACGGTTTACTGTGTACCTACTTTTATACTCGATAGTGTGGCCGTGTAAAATTGTTTATTCGATTATTGCCCGTGACGTTCACGTGAAAGGGTGTGTTTGAAAATTGTATAATCTATTTTTTTACGGATTATTCTCTAATATTACGTATCATATTCTCATTTGAGATAGCTATTTGTTTTTCTTTTGTTTTTAATAATTTTTTGGCGTCTGTATCTACCGGCAGCTTATCAAAGTTAGTTGAAGTGTATCGTCTACTACCTACTCACTTGACGCTTGGAGATTTATTTGGAGCGCACTCGAAAGTAATACCGAGCGCTCGATAAAGACTATAATGAAGTATCAAAATGATAGATATTTAGGAAGACTGCAGTGCTATGGTGATAGTGGGTCCTTAACGAATTTAGTGAAGTGATTTTATTTTAATTTTGGTGAAAATGATTGTTGAAATACAGGAGGTAACTTTTCAAAGAATCTTAGAAGCAAGCATTAGCTATATATTAGTGGACATTTCGCAAACCGGACCGCCTTCACGTAAAACAAATGCAAATTCAATGAAACAGAGATCGACTCCACTGCTTTGACTCGCCGCATTGTTCACGCTACACCTCTGTATATACCATCCCTGGCATCCAATGACATCCGCTGACACCACTACAATGGAATATGGAAATGCTTACTGATAAATAAGAAAAATCACATATTTTTCCAAAATATAACTTTGTAATTTAAAGAAAACAATTAATTACCCCTTATTATTATTTAAACATTCAGAATTAAATTAATTTCAATAATAAATAAATACGACTTGTTTAACTTGTCAATATGAAAAACATTCTGAACTAGTGCCGTTTGTAAGAAAAATTATCTAAGAAATATCTTTGGCCAGCGCTGGACCAAGTTGTAGATTAAAGATCGTGCAGGGTGGCGATGTCAGTAGGTCAACGCACAGTGCGTGGCGCGGGGCGTGTCGCGGGGGGGGGTTGGGGCGCGGAGCACGAGTGCGCGGGGTGCGCGGGGCGGGCGGGAGCGCAGGTCGCAGGGCGTTGCACCGCTGCATCAGTACTGGTTACGACTGCCTACGGACTACGACGTACCGTAGCCCGTAACAATCGTAGCGTACCCATTATGCATGACACCTTCGCTTTATCATATTAGTTTCATTAGTGGTATATTGGTGATCAATCATTAAATCATGTATGTATGTTTATCGCCTCCAAATGTTCTATGGATTTCATTGACTCGAACATTGTGTATTTATATTAACATCATTTAATAAAACCTAATTAAATAAATATTTTTTTTTTTTTAAATATTATGTCTACATTTGAAATTAAATTGATCAGTAAATACATGAAGTAATAATAATAATACAGTAAATAATAATCCAAACAATTCAAACGAAGTATACGTTCTCTGTTTAATTGATAGATAATGTTTATATATATATATATATATATATATATATATATTTTAAATTCGAAGAATATTAATATATTATTTTGAGATGTAATATATTGACGTTTCATGCGCAGGAGGTTAGAGGGAAGAGGCCTTTCAAGATATGGGACAGTTCTCGGAACGTGAGGAAGGGCCTGGTGGTCACTAGCTTCGAGGAGTTAATACACAGAGGTTAGTGTTCAACTTAATCATAATAATAACTTAACACAAGCTAGTTATAAAAAAATAGTAAAACTCATTTGCAAATAACAAAATTAAAATGCTCAAAAGTGAACGAAGGCATTTGCTATTGGCTGAGAACTACCGTTACCATGGCAACCTTGATTATTTGCTGCTATTGACTTATAGTTTTTGTCCCTTTCTCGAAATTCATTTTATTTCATTTTTCTCACCTCCTAAGTTTAATAACGTAAAAATATATAGCCTTAAGCGTGGCGTAAGTGAGGAGCTTTTTAATACAAAAAGAATTACTCAAGAATAGGCTGTGATTGCTGATATCCTGCGTTACAATAAAGAGCTTATGTATATTATATTGGTATAGTTTAGCACATGACTAAGATGATAAGTGGAAACTATTAATCTCACATTCAAATTGACTTAAGTATAATTTTACAAACACCCTAATAATTATTTCCTTCACAACCAGTTGCAGTAATTTTGTTTCCAAGCTATAATTAGCACTTTTCATTTCTTTTTTCTCTCCTAATAAACTGGCGCAAGATTTCCTCGACCGACTTACACGCACTTCAAGTGAAAGCTCCGACGTCTTTCTTCATCACGAAAAGGATTTTCTTTTTTAATTAAAGTCTTTTACTTGGAGTATTTGCTTGGAATATTATACTTGTGAATTTGTTTTTCGATATTTTTATATTGTGTTTTACTAGTTTTATTTATTGCCTAATTTTTTAAGCTACTGCATACGCGATTGCGTTCTAACACTGTTTTTTTAATCAAAATTGTTCAAAACAGAAGGCTGTTAGACATTCAATAGTAATAAACCGTAGATATCGAATTAAAATTGTATGTTGATATACGGATCACCGGCATGGGCGTAATAAAATAGATTGCTTGTAATTAGACGGTACGTGGATAGATAAACGTTTCTCACGATATGATTTTTTATTATTGGTTTTATTTTTGTAGAGTAAAATTGTATTTCAAGAACCATACACAACATGAAGTAGCTATAAAATATATATTTTAAGAAAAGCCTGATATGCGACTCAAGCAGTATCTATTTTAAGAAGAGACTGATGCTCGTCTCTAGCCTTGAACTTTGAAGAAAAGCCTTTTGTGTTAACATCTCGCTGCGCGCGACGTCCGCCGTTTATGTTGACACACGAATGCTTGTTCTAAACATTTCTATTTCTGTCTTCTATCGTGTTGCCTGTTGGCACGACACTACTCCATCGTAAAAGTCTACGATTAATTAAAAAACCTTTGCCTGTCTCTGTTCCTCTTTATTTCCTGAGAAAAATAACATCGCTACTCTTTGTGGCGATACTAATAATTCTTTTTAATTGTCTATTTTGTATTTGTAATTTTGTAAGTTTTAAAAACCAGCGCTATTTACGAGCTGAGACTCTTGTCACCTTAAGGATGCTAAGCCTTTTATCTGCATTACATTGCGCGTGGTGGTCGTAAGAGGGTTAGTGACGGGTGAGCTGGGTTCACGCTCCGCTGCCTGCGTTTGACCCGCTTACCAAGCTTGGCCAATTGCCACTCGCCTTGCCTTCTGACCCGCTTTTCGGACCGAACCGGACTAGCGCTAGTCGTATCCGACGTTTGCGTGGGAACCTAAGTATTAACGTATTTTATTTATTTATTTTTATTTAGTATTAACGTATTTTATTTTGAACGTTTGTATATTATTGTTAGGAAACCCTCTAGTAACAATTATAATTTTAGCAGATGTCTATCGGTCTATATTAATTATTGAAAAGTATGTCCTATTGTTAGGTAAGGAGAAATTATCAGTAGCTGCAAGCGAGCCGGTGCGGCTGGTGTTGGAGAGCGACGGCACGCAGGTGGAGGACGGCGAATACTGGCGCACCTTGCCCCCGCACACCGTGCTGCTACTGCTGCGCACCGGAGAGCGATGGTACCCCACGGGGGTCGACGTCATCAAGGCTGGTCAGTTCTCCTCTAATCTACATTTTTATTACAAATACTTCGCCGCTTTCCGTACCAAGACTTGAAGAAATCAGGATATGATTATTCAATATTTTATATGAAGTTCAAATTCCTTAATTCCCTGATTCGGCGATTTATCATATTGCTTCTTATCATCTTTGATCGCTTTCGACTCTAACCAATGACGAAAATTATTCTAGCGATTTCGGCGATTCCGAAAATAGTGTGCGAGACCATCCACGCGCTCGAACTGCACGATGAGACGCCTTCGTGGAAGATCATGGACAACAAAGGGCGCGTCACGGTGGTGCTACACTGGGACCAGCGGCCACAAGCGTCCCCCGCCGCGCGCTCCCCCTCGCGCCAGGCCAAACCCGATCGCCGGCCCTCGCTCGTGATCCAGACGTCACTGGATCGCCCGCAGCCAGCGCCGCCGCACATCACCGTCGTCAACCACGACGAGCCCGCGCCGCGCGCGCGCCTCACGCGCTCCGCCGGCTCGCTCGACCAGCACGTGCACACGGCCGACTGCCGCGCGCATACACCGCACGCTGCCCACGCCACTTCTCACGCGCCCCACGCGCCACACGCCGCTCATTCCTCCGCGCACCCGCCTGTACGCCAGCCGCCCGACGAGTGCGACTTCCACTGCTGCGCGTTGCACGAGGAAGGGCGGCGTATAGCCGTGCATAAAAGCGTCGCCACATCGCCCATACAAGACGCGCAACCACGCGCCTCGCCGCAGGGCCGACCCAAGGGACACGTCCGCTTCCTCGACGCCGAGTCGGCGCGCCGGGGAGACCGCGACTCCTCCGAGAGCGAGACCGAGAATACGCTCGTGGAGGACGAGGCAGTCACCTCCGAGAAGTTCCTTCTGCTCATAGACCAGCTCAGCGTCGACCAGAAGCGGCACCTCACTATTAAGGACATCGGTATCATTCTCGAGAGACTGAGCTCCAAGATCCTCGACGTGGAGCGGCTCGATCGTGAGTCGGAGTCGGATGACTGCTACAACTGGACGATAAAGGCGACGATCCGGGGCGACGCACTGCGAGAGCTCGGCGTCATCTACAACGGCAACTACTATGCCATCAGCGAGCACCCAGGCTACCGGGAGGAGAACGAGGAGGCCGGAGACGAGGGCGAGGAGGAGGAGGAAGAAGACCGGCTCTGATCGGGCCTGTGCGGCGCCGCGCCCGCCGCCGCGCTGCGCCTGGCGCTGTGCCGCGCGCGCTGACCGCCGCGCCGCCGCCGCGCCGCACGCCCGCTCCGAATGCCACGAACGCGCGCTCGTCTTGGCCGCGCGCCGCACTCCTCGTGCGCCCTCACACCACGCGGTCTACTCAACAGTTCAGTACCGTGAGTCGCAGTGGACTAGAGACTTATATGAAATTAGTCAGAGGCGAGCGGTCGCGTCCGCTCGCCGCATCGGCTCTGACTCTATAGTTAATAAATAGCTGAATTACGATAGGTACTGACTTCCTACTGTTTTGTAAGGTGAATGATAAGTCAAGTGGCCCGCCGCGTACATTCGCCGTGGCCTGACCCACGGCCAGGTCAACATCGAGATTATCGTCAATGTACTTAGATAAAATAATAAATTATACAATATTAGCGAGGATTTACAAAACAAATAATTAAAATTCACATCTTTTCGGTTATCGGGACATTCCCGACACAGCAGTAGTTGTGTCCATCACGTAAATCAACCGCACTCACATTGGCCTAATCGTTAAGATATATTAGCTTCGGTAACGTACGATCATTGGAGGCTCAGATATCATCATAGTCGACATTACTTTCTACATGAGTCAACGCTCTGTAACTGAAATAAAACTCCAATAATTAATATAAAGGATTCATTAAACCGGTATACTCGTGGTATTAGGTGTTACCTTACGATTACTGGCTAAGATGAAAGATTTTGCTCATGTATTTTGTTATCTAGACAAGTGTAAAGTATGCAGCGAGTATTTATGAGCTGTTGTGTTCGCGAGACCCGATGTCGTCACTGACGCGTTCCCATACAAAAGACTTCAACGCGCCGAAGATATCACGGCGACGCGACGAGACGACGACGCGGCTTTCGCTCGGAGACGCGTCAGCAGCGAACATACAATATTGAGAGAGCAAATCTAAACGGTATTCCAGAAGATATAAAATAGATATAATGAATTGTACTAATTAATCATTGTAAAAGAGGTTGTAATTACGATATACCGTTATCACATTTTGTCGCCGAGGCAGATGGGTACAGGTAGTTGTAAGTCAGTTCTTTCTATACATAATATATTAGCTGTATGATATCGTAGTATTATTGTACAATGTTTTTAATTTTTGTATAGTACAGAGACGTGGACGTTTAACACATTTATATATGATGTGATGAAACTAAGTTCTATGATTGTCGAGTGACGTGAGATGTAAAGTTGTTTCATATGTAACATTACCTGCCTTCTTTTTTATTATTAACTCAAGTTGACGATAAGGTAAACAACCTTGTATTCACGTTGCATTAACTTTCAAAAAATTTATTTACACGTGTATGGATTTGCGCCCACAGTGGCAACTTTAAACAAATTATTTTCCTCATAGGAAAATTAAAAAATAATAATAATTATGAAACGAATATTACAAATGTTTTGTGCGTAAATTGTAAAACTTAATTGACTCGACTTTAATGACGTATAATAATGATAATTCGCTCCTTCACTGTTGCGATTCTAACAATAATTTCTTAGATATAAATCGAATCGATGTTCTATCATTTTAAAAATAATAATTTATAAATTTGGTTTCATGTTTTATTGTAAAAAGAGTTTTTTATGCTCGCTTTATTAATGTAAGTAGGAATGCAGTATAATAATTCTACCTCTTCGTATGTTTTGCTCGTTCGCAATCCGTGTGTGCGGTAAGAACGATGTGTCCGCAGAGATCGCATCGGGCATCTTTACTTTGTTATATCTACTTTCAATTTGTATGTTGAGAAGTTCGGTTGTACGGAGCTATCGGAGATCCATTGGTTACGGTCCGTTACGCACATTATATTATATCTAGTTATTAATAATACGTTCCGTTTTAATGTTTTCATGTGTATAGTAATAATTATATATAATTTTTTTGAGAAAGCGGTCGAACGATCCGCGGTGAATTTTGAATGAAATGATGCTAATGAAATGTAAGCGAAAGAAAAATGTGTAAAAATATAAGTTGGATAATTTGTAATTTTTTTATGTGATGAGGTTCGCTCGAATATTGATGAGGGATGTTTTAGTGCAAGTATTTATGTCTTTACGGCAGCTAGTAAGACTATTAACTACGCAGTCGTATTTGTAACAATATTAATCACGTAAAAGAGGTCAATAGTAAAATTCTATATAAGGAACTGAGGAGGAGGTTGCATTAGCCATTAATAATAAACTACTGTAAAAGTAAACTACAATATGTACTCATTAAACAGTCTGATTCGCCGAATAATTAAATTGATTTAACGCGTCTATATTAATTATCATTTGACACATTATTTTTTTAAATTGTGTTCCCAGTACTGTCAACTTAACCAATGTCAATGAGGACATGTGTTGCAACTTTGGGATGTTTTTGCTCTAAGCGTTTCTCGTTTTGTATGTATAACAAAGAAAATTGTATCGTTTGTTGTATGATCAGAGACTGAGAGAGTTCCAAACGCGGTTGTTGAGTGCGTCTACGTGTTGGTTACCATGGAAACTGTATAAGTTTGGATTAACGATTATTTTTTCTTAGATTGATTCTTACAGTCAAGTCATTTTTTAATCTCTGAAAGATGTGTCGTGCAGTGAATATACGTAGAGATATCGAGTAAACTTGTCATGTAATCGAGTCAGACGCATTTAGAGACTGTTTATGATGTGCCAAATTATGTATATATATTGTGTTTAAGTTTGATCTCCATCGTTCACAAACGTTTAAAATTCCTGTTGTATCATAATTTGATTTATAGTTCTCCATCAACTACTACGGTGGTATTTTTTATATAATAATAATTAAACAATTAAATTATAAAATCCTCAAGAACTTTTAATTAAGATTAAGCTAAATATTTGAATCTTATCAAAAGTCCAACATACTATCATGATCATCAAGCGAAATATTTTTTTTAATTATATAAAAACTACAATAATAATAAACACCTGCTATTCAGATGCTATTTTAGCTTACTTTGTATTTCGTATTTACTCGCTTATTTTATCTTTATTTATTTATATGTTAAGTTGTCAAAAATTATTCTTGAATGTGATTTCCTTACAATTTTGTATGTTATTAAAGTATCGTGGCTTATGTAATAATTTAGCGAGTATAATTGTGAATCATGTTTCGTTTACGCTAAATGCATTTTTAATCGTTTGTGAAAGAGCAATGATTTGTGCCAAAGTATAAATATGATATTTTGTGACTTAATTAGTTTACATTATGTCACCTGTGTTGCAAATCTCTGATACATATTAAAATGTTTACAACATTGTAATAGATTCCTTGTATTTAATAAGTTAAATGATTTTAAAACGGATTAAAAAAGTACTGAACTTGAAAAGCTCGCTCAATTCTTAAACTAAAATTTAGTAAAGGCGTAATATAAATATTAGAATATGTTTCGACAATCATGTGTTCATATTAAATAATGTCGCACTCAGAGTCTCTGTCACTCGTTAAATAACGGTAAAGGCCGCTCTTAGTTTAAGATATCTATACTGAGGTACTGCTCAACGTCTCTGAGTGCGATTGTGGAAATCAATTTTATAAAGTAGAAAGAAATGAATGTAGGTCGTTTGTAAATCGTAACGTATCAGAGATTTTCATTGCAGAGCTGCCAGGTGGTCGTTGTATGGACTTGTGTGGACGTGTATAGAAGCTGAGGCAGTACCAGGTTATGTTTGTAAGTCACGAGACCCACCCAATAAAACTTCACTGCCACTAAATTAAAAATAAAAATATTGGAAACGATATATGTTTTTTATTGTCGATGTGTTTACAAAAGTTACGGCAAATCTGTTGAAGGTGCTGTGGTACCTCTTTGGGTTTGTATGGTGAAACACGTCACTAGTTTACCTTTTATAGTTTTTTTTTTAATATTAAAAGGTGGCAAACAATCAAGCGGCCACCTGAAAGCGCTGAAATAGCGAAGTGACCGCTGCCCATAGACATCCGTAATTGCAGATGCGTTGCCTACCTTTAATCCACGGAGGAGGAGACGCACTGAAAGAACGAATATTTCCTCTTTCTTTGCGTACCCTTCTCCGTCATATCCACTTTCCCTTCCCATCCTTTCCTTGTAAGATAAGGGTGGGAAGAGAAAGAAGAGTAATATTGAGCCTCCGGCACCAAATAGTCGTAGCTAACAAACCGCCGCCTGAAATCTTTAAATAAGCAAAGTAACCATTACCAAACTAGACGTTGCCTACCATGCCTACAATGGGCAGGGAAAAATTGTAAAGAAAAAAGATGTTGTCCTGACCTGTATAAAATCCTCCCGCGCCCATGTTAAACTCCTTTTTATGAAACGGTATACAAAATATTCTATCAACACTGGTTTATCACCAGCCTTGGTAATACAGTTAACAAAACATAAGCAAATTTTGAAATGTCATTTATGTCATTAATGTCATTACGTCCAATATTTTCGTTATGTTATCGTCATTCGGTTAATAAATATGAAATTGATAGTTTTCGAGGAATTCGAACGATATAATACATACAAATAATTGTTACAGTGAACATTACGGTAAGTCATCACAATTAAATACCGGAAATATAGTTAAACCGTAAACTCTCGAAGGTTGTGCATCTCTCACCTAAGGCAATAATCGCATAATGGGAGAAATGTGAGCCAAATGTTATTCGTTAACTATAAGTAAAGTTAAAGAACGGGAAAATAAGGGCGCGTTTCAAATCCACAGACTACTATATTGTGTCCTCTCTTAGCTCTAGTTTAAGCTTATTAGAAATGCTTAGCTTACAAGGATATTAATAAATCCTATTCTTAAGTTTTAGTTGTAGTCAGCAGTCAACATGAGCAAAGATAATCAGGGTCTACCGTACAAGCAACGTTTTAAAGGATTAGAAAATTTTCTGCGTCGAATAGCATTTAATTTAGGTAAAAAACATAAAATATTAATTATTATTATTACTAGTAGTCAAAAAACAGCTGTAGAGGCAGACGCAAACTGAACACTAAATAAGAACAATTCATACTTGTAGACAACAGTGGTAGAGCCCGCTTTAACATCTTCGCACGAATGGGCCGGCTCGTCCGATGTAATACCACGACCACACAGAAGATAGGCGTCAAGTCAAAGCGTCTGATGAGTGTGGTGCCGAAGCCCTAATTTTAGTCTTCTTTCCCTTCCCACACTTATCTTACAAGGCAAGGATGGTAAGGGGAAGTGGACTTTACGGGGGAGGATACGAATAGGAAGAGGAAATATTCCCTTTCTGTGTGGCTCCTCCTCCGTCGATTAAAGGTAGGCTACGCATCAGCACTTGCGGATGTCTATGGGCAGCGGTCACTTTGATATTTCAGTCATTCAGGTGGCCGCTTGCTCGTTTGCCACCTTGTAATATATGTTAATATTAAAAGTAAAAATAAAATCTAATGAACCTATCGGGCTAACAATACTAAAATAAACACTATAGTCCAGTCAAATATAGCAATTAACCTCGGTATGTGCTCGCAATAAAAAATCTATATTAAGGCGTTAATATTTCAGGTAACAGTCCATCACAGACAGAAGTGAAAATAATTTCGTGTATTCCAATAGACGTGACAGACCTACAGCAGAAGATAAACTCTCTGGAAAGGGAACTGCGCGAGGTGAAGGCCAAAGCACCCTGCGCAAACAGCAAGAACAACCGCGTCGCTGCAGTCGTACAGACCGCCCTCGGGAAACCCAACATGATGCGCAACAAGTCGCGAGACAAGAAGGCCGAGTGCAAGGTGCCCGTTTCCAATCACGCCTGCAACACTAAACCCAAGCGTGGTTTCAAACGGAAAATATCTAAATTATTCGTTGTGTCATCGTATTCTACGGAAGATAAAACTGAAATATGTAGATTCGCCTATTCCGATTCAAACATCGCCGATATACATACATCAATGTTTCCGGCAAAAGCTTCGAAAATAAGTAGTAAAATCTTTCCGAAAAGACTACAGAAAGCCCTCAAGAAGAAACCGCGGAGGACGACTCAACTGGTTTATTTCACTCAGGCTATGAACTCGCCTTTCAATAGTTATGACAGGACATCAGACTTTAGCACGATCAATAGAAACCTCCTCTCCCGCGCGTACATCAACAAGATGATCCGCAAGCAGTACGAGCCAGAGCTAATCGGCGACCGGCTCACCGACACCAGCCAGTTCTCTTCGCCCGTGTGTCGTGACACCGCTCATAGGGACCCGTCCTATCCCTCCGACATATCGTGCTCCTACGGCAAATACGAAAACCTTGACAGGACTTATCCCAAAACAAATCATATCAATATTGATGTTACCAATAACTTACCTATCGACCTCGGACCCGTTCCCAACCATTCCCACAATTATCATACTTATAACAGATATTATAACTCCGATGATTATGACATATTCCCAGTGAGGGAGAAACCGATTAAACAGAAAAAAGAAGATGTGTTACCGAAACAAATTAAAAGGTGGAGTACCGATTGCTGGCACGACAACACCAAAGTAAATTTAAGTCCGTTAGTATTCGTCAACGACAGTACACGCCGGGTATCCGAAGGTGCACGTCTTCTTTATAAAACACGTTACAAAAATGGACATGAATTTACAATCACAAATATTCCGAAGAAAAAAAACCGAACTCATGTAAATCAAGAAACAAAATCCAGTGAACCTAAAATTTGTTCAATAGATTATGGAGATATTTATGTCAAACGGAATCCCAAACCTCAACGTGTTATTGCAGTAGAACCTACGTTTAAAAATGCAGAATGTGTGACTGACAATACTAATAGCACAGAATGCCAAACGGTCGAGTCGAAAGGGGTCCAACTTAATATTGCTGATGAAAACAAGGCTGAAGTAGCACTAACTCAAATTAAAACCATATTACAATCCGTTTTGGCCGAGGTGAAGTCAAACATCAAGCAACACAACGTCGTTTCCAGATCTAAAAAAGATGTCGTCGTGCAAAAAGATATGTCGCACAATAACATCAACTATGGGTCGACACTTCTCAACAGTTTCAACTACAATCCTTCGTACAACATTAACCCCTGCTTGGCTACGTATCCGCGTCAACTTCCTAACTTCTACTACGCTAATATACAATCCCCTACGGTGAAATGCCTGCAAAACTTTCCTCTAATATTTCCAAATATAAGACATCACGATTTTGAATGCCAACATATAAGCAGCGTAAACGCGGCACCGGGGCCTATGCGGTCAAAGCCAGCGATTACCACGGCTACGAACACCGACGACCCCGCCTCCACCTCGTCACCTAAGAGCGAGACGTTGAACTTAATAAAAGAAATATACAAATCTATAGCGCTTAACGTTAACTATTCCAGTAAAAAAACATCGCACGTATCACTCGGCCATCCGGGAGCGATTGCACAATCTGAACCGAATACCATCCTCACGAAGGAAATGACGATCTTAGAACAAAATTCTGCCGAAGAAAAAGAAAATCAGTTGGACATAACCGCAACCGCGATGTCGTGCGACATCGACGATGACCGGACTCATACCACCTCGACCAGCGAGGTACAAACAGAAGTGAGCAGTGAGACAGAGGGATTTTTGAACGAAGAATCGTTACGAACCATTAACGACGAAGATGAAGAAGATAAAGTAACATCAGTGGGTCTGGAACATGAAGTTTCTGACAAAACGGAGTCGAAAAATGAAAACGAAACACGTTCCACCACCGTCGGCACTGAGCTCACGACGGCAGCCGATACAGAAATAGAAGTAAATAACTTTCATAGTCCTAGTCATCTTAGTTTGAGTCAGTAGTTAGAACAATTTTTTAAATAACCATTTTTGATTTATTACAAAAATGAAGTAATGTTTTTTCCATTTACAGAAAAAAGTAAAACCCGGATTGCTACAAAAAATGTTTGAAACTGTTAAAATGTTGAAAAAGAAGAGCGTCAGTAATAAAATGCTGTCGAGCGGCCGTACAAAGGTCGATGACGTCAAGTCCTCGGGCTCCGACACGGACACGCAGACCGTGTATAGCTATAAAAATCACAGGGGGCGGAAAACCGCCGAAGGGAATGCCGAGAGGCCCGGACAGACTCTGAGACGCGAACACTTGAAGGACATAGTAGAGACGGACAGAGAGAGCGGCATAAACATGCAGGAAAGTTCTAGAAAACAATCGCCCTACATGGAGCAGGAGTACCGGCGTTACTGGGACGAAAAGCTGATGTTCAACAAGAACAAATCACCGATACATTTCTCTGAGAAGTCGTACTCGGGCCGCGAGCCGGACGAGGCTCTGTTCTGGCGCGGCTACGAGGCCAGGAGCGCCATGCTGAAGAAGCGTCTTTCGAAGACTTTCCGGGAGCAACATCGCGCGTCGCGGCAAGACTCGCTTCCCACCCCCAGGGAGAGAACGGGGCTGAAGCTCGAATGGCTCAAGAAGCACAAATTCAAGTCTTCAGTGCCCGAAGACAGTTAAACCGTTCACTTGTAATAGTAAATTATTGTGTCACGTCTACATTTTTTTAGCACTTTAAATAAATTAAGCATACTTTAATAATTTATTGTTTGTTAATTATAGTGTGATGTACAAGTTAACCGAAACGTTACATACACAAAATAATTAGAAGTCATAAGAAGGTATCTGAGTATTAAATAAAATACACCATACACATAGCATATGCTTTAATGTGAGAATAACATAATTAACTATCGTCAATAATTAAATGCTAGTAGAGAAGTGTTACATTTAAGACATTACAAATATTTTATGGCAACTTGAGGTCGCCCTTTGCGGGCTGTACGCGCCGCGAGTACTGCAGGTCGTCTATCACAAACCTGCAACATAATGCACAATATCGCGGACACCACACACTAACGTATATGTTATGCTGTTTTGCTATACAGGATGTAAACTGCTTCATATTTAGCTTTACTAATTTATTAACCTCCATTCTTAATATTTTAACGGTGGTAGAGCCCGCTTTAAAATCTGTTGCAGGAATTGGCCAGCTCGCCCGCAATACCACGACCACATAGAAGGCAGACGTTATGCAGTCTCTCTTTCTCAATCTCTTCC
>JAAOEG020000027.1:215827-230792 GCA_011763625.2 Papilio bianor | reverse complement strand
TATTAGGCATAATCGTAGAATGAAAAAGTAATTAGATATATAAAAGATTGTCCATTTGCAAGAAGCAATAACATTTGTTATTATTTAATACCATTTCCCTGTCTTCAAAAGAAAATGTTGGCAATCTTTTTTAGCTTTTATTGAAATAAATTTCCATTGTAATATTTGGGTGAAATTGTTATTATGTGGAATTAAATTGTGTTATATTATTTACTGGATATGTTTGTAAATTTGTTAATTGTGTTTAAATTAAGTTGAAGATATGTATATTTAGATAACATTGTGTCTCATGTTGTATGGTAATTTATTTAAGACTGACTTTTCTTGTGTTCGCGTTTCCGCGAGTTCTGTGATGTATTACTGTCGGTTTTCATTGTCGCAATACTTGTATTTAAATATACCTCTCGATGTCTTTGAAAAAGTAGTCACAGCAATGTTTAACACAAGTATTACAGCAGTGATATTACACGGTTAATGTGAAAACGTGTAACGTTATTCGAATATTGTTCATATTTCTTTTATTTTAAGTTCTAAATTAAGGCGTGAAATATTTGTTGTATAATATTTTTTTATTATTTTTAAACGCTTGGGTTAATTCTGGCACAAGTTTTAAGATATTTTATACAAAGCTCAATACTACGGCAGCTAAAACATGTAATTGCGCAAATATGACATATGCTTATACGAAAATTCAAATTCAAAGTTGAAGATCTGACAAAAAGTACAATTAACTGTATACGACGTTACAACTTTTAAATCCTAAGTCTTTATGCCTTTTAGCTTTTCGTATGATTCATAATATATGTATAATATATATATATTATATATATAGTTATTTTAAAATATCTTCTGGAAGTGCGTTGCGCAGTGGCCTCCCCCACATCCCGCTACACTTATAATAATGTTCTGCGCAGCGATTTTCGCGAAGTTCAGATCTGCCAAGATATCTGATCTATCTATTATACCTCTCGGCGGGGAAATTTGAATGTCTTTACCGACATGTTTAATATAGTTGTTCTTATCCGTGTCGCATGCTGTCTCTGTCTCTGTCCCTGTCAGATGACTGAAGCGCTTAATTCGATTCGTGTTTGTAAACGAGAGATCGCACTGCTGAAAACATTAAGATAAAACATGTTTCAGAAATAAGTGTATTATGTAAGTTTCGGTCTGTGTAAACTTAAAATATTAGCTTAAAAGAATCAAGACCGACTCGTCAATTAGGTGAAGGACGACAGATATCGCATTGGAACAACCGGGTTACATTCTGTCGTCACAAATGCACTTATTTGAAGTTATTTATGTTTATTACCGTGTCACCTAAATGTAGAGTAGGCGCATGTGTCATGATTCTACTTATTGCTTGACCTGTGATCTTTTTTCTTACATATTACTCAAATCGTTATTAAGTTAAATTCCTTTTGTTTGTTTGGACTCTTTACCGGTTTTAGAGCTACCAGTGCCCTGGCCGCTTGATTTCTACGCTGCCCCCTTATCTTATGCCACAAGGGGAGAGGGTTGCAAGGGCTACATAAGACTATGTAATTCGCAGTCTAGTGACGCCGGGCGTGGCGGTGGCTCAATCTTGCTGGTACTGGGTATTGCTAATTACACATGATGTAAGCTTCGGATTTTGATTGTCTTTTTATAACCTGCATTCTTTTACACAAATAACCTGCTATACTTTGTGCTTGGAGAATGTGAGGTTCAGGATAATAAGGATCTAATAGTCATGGAAGCCTGCAAATTACGCGTATCGACCAATTATATGCATTAAGCAACTTTATATCAAAATACGCTTCTATAATTTAAAACGTATATACGTTACGTTTGTAAAGCCTTTATGATTTTTGTATATTTTCGACTTTGTAAAGCTTCGGTGTCGCACGTCTTTTGGAAAAGGAAAAAAAGAATAAGGACGAAAAATATGTCATCGAAGCTGATGTAACGCATGTATAAATACACACTAGTGCATACTATTTATATGTAGCTCTCACGCACTCTGGTGTAGACATTATAAAAAAACATTGGCATTAAAATCTTTGAAAGAAAAAGTGTGTTTTAATGTCGAGTATTCAAGATGGTGCACTTTTTGATTACCTGAATGTTTAGATGGATGGAATGTTGTAAGGTATCTCTAGAACTGCTCACACAAATATAGAACATTGTCTGGAAAAACAAATAGGCTACTTACTAAGTTTTTTTTAAAATCCTCGCGCCCGAAGTCACGGACAACAGGGGGGGGGGGAGATTTTCGATTTTTTATCAAGTTCATGGCATCGTGAACTTTACAATTTATTCACACCACTTGTGATTAAGATTTTCTCAACTTTACAGTATTAACTACTTTCGGTTTACTGCGTATTTTAACTTTTACGTAGTGTTGAGTAATACTAAAATAAGACGATATTTTAAATTACAATACATATATATTTACAAATAAAAGGAACTGTCCATCATAAAAGAATTAAGATTTGTTTCATAATTATATACAAAAAGATTTTAACTGACTAGTTGTCTTCAGTTGATAATAGCGAAATGCCCTACATCATAATAATTAGTATAATCGTATTATTGCCTACATTTGTAGATAATGTTCACAAAATCATTCGAAGCATAGTGTGCATGTTAATTTTAACATTCTATTCACATTAAATTTTTTTACACAATTGATAAAATGAAAACAAAGCCTCATAAGCCAAACAGAAAAAATAATCTAGAAACACTACCATTGTTACAGTGTTACCATTCTTCATAAAGTTCGCAGCAATGTGTTACAGTTTCATTAGTAGTTGAGTAAGATTGTATCAAATACATATTAATGTACTGTTCATACATTTCCATAACTAAATTAAAGTAAACCCAAATATAAATAATTTTACAAAACACACCATTAATTAACCTCCTTCTTTTGAAATCAGTTAATAAACAAAATGAATTAATGTACATAAAAAAATGTCAAAATGTAAGAAATGTCAATACTATTTTTTTTATCTAACTTATAATAAATCAGTATCAATCAGTAATCTTTCAGAAAACTGAAATTTTCTCTCAATCGAACATTAATAATTAAATAAAATACTTTCTAATATTGATTTGTATCAACATTTTATGTTTCTATTGGTATATTTTAAACATAATAAACTCAATAATAATAACTGCATGAATGTAATTAACTACTTAGGAAGCAAACATATTTTTCAAACAACCATAAACAGTAAGACACTTGGCATAGAGCAGATTATACAAATACAATAACACCTAAATACTTACCGTGCAGAAAATTTTAAGGCAATTTTCTTCACATCTATCAGTTACAAGTGATCAAATGAATAGCAGTAAAATCATCTAAAGAGTTAAGTCAAAATATCCCAAGTTAGGAAATAAATCTGTACTTGAATTCTTACATATTTATAAAATTGTGCTCCTAAAATATTCTAAATAAAGTTTTGTGCTTTTAAACATATTTGCTAGAGTTCATTTAATGTGTAGAGTATTATTAAATAATTAATCGAAGTTGCATTGCAATATTGTACATATTCGGTCTCAAGTTCTTTATATCATTTAAAAACAACTGAATAAAAAGGTGTCGTATTTTAACATTAGATGTCAAATACAAACTTATATTTTACAAACAAAATATAAAAGTTAGGCTTATTTATATAGAAATGGATTTTATTATTTCAAAATTACAACACAAAAAAGTTAATAGTAACTTCTTAAATAAAATATGTAAAATACATCACATTTGCAAAGTATAATTTTAAATCAATTCCTGAATGTTTTAAATAAAAAGTCATGCTTTAGAATGAACCATTTAAATAACTGTAGAAGTGGATTTTCAGTAGACGGTTATAGTTTGGTTTAAATTAAGACTAAAGTCGAGGTTCACTTTTACCAAGTGGCAGGAGCAGTAAGAAGGCACCAATACTATCTGAATCTTTACTTATCTTTAGCGTCCGTCTTCTTATCGTCGTCCTTGAAGAGCAGTGGCGTCATGCCGAGGAAGCAGCCCAGTGTGATGCCCAGCACTCGGCCCTGACATATCAAATTCACTTATTAACACCAGATGTCACATTCCTGAACTTTCTGATGAAAATGTATGATGCTAATAGCCTCGGTTGAGTATGAATGACAGATAGACTGGCGAACTATTGCTATTGGAGAGATATTGAAAGAGTATAGAGGGATAAGAGGTGTGGTTACCATGTTAGCGAAGCGCCTGCTGACAGGCATGTCCAGTTGCACGGGGGAGAGTGCGGGTGCGCCGAGGCCGAGCAGCGCGGCTCCGCGCTCTACGTAGTACGAGGATCCGATGCCGATCACGTCACTAAACGTGTTACCAAGCGCCGCCGCCGCCATCGTTGACAGTGTTATGTATGCACTCATGCTGCTTTCTATGCTGTCACCCTACAGACGGAATTCACATTTGTATACTTTATATCATAATTAATACTAGAATGTGTTTGCAGGTATGTGGAGTGGGAGATAATGTGATGTATATAACCAATATAACAAGATGTACAGTTAACTGGACTTTAATATGACACTATCACAAAATAAGTAAGTTACTCATCTAATATTAAGTTATATTAATCATGGTAATGTATCCCTAACATAATCACTAACATTAAGACCAGTGGTTGCCTGCAAGTTCCTTAGCACGGAATAAAAAGACAAAGAAATAATAATAAAAGCAACATACAATATGCCTGCACAAGCACACATAACCTACTTTCTTGTGAAAGTTCCATCAAATTTGGGTCAGCCTTTTAGGTTACACTGAATAAATACTGCTTGAGGACAGACAGACAGACAGACAAGAATATTACAGATTTGATTATTTATTATCAGAAACGTAAATACCTTGTTTGTAATTTTTTTTTTGACATTACTATTTATATTAACTGTATAGATATAGAAAATGGTCGACCAGTTTTTTGAGTGCTCATTGACAGTACAAATAGGATTGCTTAAGGAATAACAAACATTGTAAATAGTCGTTTTGTATAAGATACCAAAATGATAATCAAATAAAGAGTGTTTATATTATCAAAGTCTTAGATAATCAAAGCCATAGTTTACCTAGTGTAAAGTACAGTGTCAGTGCCATAAACTGTTTTTTTATCATTGTTTATTTTATGACATCACTGTTGAAAAGAGTATACTGAGAGACAATTTCAATTTATAAATTATATGAAAACACTTACAGCAATAATCATGATGAAATTGTCCAAAAATCCAAAGCCAATAAAAGGTATAGAGTTAGCCAGGGACACTGTAACATAAAACAATGCATTGCATTACACACAAACATCAATAATGACTCAAAAACACACTGGGTATATTGAGTGAAATCAAAAATAAACATTTTCTTCATAAATTAAATAATTTAAATTAAAACTCAACCACACATCTTTATTGCATCTGTGTTTAGAGTGTAGACTAAGACATTACTTACAATGCAATAGTTCCTTAGTTGTGGGTTTTGGTACTGTGGCCGCTGAAAACAAATAAAGTTTTATGAAGCTCTATAATGTCATCAATTGCAATCAATGCCCAATATCAGAAACAGTACAAAAAACTTACCATATTTCTTTTTCAGCCAATCTTCAGGAACGGGGCAATAAGTTCCAGTGGGATCTACATCGCCTAGAGTCGGCACTTTACTAGGTCTACCTAGCTTACTCCTCCATCTCTGTCCAGCTAATTTATCTAGCAAATAAAATTACTTTGTAGATTTATTGCCTAAAATATGTTGTCAACAATTGTACAATAAAATACCTTCAAATTCTTCTTTGATACGATTCGATTCATATTCTTGTAATGCGTTAAACAGTACCTTCCTCTCTTCGTCGTTCAAATGTAGAACAAGTTCTGTGGCATGAACTTTTGTTAGGGGACCGGATATTTGTGTAGGCTCTTCGAAATCCTTCGAAGTTGGTCCCAAACCCAAATTACGGATATGAACTATATCTGGAACTACTTTTTTAAAATTAAGAGTTCCCACTGTGACACTATGACGAATGTGAAGTTTTAATAGTCTTTTATGACAACAAGTGTTGAAATAAACCATTGATGAACCGCATAACCTTTTCATTGCGTGTATTGATTTCATTTTGAATAAGGTGAGTCAAACTTTAAGTGTAAACAATCAAACGCAAACAGGTCCCAGTTTCGTTGAGATCATACTCATTTATAAAAGTGATTTTTACGTACAATACTGCTGTCAAATAACAAATATGTCAATGTCAAACGAAGAGTATAAGAAAGATTCCAAAATTGTCAGTTGTCACAAAATTACGTTCAGATAAAGCGTTCATAAAATGCGTTCAAACTATAATTCATACCAGCTTTTGCCGGTGACTACTTCCACGTTGAATTTAAAAGAACTTAATTATCAGTATGAGCTGGTAATCTAATGTCCTTCCAGACTGTGTTCTAAATCTAGACTAAAATTCTATATGAGATATCTACGACCAGACCTCGTTAATTAACATAACTGTTGTTAAAAATCGTTCTTATTAATGGAATAACATTAATTGTTATTACTAGAGTAAAGCATGAAAGTAAGAGCTCTTATGTATCCAATTCTAACATGTTTATGAGTTATATTTTCAAAAGGTTTTTATCTCACTTAAGTAGGATCTTTTTCCATTTGCATGATAGTCTATCCGAATAAAAAGTGGAACCATCTGCTTATCTGTCAAATTGATGTTATGTCATATTTTGTGACATATGTCAAAAAAGGAAAACAAATTTTACTATTTCACTAAATATATCGGAAAAAGTATGAAGTAGTGATTTAATAAGATTTAATGAAGCGTTACAGCAAAATACTTTGTAATTATATTTGATTTATAAGAATAAATATCTGAGTAATATATTTGAAAAGGTAATGATAAGTACAGGTCAGTAACAAGCGAATGTTGTAACTTGACCATGCACGATGTTGGAGGGCCTCGTAGCTTGGGTATTGAACAATTACCTTGGGAAATATGTGGAGAACTTGAATACGGATCAGCTAAGCGTAGCGTTATTGTCTGGTAAGTTGCATGCATTTATTTACTATCACTTATTTCAACCGGTTTTCTTACTAGAAGTGTACGATAGTTCTTATTGCATAAAGCAAAGCTTAGGTATGAAGCGAATGCAAAATTGTTCAGTAACAGATTTTTCAGTTATCCTAAATTGTTTTATTGTAATAGAATTAATGGTTATCACTTTTTACCCCTATCTGTTATGGTTCATATACTGTTGTGTTCAAATTTAGTCTAGTTAAAGGTGATATAAATTTTTTAGGCAAAGTAGAATTAGAGAATCTACCCTTAAAGAAGGAAGCTTTGCGGCACTTGGGTCTGCCAGTGGAGATAAAGGCAGGGTTTATTGGCAAAGTGCAGCTGCAAGTACCAGTGCGGCAGATCCGCTCTGCACCCTGGCTTATTGCCATTGAGAACCTTTACCTGGTTGCCGCACCAATAAACCTAGATGAGGTATGGTACATGATATGTTATGTTCTATTTAACAATTTATGTTCCCCTAGATGCAATTACTAACTACCTTTAGTATTATAACTAGGGGAATGTGTACATCTTATAAGTTATTTTTTTTATGATTAGATGCACATTTAAGGTATGTATTATTTTTTCGTATAAAAATGTATTATGTTGCAATTATAATGTATGTAAAAAAAAAGAAAGAGTTATTCATGTTCTAAATATATCACTTGTCCTCAGAGTGGCGTCACTTTGTGGCAACTAATACAAAGGTTTTGGTATTGAGCCAAAATTTTGTTTTATAATTAATGTGACACTATAAAGTAGATTAATATAGAATTAATTAGGTATGGTTTAGCCATAAATTAACATATAAAAATCAGAATAGGAAACATCAAAAATATATCTACTTACTTTTGAGGTAATAATGGCTTTTTATGGATAAGATAGAGAACAACAAATAGCTTATCCATGTTTTGGCTTGTCTTGAACTTTGTTTTACTCTGATAAGATTGATTGGACATCTTGATAATATATAATATATGAAATAGTGTCAGAATCAAGTTTGATTAAAATATATTTGTAGATAACAAATATTTTCATTTGAAATATCATACTCTAGTACCAGATACTCAATATGGGCAGTTTTAAGAGCACCTGAAACAGACAAGCATATATTTGTAGACATATGAATGTAGAAGATGCGAACAAGGGGTGTTAGGAACACGCCAAATGGAGATATATAGTCTCTACCTACCTCTTTGGGTTATGGGCGTGAATTATGTTTGGTGAAATGTTGTATTTATAAAACTGATGGTTGTAAAGAAAATTGAGATCTCTAGATTATGCAATACTAGCTGTCACCCATGACTACATCCACGCGAAATTAATAAATTTTATATTAAACTAAAAATCACTTAAATTAAGGAAATGTTATTATTGCTGTTGAATCTAGTCATTTACAACACGGCTTAATTATCATGAGTTTTACATTCTCACATAAAGATATATGTCTAAATACTCTCACATATTTACCGGGGTTGGCACCCACTTGTTTCAAGCCCATTCAGGACCCTCCATCAGGGCGAGTTGTAATAGGATTGTTTCAAATAAAGGGGTAAAATACGCCATTTTATAATAGGGATTTACCTATAAAATTGTCGATCTGCAGTACTGTGTGCTGACATATCTCCAACCAGCATTGGTCAATCGCTCGTCTCCGCTGCTCCTGCGCGACTACGTTCAAGACAGTCTCCAAGTTGCAAGAACTAGATTTGGAAGCTATCCGTCATACGTCCTACTCACTAGACCTTACGCCTACAGACTACTACTTTTTCCCGAATTTGGAAAACTTCTTGGCGGGAAAAAAATTAAATACCCGAGAGGCAGTACAAAATACCTATGAAGAATTTGTTGCCTCCCGTCCAGGGGATTTCTTTAAGAAGGGCATCAATAAACTGCCATGGCATACTGCGTTGGCAAAGCTGCATTGATTGCATGGGTGGTTACTTTGATTAATACAATTTTTATTTTATAATACAAGGTGGCAAACGAGCAAGCGGCGGAAATAGCGAAGTGAACGTTGCCCATAGACATCCGCAATTGCAGATGCGTTGCCTAGGAGGAGAAACACTGAAAAAGAATAATTCCTCTTCCTATGCGTCCTCTCCTCCGTGAAGTCCACTTCCTCTTCCCATCCTTCTCTTATAAGAAAGAGGTGGGAAGAGGAAGAGGACTAGTATTAGGCCTCCGGTACCACACTCATCAGACGAAACGCGGAATGGCTTCCACTTTACAACTGTCTTCTGTGTGGTCATGGTATTTCACTGGGCGAGCCGGACCATTCGAAAAGTTTAAATTTTTTCATACAAAACGGCAATTTCTTAGATAAAGATCTAATTTTTTTGTGTATAATATAATTCAATATAATTCAGAAATTTATATAAACAATATATGTATACATCTTTATTAAAATGAATATTAAGTAATTTAAATTTTAAGCTTATACCATTCAAACCAAAGAATAGTACAATATCAAACTAGTCATTAATTCACCGGCGTTGGGGTGTATGCATATATATGCAAATTGTATTGAACTCATGCTTTTTTATTAACTCTAAAAAACTATTTAATTTCTTAGCTTGACAGAATAATGCATGAAACTCGCGAGTGTGTCACTTGTCGATTACATAATAAAGGTGACACATTTTTTATGGCTCTGTGTTATCTCTCAACAACTTGAATATTTTTAATTCCTACTATAAGTTTGCTCATTGAATAATTAATTTGGTACACAACTTTAGGTCTTTAGTGATGACAATGATTTTTTTTTGTATACAGCGTCATTGTAAATCCAACATGTCAAGATGGGTATATTCGTCGAATCGGTCCAGCCATTCCAGAGATTTGCCGGAACAAATAGACAGACAGACAGATAGACAAAAATTGTAAAAAGTATTGTTTTGGTGTATGTACCGTATATATAATAATATACATGTAGTAAAAAACGGTTATTTAAAAATTACAAAGAGACACTCCAATTTTTTTACTATAAGTATAGATGAAAAATCCATTATGGTCGCCGTCCCATTTTTTTAAAAGTATAAAGTGGCAAACGAGCAAGCTGCTGGATTCGCCAAAATGTTGTTAACTATTGACTATGAATTGCTAAATATAAAAATTAATTTAAAAATGTTTTTTTAATATTCCTTGTCTTGATATTTAGTATGTAAATATTGTCTAATAGAAATTCGTATGGGAGCTCAGAAAGTCTGTCGGTGGTTGTTGCAGTGGGACAGCGCGGTGGAGGCGCACATCGCGCATGAGCGCAAGACTGCGCTGCTGGACGCGCTGGAGGCGCAGTGGCGCGCCGAGCACGAGGGGCGTGACGCCGGTTACTACGCCGCCTCCTACTCCTCCTGGCTTAGCTACGGTACCGGCCTGCTCGCCAACATCGTTGAGAACCTTCAGGTGCCCGCACTGCACTGCACGCAACGCTATCCTAGTCGATATCCTCAAGCTCTTTGATTATTTTTTACATACAGATATAAATGTGTTTCCAGTTGAAGTTGACGGACGTGCACATCCGGTACGAGGATGCGGTGACCTGCGCGCCGAACACGTTCGCGTGCGGGCTGACGGTGCAGTCGCTGGCGGCGGAATCGTGCGACGCCAGCTGGGTGCGCGGCTTCACGCTGCTGGCCGACGCCGACTGCTCCTTCAAGCTGCTCGAGCTGCAGCAGCTCGCCGTCTATTGGGACCCTATGCCGCCCGCTTCCATGATGGCCGCCTGCACCCTCGCCGAATTGACCGTCAGTCATAATACTATTTGACATCAAATGTATACGTGAACCTCTATGAGATCATTATGTTAGGATTTGTCGGTCGTAGGAGCGCATGCGCGCGACGTGGCTGTGCGAGCACCGGTACCTGTCGGCGCCGGCGTCCGCGCGCGCCCGCGTGCGCCGCGAGCGCTGCGAGCAGCCGCTGCGCTCGCGCACGCGCCCGCGCCTCGCCTGCCACCTCACGCTGCCCAGCGTCCGGCTCGACCTCACCTCCGTGCGTATCATATACACGAGCAACTGGATAAATGTAGCTATTATTACTGTTGCATCGAAACGGAATGTTTTCAGAGGCAGTACAGCGAGGTGGTCGGCTGCGTGCTGGGGCTGGAGCGCATCGCGCGGCTGCGGGAGTTTCGCGCGCTGCGTCCCGACGTGCCCGTGCGCGGACACGCGCGCGCCTGGTGGCTGTACGCGCTGCGATGTCACGCGCCGCACCACCGCTGTCGGTCCCTCCTCCGCTCCGCCCGCCGCCCACCGCCCACCGCCCGCACCGCAACTCCACATTACAGCACCTCATCACCTTGCAGGGATGGACCCGAAGCCGACGTGGGCGTCGTGCCTGGAGCGCGCACGGCGCACGCGACAGTACGTCGACATCTGCCTCGGCATCCTGAGCAACCCGGCCGCCACGCTGCCGCCGGACAAGAAAGTCATCAAGGACGAATTCGAGTGGAACACTCCATTGTCGGTTTTGAAGCCGCTGCGAGAGGTGCCGATGATATCGTTTTTTTAATATTTTGAGCCACCTGTCACAAGCTGAGACATTTTAATTACTCGTTTATACAAACAGGTGGCGATGTGCAAAGTGCCCATAGCCACCCCGGTCTCGACGCCCGAGAACGCGCCGGCGAGTTCGGGACGCAGCGTGCTGGTGCGCTGGTTCCCGTTGTGGTGGGGATGGTACGCACCCGCGGGAGTCGCCGAGGAGCCTGCCGGCGAGCCCGAGCAGCCGACGCCCCCGCAGCCCACCGGGACCCCCGCGCCCCCCGCTTCCCCCGCGCCCCGTCTCGAGGAGGAGATCCTGGACGTGATCGCGGACTCGCTGGAGGACAACACGCTGCTGCGACGTGACACCGTTTTCGGCCTGTTCGAGTTCACCCTCGAGCGCGGTTCCCTCAACCTGTCCACCGAGCCCGACGACCCATGTCAACTCCAGTTAGTCTCCTGTTGTTCTCTCTAATGAACATATTTGGAAAATGAACCTGTATTTTGTACTTTTGTACATTGTATTTTCGAGTAAAAATGTAATAAAAACGGGCATAGTTGCGGTCAGTGCAGGGCGGATGTTATCTCGCAGGAGTGCAGCAAAGCCGGAGGGCGCGGGCGTGGAGCTGCAGTTCTCGAGCGTGCGCGTGCGCGTGGAGACGCGGCCGCGCACGGGCTCGCACGCGCTGCACGTGTCGCTGGGCGCCGTGTGCCTGCGCGAGCGCATCACGCCCGGCACGCTCTTCCCCGTGCTGGTCGCGCCGCAGGTAGCGCCGCACATAGCTTGTGCCCGTCACTGTGCCCGCGTTATATTAAAAATAACTTAGATGTAACCTTTTCATTTTTTCAGACTATATTCTAGATCTGTGCCAAATTTCATTGCGATCGGTTGAGCCGTTCTGGAGGTACTTTCTAGTGAACATCCATCCATTCATACATCCATTTAAACATTTGCATTTAACGACCGAATCGCTTAAAACTGTAACTGCAAAATAAATAGTTTGCTTTTTCTAAAAATTGTATATAATTTCATTAAATAAAAAAGTTTTAAATGCGTGAAAGCTCGTTTGTTGCATTCCTCCGGCCCCGCTGCATCGAGTCCGTCTGTGGTTGTCAGGGCATGATCCGGGAGGGGCTGGGCGCCATGAACGCGGCGGCGAGTGCGGCGGCGTGGTGGCGCGCGCAGCAGCCCCCCGACCCCGCCCCCGACCCTGTGGAGCCCCTCTTCCAGCTCTCCTACGAGAAGCGCCCTTTCGGACTCAACTGCGATTACAAGTGAGACATTTAACTATTTTTTTTTGTAAATTATTCTTTTTAATTATTTCTAGAAAGTGTTGAAATGTTGACGCGATACTTGACGGCGATGAAGTGTAATCGTCATCGTGCGCGGTGGTTGTGTGCGCAGGCTGTGGGTGAAGTCGATGTCGCTGGAGGTGGTGTACTGCGCGGCGGCGGCGCGCTGGGCGCAGCAGTTCGTGGCGGCGCCGTGGGGGCCGCGCCGCACCATCGCGCACGTGCGCGACCAGACGCGCGCGCGCCTCCTCACGCACTGGGAGCGCATGCTGCGCGCGCACCCGGTACCCGCCTGCCATTGCATTTCACACGATTTACACCCAATAGACAAACAAACGGTGACACTGTTGTCGGCTCGGGCGGGCAGGGCGAGCGGCGCTCGTGGCAGGTGGAGCTGGACGTGTCCGCGCCCCAGATCCTGTTCGTGGAGCAGCTGAGCGCGCGGGGCACCGCCGTGCTGCTCGTCGACTTCGGCCGCCTGCGTCTCGCCAACGCGCACTTCGCCGAGGAGCACCCTCCCGCGCCAGCCCCCGCCCCCGCCTCCGCCTCCGCCTCGGACGCCCCCGCAGACGACGACGAAGGTAAAGCAATAACCAATTTGATAATGGTTTTAATAATGACCTAAAAAATATTTTTTTGTCTGGAAACTAAATAAATAACCGTGAGGAGTTATTAATTTAAATCGTTGATTACTTAAAAGTGGCTGTGGAATGGCGGCCGTTTGATTAGGCATGTTGGATGTTGTGTGCAGAGACGTTCATGACGCCGTGCTCGACGCCGCCGGGCAGCCTGCTGTCGCCCTCCTCGCCGCCCGAGCCGCCGCCGCCCGCGCGCCTGCTGGACGCCGCCAACCTCCACACCAGCCTGTACGACAGGTCGGTGACGCCCGCTTCCCGTCCCTCTCGCCGTGGTACCTCCTAGTGACAGTATGACAGTATGGCGTGCGGCAGGTACGGCATCGAGCTGAGCGACCTGCAGATCTTGGTGGGCCGCGCCAAGGACAACTGGAAGTACGCACACACCAAGACCACCTCCTCCTTGCATCTACTCGACAGGTTCAGCATATCGCTGCAGGTCTGTAACGTGACGAGTGTAAAACTCTAGTTTCATTTGGAATAAAAAATTGAACCGGTTTCTTAATACTTTATTTGCATATTTTTAACAAGGCCAAGAAGACATCTCGAGACACCTTTGTGTGTTTACCATATTACAATAGCCAACATTTGAATTATGCTGCATGTGTGCGTGTGCGTGCGCGTGCGCGTGCGCGTGTGCAGGCGGAGCGGCGCGTGGTGCACACGAGCGACCCGCAGTACCCGTCGGCCACGCTGTGCGGCTCGCTGCCCGCGCTCGTGGTGCACCTCAGCGAGCACAAGCTGGCCGCCGTGCGCGCCGTCGCCGCCGGCTGCCGCCTGCCCGACCTCGCGTGAGTCCGCCCTTCCCCGTCTCCACAACTCTCCTTATATGCCCTTTGTGTGTTCCATCTTCGTATGTCGGTCCAGGCGCGAGTCCCCGACCCAGGAGGGTGCGGAGGAGGAGGACGAGGAGAGCAGCGTGAGCTCGGAGACGGAGCGGTCGGAGCTGTCGGCGCACAGCAATGCCACGCTCTTCATGTTGCAGTTCGCTATCGACCAGATGTCACTCGAGGTACTCGTCGGCGAGGGTGAGCGAGGGGCGGGGGTGTGTCGTAGGCGCAGCACGTGTGAAGCGTGTGCGGCGTGTGCAGGTGCAGTCGCGCGGGCGCAGCATCGCCGAGGTGCAGGTGTGCGGCGTGAAGGCGGCGCTCAGCGCGCGCCCCTGCGACCTCTCGCTGTCGCTGTCGGTGCACTCGCTGCTGCTGGTGGACGCGCTGCAGACCTACGGGCCAGACTTCGAGCTGCTCGTCGCCAGCCATAAGCACGTCGGGTGAGCGAGCCCCGTTTTTTCCCCTCGTTATCGCTCTATGTCAATCCACAGTTCCGTTATAGGTATTCCTTAGCTATATAATCGACTTGAACACAACAAATCTGGGGTACCGTTTCAAGTAATTAAAATGTTCCATTGAGTAGCTATGAGAATAAATAATGAAATAGTGAAATGATGCAGGATGGACACCGCGTCCGGCAGTATTCGCGACTCGGAGCCCACGTC
>JAAOEG020000027.1:150367-183724 GCA_011763625.2 Papilio bianor | reverse complement strand
ATTTTTAATTGACTATATTTATGACTATTGTGATTTGTTTAGAAACATGATAAAGCGCATTATCAAGTTGTTGTTTCTTCAAACCAATTCAGATATGTTTATATCATTGTTTATATTAAATCCTCTTTATTATATATTTGATTTTCTTTAATTTAATCTAGATTATCAAATATTTAGAAAAAGAGATATGTAAAACATTATAATCAATGTAAATCATTAATTTTACATAGATAAACATACTATCAGTAGTAACTACTGTTTACTACATACATATATAGTAATACTGATATTCAAACTTCTCATTATCTTATCTGTGTGGGGAGTCTAACCTAAGGAGTCAGCCTAAAACACTTGGCAATTACTGATAACAGTGTTATTCACTGTCATTATCAAATAACATAGCAGGATTATTTGTACAAAAATTATTATTGACATATATATTGATACATTTACAACACTCAGGTTGCCCGGGGAAGTACCACAGCACATGTACCTATATATTGCATAACATTAAAGTTATTGCACATAAGTCTTAAGGGAAATTAAATTGACAATGGAGGGGATGGTTACAAAGGTGAAATATGCCATTTCTGTGCCCCCTCTTTTGTTGACTATGTGTATGGTACAAATACAGATGTGAAGCCCACAAGTGGTTGTTTCACGTTTCAAAGATTTCAGGTGACCATGCGGTAATTTGCGACCTTTTACTAAGCAAACAATGGGTAAACTGCACATTGCTATTATGTATGTGTGTATGAAGGTGAGACTTGCCAGTAGATTTGATGTATTGAGCCCTAGTTTAGATTTAGTTAAAAATGCTTACACCCAACTGTTGGTTCAGTAGTATAATGTTTTAGTGGCTATGTTCATATAGATGTAACTGTGTGTTACTGGGCCTCTAAATAACTAGGCTGATTTAAAAGTTTGAAATGTCATTTGTTCCATATTCCTTTCCATAGTGATATAGAAGTCAGATAGTTTACTTAATTGTATCTGCCAAAGAGGATATAGCGCCACTACAGTAAAATAGAATACAATGCCAGTCACTATAGAACATCATATCTTGTAAAGTGTAGTTATTTGATTTAAACTTTTAAATGTCTTCGATTAAATTTGTATGCGATTTACCCATCCATAATACGTTCTTGAAATTTTAATACGCTTTTATTATGAGCATTCACTTGCCAATTATTTTGAGGTAGCCTACATGAGTTAGCAATAATAGCTAAATGTAGACTTGTTCCAAAAACTTAGGCCTTGAGAATCAATCGAGAATGTACATGCAAACAATATTAACGCACCGACGCATCCGCGCGTAGAAATATTCTGATGTTGTAAGAAGCACTGCAAATCTCGAACTTTCAGGTGGGTGATAGCATGCCGGGAGAGTGGCCGCGTTGAGAGCACTCGGCATGGTGCACACATGATGCCACCGCCACGACGAAGACATCCTCCACAGTAATATCGCTCGCACTCAGAACAAACCCGTTTTCGCTTAAATACACTGAATTGAACGGCGCAACTCTCGCACGGCATTTTAGAACACCCACGTCCTGCCTTTACCATCTGACATACTAAACAATAAAAGGCACTTCACCAATTTATTTTAATTTATCTTGAATACAAAACATCGTCACACTGTTACAGTTTTGATTTAAATGAATTTTATGAAAAAAAAACCAAAACATCACACAACTGCCATCATGGAAAACAACGTTCCGTTTTAACAGTTTCTCTTGAAAGTATTTTAACCAAAAAAAAACTCAAAATCGAATGAAGAATAAAATCTTGCAAAACGTTGTTAAACATAAATAATACAATGGTACACCGCACATTTCATGTTTTAACTCGTAAATTATAATGTGTAAATTTTCTGCGCTACGGAAGCCTAGTTTTAGTCCTTTTTCACTTTCCACTCTTTACTTATATATAAAGGATGAGAAGTGGAAGTGGATTAGACGGAGGAGGAGGTCGCATGGAAAGAGTAAACATTCACTGCCTGTGCGTCTCTTTCTCCATATATTAAATCCTCGGTCTATGGGCAGAGATCGTTTCGCTATTTCGGCGAATTCTAGTGTCCGCTTGCCACCTCGTAATGGCCGTGGTGGCTTGTTATCAGAGTTAGTGAATGGTAATCCCCAAGTGAGCATCTTACAAGAAATCTCCTAGAACGCCTAGAATTAGTTGAATTCAAATTTATTTCTTCTTCTGATTGCGACATATATAAGTACTATATAATTTTTAATTATCTGGTTTCCGTTGAAGATGAGATTAATAGATATTATAATCGCCGCCATAGCCAACCCTAACCCGGGGTAGGCCCCGAGCCCCTCGGTGGAGACGTATGTATAGTGAGCTGATGGTGGTGGTGGAATAGCCGCCATATACATATCTGAAGTTAAAGATTAAAACAAGAGGTAATAAAATATTTGAAGGTATTTGTGTGGTTTTCTTCTTTTGTCCCTAGGTCTACTGCTACTCGGTCCAATACTGGTGTATCACTACTGGACCTGACCCTTAGGAGCCAGAATCGAGCTGGCCCGCTTACCTAAATATGAGAAAATAAATTCGTTGGAAAGATATTTATACCATTTGTTTGTTATTGTTATGAAAATAATATGTCTGTGAATTGTTTTCTTTTGAAAATATATTCTAAAATACAATTTCGCTTTCTGATAGGCTGGTAGTATTTACCAAGTAGTTGTAGAAAAATAGATTTGAGCTGCCTAATTAAAGTTATAAAAAAATTGAGAAAGTTCTATTGAAAGGCAAAAAATGTAGTTATCAGTGCCTTGAGTAAAATTCTGAGCGGACTTGACTCCTACAATAAATTTAAGAGCCAAAACTCGAATGATAAAATGAAATAAAAAACATTATTCATAATAATTATTAAGTACACGAGACGTGACAAGACGAACGAAAATATCATACAATACGTTTAGGTCAACGTTTTGTCGTTATAAAGTAACTATTGGACAAAATTGCTAAGTTCTAAACGACAGGCGCTACTCTTGATTATTTATTTTTTGTTATAAATATTTTTTTTTAGATAGGCCAGCTATTGTTTTACAATTTTTTTCATGATATTTCATAATCATTTGATATTCGTGAATGGAGTGGAAGTGAGCATTATTACTTAGATAACGGCGAGCGAAACAAGAACAATGCTCCAGCTGCGTCGTATTTGTTATTTTTTTAATAACTTTCCACTACTCTAGATACATAGATAATGTCTGCATTATTTGTACCATTTACTTCGTCTTAGATGCCTGCTAGAATATCTCTCTCAGCTCTCCTCTTTCCCAGCAGTCACCATGGATAATGTTTGGAGAGAAGCCAATGTTTGATGCTATGATTCCAATACGAGTCGACTCACCCGTTAGTGCAAGTAATAAAAAATTAAGCATGTTTGCCAATTGCAGATGCATTTAATTCTTATGAGATCTTCAATAAATGTTGATTGCTAAGACGTACGTTAAAATAATTACGCTGAGGACAGGATTCGAACCTGCGCGGGTAGAACCCATTGGATTTCAAGTCCAACTCCTTAACCACTCGGACACCTCAGCTGCGATACCCACGGCGAAATATTTTAATAATGTCGACGCGCCGAGGAGATGCATGTATTAATAATTTCACATTGTCTGTATCACACAAATTGAAAAAGTAAACTATGTAAGTAACTATGTAAAACAAAAAGGCTCCTAGGCCTTTTTGTTTTACATAATTCATTAATTTGAAAGGTGATGAGCGTTGTTTTCTGCGCGCGCGCAGCTATGTAGCACAGTATTCCAACATATTTTATTTCTACCTATTGCATTACGTAGGTTATATTACACATTTCTTTGTTTATATATTTCAGATACATATGTACATATTCTTAAATGTAATTTTCACTTGAACACACACAGCTGAGGTGTCCGAGTGGTTAAGGAGTTGGACTTGAAATCCAATGGGTTCTACCCGCGCAGGTTCGAATCCTGTCCTCAGCGATAATCTTTTTGTGCGTTATAAGCGAGAAAGTTTACTTAAACTTAAATGTCGGTTCTAAAGATATAAAATTGGAGTGTCTGTTTGTAATATTAAAATAATCGTTTTTTACTACATGTATATCAATATGTATACATATATATGGTACACACACAAAATTATCATTTTTTATCATTTTTGTCTGTCTGTCTGTTTATTCCGGCTAATCTCTGAAATGGCTGGACCGATTTTGACGGGACTTTTATTGGCAGATAGCTGACGAAATAAGGAGTACCTTAGGCTACGTTTGTTTTAGAAAAAATATTTTAGACATAGTATTGTTCAAAATTATCAACTAAAGAAACATGTAATATGATTTTTAATTTAATAATCATGATAGCTTAGGATTTAACCTAGGCTTGTACCTGCTACGAGCCTGAATATCGTAGTCTATGTCTTGTACCATAATAAATATTGTAAAATGATTATATCACACATAACGGCCAATAGTCTTAACACAGCCGAGTCAAGCAACTGGTAAATAGGGACATTTTGGTGTGCGCTTACTTATATTCGTTTGAGGAAAACGGATTATTTTAGTTATTAGTTTGCAACTGTATGACGCATGTGACGTTGAGGAATTCTGAAAAATGGATGTGTGACGAGGTCTAAGGTGGACTTGTCTGTTGACACTCTTCAAAGGTCTTAGCGTTTCTTAAAAAAAATGTATTCAACTAAAGGTTCTACGAATTGACACTATTTTCGTTTCAGCAGCGGTCATTCTTCTTAGTATTTTCATGTTGAAATTGTTGCTCTATTATGTAGTTTTTGGATTACGTCAATTTGTGGTTTAGGTGTTTTTCCTGTGGTTTTCACTTTTTCACTTTTGCATACCTACTCACATATGCAAGTAAGTCTCTACTCCTGTAGATAAAAATAGCAATATTGTCAACACATATATGTACTTGCATTTAATAAATTATTGTAGCAAGCTGGCTATACCCTTGCTGAATTCTTTGAGTTATAAATATATTTTTAGGTGTTTAATAATTATAGCTTAAACTGTTTAAACTTTCGTAGGACATTATTAGTAGACATATCAGTGTGAGACGGGCCGCGACCGCGAAGCGATACCAGTCCCACTCACCCTGAAGAAGAGCCCCCGATGGTCTCGAAACTACTCGGTGTCGACACCGGATTAAATATACATGAGTTAGCCGTTTTTATTTTGTTGTAATTACAGCTTAGTTATTTACATCTATGTTGCGTTTTGGTTTTCTTTAGTAAAATTATTTCGGGCAGCTGTAGGGAAAATCAAGTGAAATAAAATAATTCTTTCATATAACTTAAAACGACAATACAAGATATATTCAGTGTTTAAACCAATAATATTGACATCAGGAATGATAACCATAGCTCACTTTCTCAGCTTTTATTTGTAATTAATTTGTATTTGAGTTATATTTATTTAAATCCAATCAGACGGAGAAAATACTAATGAGATCTAGAAACCTAGAGATCGACTAACCTTACGTACGAAGTTAAATTTTTAGTTCTAACATTTTAAAGTTATCTATTTCATCTGGACGAGGTCAACATCGCGGCGCGCCGTGGCGGCACTCAGTGGAATTGGGTGCAGGCCCGCGGCAGCTGCGGCTCTGCTCACGACATACAGAGCATGCTACAGACTACAGTCGAGTGGGTCGTTTCATTTCTGTAACACGCGGGCTGCCGGCGGCCTCCTCCCCAGTTGTTGACCCCGCGCAATAAACGGACGCTTTAGCATTCTTCAATTTCTCTCCGCACTTTAGACCCAGCAGTTCGCTATCCTATTGCTAGCTATTATAAGACCTTTATTCAACGGCGTAGGGTTTGTTTTTTATTGTAGAAACGGGGGAAGGTATTAAGGGAAGTAGGTTAGACGACTTATACTTGCCAGTTTCTCGCGAAATGAAAGACTTTTTGTGAGTCGTTCGTTCGGGCGGGAATGGAGCACGGGTAAGTAGGCTGGGGTGGGTCGGGAGCACGCGATATCACTGTACGGTATGAAAAACGCTGGGAAAAAAGTTTTCATTTCGGGCATTTTGGTATATGACTTTCAGGTACTTTGACGTGCGATATGCTAGGTACGATTATAGGTGCGCAAAGAAATGAAACCCTTCATACAAAACTATATATTGTACTTATTTATTTTTAGAAAATGTAAGAATAATTTAATGAACTAAATAATAGTTGCAAAGTTCAATTCATAGAGTCCGGCACGTGTCATTTGTGAGCCGATGGTCAATGACTTAATGTGACTAGCTGACGCAGCTCGCGCGGGGGATCCCTGGCGCTGCCCAGCTCTCACAGCGCACATGTGACCCTCTATGCCAACAGTACAGCTTTGCAAGCTGGGGACATTGGAGCCGATAGGTCGTCGATGCTATGATTGACTGATGTCGATTTACTCATAAATAATTTTAATTTACGTATGAAAAACACTTTCGATGGATTGTTTTAGTCTATTGACTACCACAATCAGGGTACTTAGTTGTTACTACTTGTATTCTGTATTGTACTGTATCTACTTGTATTGTATTTGTGTAAATTTAGACAGAACATTTTAAATATTATCTTAGTGACCACAAGCCAAAAATGTGTAAAACAGTAATTTTTACATTTCTCACACTACGAAAATTTACCTTAAAATACGTTCGAAAATGTTAGTAAAATCCACGTCTGATGTCGCAAACTGGGTTATCCCAATGCTGTTTTTTTTTCGTCATTTACCTACATTTGGAACTTTCTATAACGACGATTTTATTGTTAGATAATAGATAACTAGAAGATACCTGTGCAATGTGAGTGTGACATGGACACATATTAAATTCAACTCTACCTATGAGTAAAGTATAGAACTAAGCCAACTAATAATTTGTAATATTGAAGAATTCTGAACTGAACGAAGCTAAATAACTCATTAACACAATTGATCATGCTCAAGCCTGTTATCTAACTGAGTCCATAAACATCTACTGAAAATATGAATGTTCCCACCTTGAACTGAGTTCATAATTCATAAGACAGGAACGATATTAGTTTGCTGACTTCAGAAAGCTTTGAATAATTGCTAATTTGCCGCAAGTGACGGACGAGACCGGGGCGTGATGTGGGGCTGTGTCGGGTCGGGGGCTGGGAGGCTTCAGGATCGATATAGGGCGTCCCGCATCCCTCACCCCGCACCTCAGGTGGCCTCGCGGACCTACAGGATGACGGGAAGGGAATCCTCAAGGTCATTCGAGTCAATCTTGAGAAGTAAACACTTGATAGTTATCTTGGCTCACATTAGTGTAGGAAGATCTTTATTTGTTTAGTTGACGTTGGTTGAAGTTGAAGTAAAGATATGTAATTTAACAAAAGAACGAACGTAACGTACGAACTGTAAGGACACGTGCAAATAAAAACTCGCCCTTCTCACTGTTTATTACGGTATAAATTTTTAGCATCGTCTTCTCTGCAAAAACAAATTGATGGTGTTGTTTATGAGTGACAGTTTATATAGTTTATATATTAGCACCGTGTCGTCACACCGCCTGTTCCTTGTCAGCCATGTCGCGTCGTCCTCACGGCGCCAGGTTGAAATGCTCTCTCATGACTTTGTCGGACATTCGTTTTGCTGACACGTCATCGTTTAATTTATGATTGCTGTAGATAGGGTAAATAAAGGTTAATATGCACGGATGTGCGGGGATAGGGCAATGAGTCACCGGAGGCTCAGCGCGGGCGTCAGGCGGCGGTTGCAGGTACTTATCCAGCCATTATTGGCTCGCATACTAAAAGAATTTAAATACTCTCTTTCTCTTTTTAGTAACTTTTATTGGTGGAAATAAAGCCAATTATAAACTTTCGTGTTTTAGAAAAAAAAACGAATATCATCTTGTATACAGCCTGAAATGTTAAAAGCGAATACGGCCAGTCATTTGAGAATCTGTAGCATCCGAAAACCAATAAAGAATAAAGTACAAAATTAAATTAGGAACGATCTTTTTCTGTGTTAAAGGTTGTAAAGGCTAGATAAAAATTGGTTATAGTGGTGAAGTGTCGCAACCACACAATCGTCCTGAGTGCTGGGCGCCAGCGGCGGGCGACGGGTGGCGCGCAGCGGTGGCGAGCAGCGGTGGCGTGATCCAATGCTGAGTCCGTAACTCTCCGGCCTCACAAATTAACGTGACGTGTTTTAATTATGATTACTTCGTTAAATTTTGAGCATTATTCTAATAAACAAGTGGCTATGACAAATAGGTTGCTGTGAAAACGCTATTCATCACATTACTTGTTTGTCAAACATGTTCGTTCACAATAACTTACGCAATAAGTATTATAATTAGCGCATTAAAGTACAATAAGCATAAAAATAAACTTTAATAACATATTGACTTATATATTATTTCTTCAAACTTAAATAAATTCCCTTTCAGCTACATTTTAATTGAAATATATGCATTTTTGGACTTTTAATTTCATAATAGGATGGTATTTACTTTCGATAATCTGTACTATTTGTGTGATTCCAAACATAATGAGACAGAAGAATACGAATACGCGTAAAAAGGATGCAACGAGAAACAAAACAAGGCAACGCCTCTGTAACTTGTCAGTAACATAAGTAGTAATAAACGCAAGATGCAACGGCGCCGGCGCCGGCGCAGCGCCAGGGCCCGACAAACTGCTTTTTCCTTACGTATCGCTGTTTATTTTTTGTTATTATGTTTATCGTTGTTATTATCTCTGCATGATATCTCGATACAAAAAATAATTAACTAGTGTAGTAATTAGTGTATCTAATAATAGCTTAATTAACTAAAAGTACCAATTAAAGGTAAGGTAAAAATAGTCGGATAAACTTTTGAAAAATAAAATTCCATAACTTCGATATTTATGTATATATAGCGTAGGTGCCAATAATGGGGAGGTGAGAGGCTGTTCGTTTACAGCTCCATGATTTTGCGATGCAATCAGCGTACACAGTCCGCGTGCGGAGCCGCGCGAGCCTTAAACTAGAAATAGCCTCTGATATCCTTCATGCGTGATAGTCTTTGCTCGCACCGCGCACCGCGCACCGCGACGGCTCATTTAATCTGCCGCCCTTTACCTCTCATGTTTAAAATAAATATCTAAAGTATAACAACTAATATTCATAATCTCTTACTTATATTATAAATGCGGAAGATCAGATGCATATAAGTTTGTTAACAGGTATCTTCAAAACGGCTGAATGGATCTGGACAAAATTTGGCATAAACTCAGAATATAGTCTGGAAGAACAGACCACCACAATGATATTTTGAATACCGCGAGGATGAAGTCGCCATCAAAGGCTAAGTTATGTATATCATAAAACTGTTACCTTGTGATGACTAAATCTACAAAATGTCCACAGATACAGAGGTCACATATTTGAAATCTAATAGAAAAAATGAAAATGAATGATCCATTTGTAATGAATTTCGTCGATACAACTTCATCATAGGCCTGTTTGCATCTCACTCAGATGATGTATCATCATAATCAGCTCACTATACGTCCACACTGAGGAGCTCGGAGCCAGCCTATGTTAGGGGAGATGATGTGATAGATCATGTATGCGGTCTCGGAATGTTATCATTACAACATGCTAGCAGAACCGGCCGCATCTTCGACTACAAAGTTGCATATAAATATAATACCTTTTGAATATATAACAACTCCAAAAACGTAATTTTAATTAACGAGCCTAAAGCTGAAGTATACAAGTACAAGTACAAATTTACTTAAAACTGTGTACACGTGTCGTTTAAGCGGGACTTAAGTTTTTGTGCGGACTGTACATATCACTGATTCACTGGGTCACTCACCTAATGCCTAATGCATACTAAGGAAAATGCAATATGTACCTAATTATTTAAATAAATTTTATATTTAATGTAACATGATATGCCTACGTTAAATTAATTTGCTATAACCACCAAAAAACGTACCATAAAACGCTTTTTTCCATAAGCTTTAACAAAAAAAGAGGCATACGATATCTATCTATACAGATAATAAAATTCGAGTGTCTGTTTGTAATATTGAAATAACCGTTTTTTACTATATGTATATGAACATACATACATCAACATATTTTTTTTTATAACTTTTGTCTGTCTGTCAAACAAAATGTTTATAAAGTATGTTTTGGCAGAGGAAAGCGACCATTAATTTCTTATCTGCTTACTAAAATAAATCTTTTTAGAATTAAGAATTAAAAACAATAATAAGAGCTAAGTTATGACCTAGACAGCTCCCCCCACCTTATGCACCACAATACCACATTGCAATGTGCGCCTTTTCAGTCTTTTCCAATTATTATTCCTTTCTTAAATACCGGATTGTAATAATTTGTTAGGTTAGGTTAGAAATTAGATCCACTTCCAGTTGTTTTCCCTTGATTTTACAGAAGTAGCATTGGAATAGGTGACATCCGCGACAGTCGTAGGCGACGAGAACTCGCGCACCTCGTAGACAACGCTTGCAACTTGCTACTGCAAACTAATCGGCAAACAGATGTACCCGAACTACCCGACTGACAGTGTTATTCACATCCTTTTTCTAACTATAGAATGGATGACAGCACGTCACTTGCAAGCCACTTCATTCAGTTACTATCTACTTAGTTTCTACCAATTACCTAACATGAATTTGTATTTTCTAAAGCAAAACCAACGAATAACTTATTCATTGATAGAACTATTATAATAAAGCATTTTTTAAAGTCAACCAATCGCCGGTTGTCTTTTTACAAACGTTTCTTCTCTGTCAGCTTTGGCTATAAAAGATAAAAACGGGCGTACACGATACAATTGAATTTAAAATAGGAAAGTAGCTTATTTAATTGTTAGAAAAAACGTTCGATTGGAAAGCAATCCTAGTTAGTGTTACAGCCAAAGTCGAGGAAATAGAAAAAAGTGACAGGACATTGACCCAGCGGACACGAGCGATGAGCGATCGCAAAATCCGCAGAATGCAGGTCGCTGCAGGCGCGCGGGGTGCGAGGGGCGCAGAGTGCGCGGCAGGCGCGGCAGGCGCGGCGGGCAGCGGGAGCCGCGACCCGCCGCCGCCCGCGCCACTCGCGTCCCGCTCCTCGCGTCGCTCGCACGGTATGGCCTCGCGCTGAACACACTCCTCCGCTGACAGATTTACGTCTCCGAAAGTCCAAGTACAGGATGAGCCGGTAAGTGTCTATTACTATCCTCCGAGACCACTGTATTTCCAATTTAGTTGAGCAAAACCCTAAAAATATTTTTAAGAATTTTCTTCCAAGATTTTTATTTAGGTTTATAAAAGTCGTCTACTAAATATTTTGAGTTATTAAAAAAAACTTTTATGGTTGCGCTCTCCTTAATATATAATTTTTTAGGCTCTTCTTTTTTAAATATATGAAACAACTACACCTACCAAATATTTTGGCGCGAATACCAAAAATATGTTGCAATTTGTGACAATTCAGTATAGACTGCCCTGGTATGCATCAGTGATTGAGGGTGCGGGTGGGTGTTGAGTTCAGGACGCGTTCTAGTGACGCTCATCATACCGCGGTCCCACCGTTGCTGCCGCCGGCGTAGGCTGCCTATGCGCGCCGCGAATATTAAACACTGACGCAATGACCTCTGCCTCGCTTTTTGCATAATAACTAAAAACAGCTTCGACAAATTGTATAATCATCCGAGACGGCAGACGGAACCGTCGGGCGGAAAATGAGGCAGCGGCGGCCACGGCGCGGCGCGGCGCGGCGACCGGCGGAGGCTCTATTGGACTCTCTCGATAATAATTGATCGATAAGAGCACGTGCACATTAGTCGATACATCGCTAGTCGCATGCGAACAGGACGCGCGTCTCACGTGCACTCGCACGCCTCGCCGCGCTCGCGTGATGCTGTGCACAGTTACCATACCCAGTTATGCAAGTCATAAGGCACAAGTCAGCACCGCGCGCCCTCGCTGCATCGCGAGTCCCCTCTGCAACACCACAATGCAACGTAAATTACATTTTTAAGTGGAATAAGTATAAGACACCTGCGAGACCGTTTCAGTCGCCTATTTTAGAACTACACGTATTATAGAGAATTAGAAGATCCGACTTGTTTTTCTAGGATATTGTACTCGTATTCGTGATATAGCTAGACAAAATTGTTAACTGTGTGCAATCAGCAGTGCGATCCTCCGAGCCTAGCTGCGTCGTGATCGTGGCCTAGGTGTACAAATATGACGTACAGAGTCCCCAACACTCACAAAACATCTGATTTACCTGCGCACGCGACACCAAACCGTATTATAAAGAGAAAAGCGACAGAATAACGTCACACAGCGGCGAACGCGAGCCGCCGCGCTGTTGCAGCTCGCACAAAGCGGAAGTGAGTAGTTTGAATAGATGTTACAAGTCGTTAAGTACGTACATCTTGTGTACGGTCATGTTTGTGTATTAATGCATTTAATTAGGCAGATTTCCGGCCCGAAGTCACCTCTGTTCTGTTGCTGTTTAAGTAAGGTTTTTTGATTTGTTTACACAAATCAAGATCCGAATCATCCGGCGCGGCGCGCGGTGCGCGGCGCGCGTCGTCACCGAAACTAATTAAGATTTATTCGTCAAGGTGGAGGTGAATAAGGTTGCGTTATTAATGTAATATACCAAAGTTTACCAAACGCACTAAGCTAACATTAATTCATCGCAGATTCCAGCTAATTTGTGCGCTTAATTACCTAAAGTTGCATCAAAAACACTTTCACACTCACGCAGCTCGCCATAGCCTACGGAATGTTATTTTCACGTCGTATATGCCGGTATCCTTAGGGCGGAATATTAAACAGGCTCGGCGCGTCGGAGCCCACCCTGGGTCTTCCTTTGACTATCCTTATGTTAAGTTTATCTTTTTCAATTCGAACTCTCAGGTCTTCACATGTAAGTCCAATTTAACGAAATCGGTACTAGTACGAGTACTAGAGATGTACAGGTAAACTGTAAACTTAATTCCATTGATCGACTGTCACACTCAAATGAATAGTCTGGGTACTATACTACTTACTTTAAGAAAATCTTAATAAATTTTGCTACTTCTTTAATAATAGAAAAGACAATAATGTTATGACCGAGTTAAACAAGAACTCAAATGGTTACAAGATACTCGGCGTAAGCACGAGCTTTGGGAAATAGCATTATAAAGTTGCGCAAGCGTCGCGCCGGCTGGCTACACGCACAAGGCGCTAGGACTGCGCTGATTCACGGCACTGCTATGTACTGTGTTGCTCACTTTACATAACACACCATTAAATAATGTTTCCTTTTCATTTTTCTGAATATATTTCATACAACAATTAGGTTATAAAAGCAACATAGAAAATGTAATGATGGCGCGGACATAACGACTACTAATAAGAAAAGATGTGGCTGAATTGTTCTCTTTCGAAGTCTGATGACTGTTCTTATTTGTGGAACTTCAAATGATATTTGTAATACCTCTTTCCATGAGCTATTGCTTGCATGCGCTATATGAATATGAAAACGGACGCAGTGCACGCATATGCACACGCGGCCATTGTAAAGGGCACTCCAATACTTCGGTATGTCGCGCCCGCGCTCGTGTGTTGTGTTTACTGCCCACTCAATTAACATACACCGTGGATATTGTGTTCTTGTCCATAATAATTTATGACACTATTTATAGCATTTCGTTAAAACTTTAAGGTAATGATAATGAGCATGTATTCCTTTTATACTTATATTTTATTTTTTTAAATTATACTAATTCTACTAATATTATAAGCGCGAAAGTTTGTAGTAAGAATTTATGGATGTATGTTTGTTACGCTTTTATCCAAAAACTACTAAATTGACTTCGATCAAACTCTACAATAATATATGTAGCTTCTACATTAGAATAACACATAGGCTATTATTTCAAGTAGAAAATGTATTTAGGAGAAAAAATGTCATCTGCGAGCTATTCTGGCGTGTATTTTCAAAACCGTTGGAATAACACGTATACAATGAAATAGCTGTCGCCCGCGACTCCGTCCGCGTGGAATTAATATAAAACTTAGTATCCTATATGTTATTCCAGACTATGTTCTATAAATGTACAAAATATCAATGCAATATGTTAAGCCGTTGCGGACGGGAGCCATAGGTATTTCCGGGACTATCCTCTATATGCCAAATTTCATCGAGATCCGTTCAGCAGTGTAGGCGACATACTCTAACAAACATTCACCCATCCATCCAGTTAAAAATAAGATAATAACTCTACGAAAACCTCGCGACCCCATATGTTTGTCTTTCATATGTAAGGTGATATCGCAAAAATAGTCAACCGTAAATACAATCAAAATAGATAATTTACTTCTAACTCACATTCGGTAGTAACAAATATCCATACATCGAAATTGATTGCTTACATCCGAAATTATAAATATTTAATTAATTAATTAATTATTTGTTACTAGATTTATAATTTCCGAAGATCGAAGATTTTATGTTGTATTTTTGGAATATATGTTTATATATATTTTTGATTGATTGTAGTCAATAAGACCATGAACACTACTTATTAACTTTTGTTTTTATTCCGCGCGATCGGGGTTGTGTGTGTGTTGTGTGACGGCAAGTATTGTATTTTGCGGATGTCTACGTAGGACTGCTTAGTTTGTAAGGGTACTAATTTCGCGTTCTTAAGTCACCACTGCAAATATGACAATGAAAGCTTTATTTTAAAAATATCTCAAGTGAAATATCTAGTTTGTCCCTTTATCAGTAATGGTCTATCTCTCTCTCCCTCTCTCTCTCTATCAGTTTGGTCTGATAAATTCTATCATCTGTTATCCATAAGGAAGCTATCACGTTAATTGACTGTCCCAGCTGTTCGCCGACGCCGCGCTGGCGCTGCGCTTCGTCGCTCAGTACGGAGATAAGGAGTAACGCGTACTGGTTACGTGCTCACGAAGCTTTAGATCATATCTGATACAGTGACTCAATAACACTTAAGCGGAAATCTGATAAAAATGTATATAATTAATCCCAACTTGCAGTTTCATTTGTCTGATCCAAAGATCACGTTACAAAAAAGTTACTACGTATTCTTACAAGTCTATAAAGTTTTGTTTAAAAGTGAAATTAAATTTATGCATTAACTTTATATTGAAGCCATTTAAATTGTACCTAAAATTTAAAAAACATTTCGCTTTGAAGAAACGTTTACGTTTATACTTGTTTCAATGTTTTGTTTGTTTTTGTTAATAAATCTGTGTTAGTAGTATATGGAGCATATTAATTAGCATACGGCATTGAGGGACTTTGTAGACCGCGAGGCGGCTGGCGGCAAAGGGCGCGGCCGCGGCGCGGCATTGAACTTGCCCACTGACTCATACCGCCAAGGCAGGCAGGACTCGCGCCCAGTGGCAAACTGCACACACTGCCGATCTATGTTTCCTAACATGGCCTGAAAGAGATTGTGTAAACAGAAACTTGTTGAGTTTGTAATGTTGTGGATGGTCCAAATTTCATATCGTAACGCGGAACTAAATATCCAAGAACAATATGTATGCTAGTGGTTTATGTTCGATAAAGTACAGAAGTGGAGTATTTTTAAATAAATCGGAGAACGGTACACGTCAAATGTTACGCTAGCCTGGCGATAGGAGTGAGCGGCTGCTGATGACATAAGTTAAACGATTTACACAAAAACAAGTTGCTCATCGCCAGCTTGCCAGTTCGCTATTGCCACCCTCTGTCAATAATCTGTCAACGGACGATATCTCACGAAGCTGTCGAGTTTTTATGAAACCTGTTAACTTTCGCCGGTGTTTTTGTTGGACCGGAAACATTTGAGTCGTTCAATTTAGTTTGTTTGTTAGATGCGGAGATGTGTGGGTGTGGAACGAAACGTGTCAATGGATGTGAAATTGCAACCGGCGACTGCCGGCAGTGACGGCGTGACGGCGCGACGGCGATGCGGTGACGTAACCGCAGCACGGGCAGGATCGGTACTTTGATGGATAGGAACCCTTGAATACTTTGTTGCACGTCAATGCGACCGTTCTGAGCGGAGCGCATTCCCCTGAAAAGGATTTTTGTATATTTTGAGTTACGTATCAATACTGTTAAGTGATATTATTATTTGTTTTAACAATGTATCTGTCGGTGTTACGTCGGCTACACAGAGTGCGGGCTGGCTGGCTAGTAGGCTGGTGGACCGGCCGGAGCGCACCTGTGACCCCGCGACACACTTATCCTCCTTTACATTGTTATTCGACACGCCTGTGTAAACAAACATGCACATATGTAGATATTTTATTGCTACAAAATAAGCAGTATACTTAACTACGTTTTTTTCTTTTTACTTAACAATATGTAGCTTGAAAGTTGTAGCATCTCGTTCTAATCTCTGTTTACTGGGTAAGATCTGCGTGCTGATACGACTAACACGCTTATATCACGTTGTATGCGGGATGTAATACTTTAGCTAGATGTAGAGGCCGATAGCAATTTTTATGCCTACAACGATGAGGTGAGAGTGTACGCATACTATTGTGCACGTTAGGTCTAAAATCAAATGCTGGATTGCAATGAGGCGAAAGGAGCAGCTTGGCAACATACAATGCAATTTTAGTGCCAACAATAATGTTATGGAAGTGACAATCACTTATATCTATGTTTTTTTTTAAATATAAAATACTAGCAATTGCCCGCAACTTCGTTCGCGTGGAATAGTGTCTGTGTATAATTGTTTATAATCTAAAACGCAAGGGCTTGTGATTTGACGTGTCCGCCCGTTCGGATTAACATAATCAGCCATATTCGCCCCCTCTCACGCGCGCCTGCACAGCGCTTATTGTGTATTAATACACATTTGGCAATAACTCCCTAAATCATCTAATATGATACTTCTAAAACATTCTCATAGACGCTACATTTATATTCAGACTTTTATCCCCAATCCATATTGTTATTTTAAACCCTTGAGGGTAATTAACAACCAAAAAAAAGTTTTAAGGCTCTAGATCTAAAAAGACGATCCTTCCGTACTACTTTCAATCCCCCCTTTCAACTCCTTGCAACCCTTTTTTCGCATTAAAAGCCTATGTCCTTTCTGAGGTTCTAGACTATATAATATGTACGTAGCAAATTTCATTGAAATTGGTTTAGTAGTTTTGGATAGTAAGCGAGACAGGCAGACAGACAGACAGAGTTACTTTCGCATTTAATTGTAAGGATAGTAAGGGAATAAGGATTAGCAGATTTATCTTAATTTACCAATATATTTTATAACCATTCCAACTAAGATGTAGACTTGTGATAGGATATGGTTCACGACAATAGTCGAATGGCGGGATTCGAACTCATGACCACGTGATCCGAAATCCGTACCCAAACCCATTACGCTATCAGCACTTCAAGAGAAAAGTCTGTTGAAGAGATAAAAATATATAAGAAGTATCCTATCGTATGGTAAAGCACGTACATGTCTCCTACATATATGTACATACCTATGGTACACACTCTTTAACTGTCACAAAATTTTCCCATAATATTTGCATCAACAATAAAAACTCTCATCTATAATATATTTAACCACAAATACGTAAAAAGTGCATGAACCTTAGTTACGGTTTTTGATGCTAGTGGTCGCTATGTGATTTAATAAGTTTGACATACATACATATGTACATATAACCTAACGTACGATAACGTAATGTACATATGTTTTTACTTAGTAGTACAGTGTCAGCATCGTCTTGTTCATCCCGCTTATCTCCTCACTTCATGATACCAGAAGCTCAGATTAAACGAACGTTCAAGTTTTCTTAACTTATGCGATTTTATCATCAAATTAATATATAGAATATGGGGATTCTTACAAAAATACACATATAGCATTCTTAAGAGCAGTTTTAAAACAATGTATAATATGTATACATATATGAAAGCAGAAAAAATAAAAATGTCAAATTTATTATCTATTTATATGAATACTAGCTGTCTCCAGCGACTCTATCCAACCAACCTTAAATCCTCCAACCTTAATTAGTAGCTCATGTGTTCTTCCAGACTATGTGCTACATCTGTGGCAAATTTCATCAAGATATGTTGAACCGTTGCAGAATTATCCAGTAATCATGAAAAAATAAATTTATATATCACACTCGAACCGTAACAATTTCCGGGATCAAAAGTAACAAATGTAGCCTGTGTGTTCCAGGCTATCGGCTGCATCTACGCCAAATTTTATCGAGATTCGTTTATCAGGTTAGGCGACAAACTCTAACAAACATCAATCCATCCATCCATCTAAACTTTCGCATTATTATTATAATTAAGATTAAGAATTATGATAAGATTAAAAGGTTGGGTGTAATTTTAAATGTAAAATGTAAATCGGTACATTTTATTTAACATGTGAATTGTTTATGGCAGTTATTGGCGTCATTGCGCGTTGGTGACACAGTGTGCCATAGCATAGCCGGCGGAGAGCGCGATCATAATGTTCTGTTGTTATTAACTACAATCGCAAGATTATACATTTATTATTGTGTCTCGATGTAATAATGGAACGTTGATATAAAGATTACTTACTCTAAACCTAAATACCATAACCAGAAGAAGAAATAGGAGTAGAGTATAAAACAATGTCGCACGGCATATCACAAGATATCTAGTAGATCGGTTCCACATAAACGTTAAGTACTGACGTCACAGGTAAGAACGTGTGATGGTGACCTTACGTTGTAACAGTGCTTTGTCTGAATACAAGCCGTCGTCTCCGCGCCGCCGCATCGGACCGTTACGCGCTAGACGTTATTAGGATAACGTCGTAATGAAGGCAATCGGACGGCACCGTTAACGTCCGCAGTCGCCACCGTCCGCTTGTCGCTCTACGCTCGTCGCCGTCCGCTGGTGAAAGTCGTCACTTTCGTGTACCTCTCACCGGCGCTGGCCTATCGACGTGACAACCGTGACCTTGTAACACGCCAAGGATTCAAACTAACCGAGCGAATGTACTGAGATTAACGGAGCTAGTTGGAGCAGTTATTTCAAAATTATTTGACTATTGGTGTCACAGAGCGAAAGCCTGAAGAGATCAGGACGTGACGAAGTTAGAGTTTATAGAACTAATTGTAGTATTCCAACCCTAATTTGTTATAAGATTTAAGTACTAGATTGTAATCACATCACACACGTTTGAGGTTTTATAGATTAACAAATAAAGCACCACGCGTCAAGCGGCTGTCGAATTCTATTGATTAATTTTTTTCCGTGGCTAGACGATGGATGGAATAAAATCATATGGTTTATAAGTAATGTTATATTGGCACAGTGGCAAGACATGGGACAATATGTCCCTTACGAACCGTTTTTATAAAAATTTTAAACTTTTTAATAACTTATTAGTGTAATTATTTAAATTGAAGGGTATTCGCTGTTGATGATTTATGTAGATTCATGTACGAAGCGACATCTGTAGTACGAAAGATGAGACGAGAAGTCGCGGTGTTAACGTGAGTTGAGTCTATTCATCAGGGGCTGTATAATTCTACCCCGAGCCCGAGCGCACATTGAATGTGTGTCACGCGGTGTCACGTCGCCCTGTTGTAATTAATGTGCAAGTAACGAGATGCATCGCCACCACTTTCATATATTAACTAAAATTTCACTCTAGTTTTCATATTTGATGTTAACATACATTGTTCGTTTTTATTTTTAATTAAGGTCAAAGTTATCTATGTAATTAAAAAAACGAAGTTCCAGTTTATTACACTACCGATACAATAGTTGAGTTGTCTGATATTCACACTCACAATGTTTGTAGGTTATTGAGTTATAGATTTTATGATTTTAGGCGAGAAGAAAATAGTATCGTAACCATTGATTATGAGTGTCGTGCAGACAATCGCAATGTGTTAGAAAATATCGAAACGAATCGCCCTTCGCGGGATACGATGATGAAGGGAGATATGATTCGCATTCAAAAAAACATTAAAATGCATTTCACTTAAAGAATACGTTTGGACACGAAAACACGCAAAAAGTTTTGCCATCGGACTCGGCACTTCATAGATATGCAAGCAAGTAATGACCTTAAATAATTCTAAAGCCAGCCACATATGTTCAGGTTGAATTGATCAGTTCGACTGTTCATTCAGACAAAACTGTAAGTTAAAACTGAACGTATATAGTCGGCTTAATTTATTTTGGTATCTTTATTAAAGTTTTATAAAATAACTTTAATAACTTAAAGTTTTATAAAACATATAATTTTATAGTACACCATATTTTTAGTCTCATTTTGCTATTATTTATTCATAATTACCTGCTGACAGTCCGCGTGGTAATCATTACTAATGTAATAATGTACGGACAGTGTAGCTTGGTTCTTAACTCATTCCCAAAATACAGGCAACCTAGATCGACTATAAGCAATTAGGTCAAGCATAATAAGTTAAAAGTTTTCTGTGTCATGTTTTAATTTTAAACATTATTGGGTCCTACAATCGACCAAAGAGCTTTTTAGCGAGATCTCGTGTGAGCGAAGTGGGGAACCATCGACAATAAATTGTATTTTTAAAATCACATTTTACCGTCAATGATTTAGCGGTAGGGGTGGCGTATTGGGTTTTTCAGTATCGTTACTTAAAACATTTTGTATTCACCTTAGTACCTTGTCAGATTGCAGATTGATGGTTGCTTTTTATGTATTACAAACCATGTTGTATATATAAATAAAATGCGATGTGTCGGTGCGGTGGCACATAATTTGTCGTGTTTAGAAGTTGTCGCGCTGGTGTCACGTGCGGAACCAGGAAACTGCGCGGCTGACTCAGCCAGGTTTTTCCTCTCGATCACCACTCCACATAAGTCTATTTTTAAATAATGATAATTAATTAACATCTCGGATATAGCTAGGCAGGCTGTTGTATAACTGTGCTCCCTCATAGCTTATACTTTTTTGGCCAAAATTTGTTCTAGGTTTAGATAACTTTAATTTATTTTTGTTTCTGGTTTGATATCTATGAGCCCTCTTTTTAAGTTTTATTTGTGTATTTGCCTTATTTGTTAAAATATTTTTGATAAGAATGCATGTATTATATGTGTAAAGTTGTGTTATATTAAATTTATTAGTTTTTCTATAAATGTCAGAGGTTGGTGAGAGGTAATGACACTGAAACAATATTTTAATAAGTTTGTTTTGGGTCTTTGCAAGGCAACCAAGGAAACCATACTGATTTTCAGTAAAGAAATTAAATGACATTAAGAATTCCTGAAGTCTAGAGTGTAACACCCCTTCAAATATTTTGGACACTACGGGTAATACTGAAATAGGTCGATAATTGCTTGGGTCACTTTTAGATCCTGATTTATATATTATGGTTATTATATTGGTGAAACCTTAGCTATCTTTAGACTATCGGGGAAATGCCTTTTAAAAATGATTCGTTAATAGATTGTGTTAAGTTTTGAATTATACAATCCTTAATAGATTTTATACTTTTTGTGTTTATGTTGTCAATTCCAGAAATAGAATTTATATGTAATTTATCGATTAATTTACTAACTTCTTACATTATATATTACTATTGAATCCAAATATATACGAGTACCGTGGTCAATATTATACTTTGCTTTGTGAAACTCTTCTTTTTTAGAAAATTATGTAGCAACTTTGTATTGAAAGTATTTTCTATTTGCAATTATCTAAAGTTCTTCCTCATTGAAATTAGTAACAAGGGACATCTGTCAAAAGGTCGCATGCAATGGCGACCCTCGCAACGACCGCTGACCGGTGTGAATTAGACCTAACAAATACAAATGGGCCTTACATAAACATACGAATATAGTTCGAGTACAAATGATGTGTACATCACCACGTATATATAATATAATAATTAACGGAGGCTTGTGAATATTGTGAGGACAGGACCTCCCGCTCCCTCCGCCCGACCCTCACCCGCTGATGTCGCACCAATGCTGTTGTATTGAACTCTATCTGCGACGCGCTAAACAGTTATTTGATATAACTTGTCATGTCCGATAATTTCAAGTGCAGTAAATATTACGTATCTGCCACAGTATGAGATAATTAAAGTAATTATAAAATTAACTTTCAACCGCGTTTTCCTCTGTGCAAAATTTTAAAATATAACCTATAGCAACATCGGTTCAGTAGTTTCGGAGCCCATTCAATGCAAAAAACAACTAAGTAATTAAATATTTCCTCTTTATAATATTAGTATAGATAAAAGTTATGACCCTGGCTCCGTGTGTCATCCAATGGAATATTACATAACGCGGAAATATGGTAATGAGATTTTTTTTATTCGCATACCGGAGTAAAATTAAAGTTGTATTTTTTTAGGTGTAATCTATTGATGCAACAATCAACTCTGTGCCATATATGCCCGGCAGCTGCGTCCACATTGGCGTACTCTTGTCAGCGGGCGTTATCCGCAGCCCGAGGCCTGTCGGGAAAACCGCCCGCGTATTTTAGGTCCAATTTAAATTCCATGTTCGTTTGGTGAAGGCCACCGCCGCCGCGCGCTGTACTCCTGCGATCTTTGGATGGAACTTGCTGCTTGTATCTTGTGGCTCGTTGCATGTCCTCATTGTAGCTTCATTGATTTTAGTATCTAAATTAAAACCCTTATGAATTTAATAATAAATATATTACATATACATTGCATACAATTTTGTGAATTACTACTTCTCTATATTATTATAACTAACACGGTATGTTCTGTTTTTCTTAAGACATTTGTACTCTGATTTATGTTTAAGTTTTTCCGCTGTGTAGATTTTTTTAACAAGGAAATTGTTTTTTAAGAACTGAGTTTATTACCGCATTAAGTTACGAGGTTAAAAATGATAACAATAAATGTACAAGAGATTAATAATGTTTGCTTCAAAATACAATTGATTCAGTAACATTAATACTACGTTACGTATAAGAATTAATTAGATCATTTTGATTAATTTAAAAAAGGATATAGATAAAGAATCCTACTAAAAGTAAGTTAATTATAATATTAAACAAGAAAGTCTGTACGTATGTCTGGATGTATGTTTGTCATGCAAGAACTATAACTAACAGATTTTGATCAAACTTTATATTAATTTAGCTATTATTAGCTAGAATAGAATAGAATAGCTAGGCTATAATTTACAAAGACATTGCTAGAATTATCCAAAATATAACGATGTAAGTGTAATGTTTAGATGGATGTTTATTTAAAGATGTCGCCAGAACTGTTCAACGGATCTTGATTTAAATAAGCACCGACTTAGAACACAGTCTGGAGAAACATTTTGCTAAGTTTTTTAATAACACGCAGAAGGTGCCGCGGGCTAAAGGTAATATTTAAGTAAATGATAATTATTTTGAGAGATAGTGATAGCCTCTTTACATTTATGTATTTTACAAGATACAATAGTAAACATTTACCAATGTTATAAAAATATTAATGATAGTTCTTAGAAATTACCGGCAATTAACATAAAGTGCATCAGTACAACACATGCTTCATAATAACAATCGATGTGCTATCATTATATTAGGATTTACAATAATAATTACGTCATTAAATAACATTAACAACTCAACTATTGCTCGCCTAAGGTTCTAAAATTCCAAGCTTGAAACAAGAGAACTACGAATTACGGTATAAATCAAAAATCGATCTCGAATCAATTATCCTTCATAGGCCGCCTTTATTTTTTATCCACTTGCTTCAAATTTAAGTGATCTAGAAATCGCAAATCAAACTAAAAATTTAAACTTTGCTTTGTTGCTTGAAAGCGATCAAATGTGTAGTGTACACAGTAATTATGTTATTTGAGGACAGATCTTTATGGTTCGGTACATAATGATAGTGTAATGTTTGTTCTTGAGCTGAGCTGTAGATGTAGTGACAGCCAGCCGCGGCCGCCATGTTGGTGCGCTGTTTACATCACGGCCGGGTTGGCGGGCTAGCTAACTGACAACAAGCGCAGTGTTTACGTTCAGAGTCACTGTCTCCATGCCCCCCGGGCCCCTCATGTCCACCGTGTGCGAGTCGCGACTGATCCCCTTTTTTATGTTACCTAGGAACGGCGCGACGAGCGGACAATTACACGATTGACTATTACACAATACCACGCGAAAATTGCACGATTTTTAATCCCGACAGATTACAAAGATAGTTCATTCAATGTAGAATTGTAATGCTTCGGACATTTGAGAACTAAAAATCAATATTGAAATAATTAAAACAGTTTGCCTGTGTTAGTCTAACTTTAAAAGTATAAAGAAAAAGATGTTAATTTTCCAAAAAAAAATGGGAAAAAAGATCGCTGAGGACAGGATTCGAACCTGCGCGGGTAGAACCCATTGGATTTCAAGTCCAACTCCTTAACCACTCGGACACCTCAGCTATATCTACTGCGCCGAAATTTTGTATGAGTAGTAGCGCAAATGTTGTCAGTGTAGTGTGCGCGGCGCCGACGAGTGGTCGTGTGACGTCACAGCGCACCGTGTCGCACAACCGAACAGCGCAGCGAATATTCAATACGAGTTGCGGTACCGTTGCCTATCGTCGTCGTACATTTTGTGCGAATTTGTGTTTATGTGCGAACACTGACAAGGAACCTATTTGATATTGTGCTATTTTATTTCTCTACTGCGATTTCATGTAAGTTTCGTCTTTTTACATATTTCTTTTAAACATTTTAATGTTGATAAATTAATTGATTGATTTTTAGACGACCATAATGCAAATCGATTATAAAATTGCATAAATTGATAGCGAAATATGATTTATAAAACTTTTATATTACTTTTCATTCATAATTTCATATTATTATATATTATTCATACTTTAATATTTGTTCGTTGACTTAATATATTTTTTAACGATGGGTACGTATTTGTAATAACCATTACTATCGTTTGAGTTGTTATGCCACAATAACTCTGGTAAAAATCAGCCAGTATGTTTTTCGATGTCTATCGCTGTCGACATCGTCGTGACGTGGGATAATTTTTGGGATGTATTGACACTGGCTTTTAGACTTTTTATAAACATAGTGGTGACTTACTGTTATTTCAATTATGAAGCGACCAGACTTAAAATAAACTCGGATTCAAACCGGCTGCAGGGACATGTTGTGGCGGATACTTGAGGCCAGTAGCCAGTCGCACAAGTGAGCTGAGCTGCGTCAAGAGGCCAGGTGTGGACGTAACGGGATGCGCTGGCTAACGTGGGAAAATTTACTAAGGGAATTTCTCAATGCTATGTAGGAGTGGGTACTTACTTTATGAACGACTCGAGTATGAGCTTAGCTTCTATAAATATCTCAGTATATTTTACGATATTTGTTATTTATAGGCGAGTCATTTTGAGGCTGCTAAATTAGACGAGGAATATACTATAAAATAGCTACAAATAGTAATAAAATAATTGAAGTTATTTTGTTTTTATCTTGTTCCTTGACTTATTAAACAAAAAAAAACTTAAGTAAAATGTCATCGATTCTCACCTTTGCTTGGTGAGTGTCCACTAGCTGGCGTGAGTCATGAGTCACCGTTCAGCTGGTCGGTCCGTCGCTTCGGCAATGAGCCGGAGATCCCGGATCAGTCTCTGCCCCTGCGTGTAACACTCATATTTTATCGTTGCAGTGCTAATTTGTACTTGTATATACATATGAAAATAATAATACGATGACTATTTAATTATAATGTAATAAGCATGATTAACGTGCACGTTATATGTTACCGATTAAAGCCGGATTAGTGAAGTGCGGTTAAATAATTTAAAGTTTTATGACGTGAGGTCATGGACTTGTCGCTTGCTCGGAGTTATGTTATAAATAATTCAGGCGACTAATTAGACAAACAATGCGCGGGAACCTTTTAATATTTTCATAATGATTTTTTTTATATCGAAGCAAATTTTGTTAAATGACGTCAATTTGCAACAGCCTGTCCGAAAAATATAATGTCTATTTTTTTAATGAACTGAACATAAGATTTCCTAGAATAAATGACATGATTGTACCTTGTCATAATATTATCTATATTAAACTTTTGATTATTGTTTGCTTAACTTATCTATTTGTAATACATTTGTATAAATGTCGTGATTTAATTGCAATGTCAGAGCCCGCACCGTGTCTCGTCTGCCGAAACACCTCCCTAACTAGGTCATTGACAACTTCACAACGCCGTACCACTCGCTACTCGCTACTCACAAAAATATTCACAACTAGCTGTGGCCGCGACTCCGTCCGCGCGTTCTTTTTCTAAAATAAGCCAATTTTTCTAAAATAAACGTAGCCTAAGTTACTCCTTATTACATCAGCTACCTGTCAATAAAAGTCCCGACAAAATCGGTTCAGCCATTTCAGAGATTAGCCGGAACATACAGACCGACAGATAAACAGACAGACAGATAAAAAATGTAAAAAATGTTATTTTGATGTGTGTACCGTATATATATTCATATACATTTTGTAAAAAACGTATATTTTAATATTACAAACAGACACTCCAATTTTATTATATGTATGTATAGATAAGACGGTCGACATTGTTTTTTAACTTAATTTTATGTACAGTTAGATAAACAGATGGATATTAATTTCGCAATTGTACACACTTCTCACACATGCATTTTATGGTTTTATTTCTTGTTTCTTTACATAACATACTGACATGTTATGTGGGCATATCACCTTATAATAAAAAAAACATCTCTATATAGTTTAAGGAATTGACTGACTTTATCTCCGATATCATTTTTACCGTAAACTTTGAGAGTTTTAATGGGTAGTATAACGTATGTTATTTGTATTATATTGTTAGTAATTGTTGTGGTGGCGGGGCCACACCTTGGAGATGCTTCGGAGAACACTCGTGTTTGCTGTCCATTATTATCAGAAAGCGACACATATTAAAAGCTTTGACCTCCGACCACGGTAGACATTCCTGCAGTCACATGAACCGAAGATATCTCTGTGCATCTGTTTTCTAAGGTCATAAATAAATGGATAATAGATTAGGTCGTATTACTTCTTGATGATGAAACTTTTTTTTGACCCATTTAGGGTTTAAAAACTGGCACTAAAATTATTTTTATATTCCTTGTTTAATCAGTTCGCAGGCCAAATGACACAACAGGTCGTAGTGCCAATTCCACTTGCAGCTAGGTCGAAGCAACAAACAATAAATTAAAGGGAAGCGATGGCGGAAACAGCCGCTGTGGCGAGCGACGCCGCCTTCTGCAAACAGTGCACAATGGCCGAGCCTCAACAATACCCCTTTGTAATTACATACTTCAACGTATTTACTAGGCGATCATCAGCGCGCTCTGTTTGCTCAACTGTTTAATTGTCGTGTCGCCTAACAGATCTCTTCATTATTATTTTGCGATACGAATTAGAATTTCGTCTGAAATATGCACATGCAGATACTAGAAGAATGTTTGATGCATTCGTTTCTAGCATGGGATTTGTTGAAGCGATAGGTACATATCCCTCTTGAGATTCATCGCAGCATAAAGTAATGAATCGTTATGTATAATATGAGTCGACGAGCAAATAGATTGCATATGCAAAAGTTGATAGCATCATTAGAGATGGCCTATCAGGCTATTCTAAAAATACAAGCGGCCGGACCGGCATCTTTGCGTAGATAAACCAAATAAAGGCTGAGTCACGTCGCCGGTCGAGCCTTGCCCGCCGACAACGCCGGACACTTTTTGCTCACGTTTTTGCGACGGCCGACGAGGCATTTGCACATAGCTCGGATATATTACCACTGCCCCGACTGCGGTCTCATCCGAGCCTATTCTCCTGTTGTTGGCTTTTTGTTGCTCTTTGAATTGAAAAAAAGTATGTTCTATCTGATGCCTCAGTTCTTTTGTTCTCTACAAACCATAGTATTATATAAATTGATATGGAGTGATAACATTTCTTGCGTATTCCAGAACGTTTTAACACAAATTAAAGCGCATGACACGATCAATTGATAAGCAAGGCGTATTATCGATAGCCGGATATTAAGCTGAACCAGTGGTTAAAGACGGGTCCTTCCTGAGTGACACACGGACGGACAAACAGCAAATTTCAAGTTATCTATTGAAATTTATAGACATATAATTTCATTGCTCGAAAAAATGTGTGCTATCGTTGTATTATTTCTGAATTTTCTTGACGAATGCTTTCATCTTATAATTCTCTCTTTATAGTTTTTTATACCAAGATTAGACATAATTTGTGTTGAATCATATTCTACACAAATATTACAGTATGTAATGTTTGTTTCGTGTCCTTTGACTATAAAGCTGAGACCTCGATTTTGGTGCAGACCTCGAATGTTATATATGCAATATTCCAAACACTGTCGTTAAAAACTTCCGGCATCATTTGTGTTTGGGCGTGGTATTGTGGTCTAGGTGCACTTAAGCTAGTTAGTTATATTAAATCCTAAATATAGTTCAATTATGTTCTGCGACAAAGACACCAAGCTTAAGAATCATTTTTAACTAATGAGATATTATTTGTCAAATATAATTTCGTTACCTTGATAAGTTTGCGATCTGATTTGTTTTTGAATGTGGGTATTATTGTAATCGGTTATTGTTATGTCGTGTGTTTGTGTTCGCGGCCAAGAACCTCGGCCTCTACTTATTGATCATTGTTGGTGTTAACATGAAACGTATCCTCCAGTTGGAATGTAACGGTATTTCTATTGTTTCATTCAACGTTTATAAAAACAAATTGTTTTAGGTAATTAAATTATGGTAAAATCTGACTAATTGTTATTAAATATTTCATCAATTCAACAGTTTTTCTCTTCAGTAAGGTTTAAATATTTAATGTGTCAGAAGTATTGTTTACCAGGAATGTTCTACTGAGGTTGAATCAGAAATCAGGATATGTAAATCACTAGCATGTCATGTCATGACGGCATATTGTACATAAGCACAGTGTCGCGTGTCGGTGCGGTGTGCAGGCGACGACGAAAGTGAGCCGAAATGCTTAATGAGTGTGACGCGCAATTAGACGCACAGGCAGCTCTGCATACCACGCTGTCAGAAGTACTGAAAGCTTAATCAACTTCAACAATTTTATTTAAAGAAAACTTTGCAGCCTTTGCGTTGGTAAATAACGCAAAGGAATTAAACTTTATCCTGTCACGAATGGTCTGTTGACAGTTGTGTTACGTCACAAGCATACATCGGGCGTGCAAACAGTTCACAAATCAGGGCCGAGTTAATGTTTGCAGCCGCCTTGTTAGACACCGCCATCAATATTTGTGGCCAAATCGAGCAGAAATACGAGCGTAACTATAATATTTACCTGCGCACTCTACGTCAGTACAGAGTACACAATGTCTGTACTTGGTGCGGCGACGTCAATCACAGAGCTGGGGCGGGTATAATGAGAGATGAATGTTGTTGCTAAGGCAAGTCAGAAGTCTTCACAAGTCAAGATTAAGCGTTAATTAAAGTGTTACGGTTGTCATCAATACTACTTTAACAATAAATGGCACTTGCTAATTAGAAAAAACTGAGTGTAATAAAATAGTATAACATTGAGTATACCGTTGTGATTCAGGTATCTGGACGAAGACTAACTGACCATATACAGGTATTTGACCGCGCAGGCACAGGCGCAGGGTCAGGAAACTGAAGAATTATCCTCGAAAAAAATCGATTCACAAAAAACATAAACCGCAAAGCAATCAAAGCGACTAAATTGAAAAATTGCAAAAAAGCTTTGGGGAGCGACTTGCTGGCGCCACCTAGCGGTGCGTGTACACCGACATACTGGGTCAACGAACGACCCCACATATTGCGGAAATTCATAAAATATGCATATAGATTTAAATATAGGTTTAAAATGATATAAAACTATCTATCGTTGAAGATAATCGTCTACAAATTACAGTTAATTTTCTTTGTTTTTGACTCGAATTTCGGTAAAAAATAATATTTTTTCATACGTTGCGGAAATGTTATGAAGAACAGTATTCATTCTGTGACCATAAAGCGATTTGATTACATTTAACTGAGATTAGAAATTCCCACGACTCATACAACTACTTAAGTGGGCTGACAAGTTCAAAGTTCTTAGTAGTTCATAAGAAAAAAGAAAAAATACTTTCTGTTCAGTGTAAATATTTATTATAATAATAATAATAATAATAAACTTTATTAGAAAAGATTCTCATAGATTTGTTAAAAGTCTCTTAATTATGTTTGATATAAATGTATAATTCCATTTTACTACATACAGGATTGTCATACGATGCGTTGACATTATGAAACTTGAATGCATTCATATTTGTGTTATATATTTTTAGCATTTCCCATTTCGTCTTCCACGTACAAAATAAAATACTGACATTGAGACAAAATGAAGATCGTATCAGTCGGTTTTTTGTGGTTTGCGGTCTGCGGTCACTGCGGTTAAATAATCACGTTAATTAATCACTATGCAAGCTATAAGGATGTGTAGGTTACGACATAAAAGGACTGAGCATTTTTACACTTACATTTTAGATTTTTTTTAAATTCATAAACTTCTTCGAAATGAGTTAAAACTATTGATCAATAGGAACTTGTGAGTGAAGATGTGTACAACGGTAGTGCAAAGTACACCAAACGTGCCCTGTACCTATAGCATACCAAGCTTATGTACTGATAAGAACAATATCATCAAGACTTCTGAACTAGAAGACTACTGAAATAGAAGTCTATTCTAGTAACATAAGTGGACCTTTCGCGGGTCCACTTTCACACGGAAGGCGGGCGGGAGACGGTCGGGAAGCGGGCGGGGTCGGGCGGCAGCTGCGAGGTCCATCATCCAATTGAGGCTGCGATTGAAAAATGACTACCGGTCACCGGCCACCGGTCACAGAATTACCTGACGTCTCCCCTTTGTGATCGCTCTCCTCGGGGATATGGGCCATCGGCCGGGCATCTGCCGCCGCGCCGGTCGCACACCACGGAACGAGGTTACGCGCCTAACTGTCAATTAACCGATATTGGAGCAATTGTACTTTCTAAAGCATTGGTTAAGAAGTTGTTTGGGTGCCGGTCGTTGATCCCAAGCCGCTGCTTTAAGTTCGCTTCCATTTAATTACCAAGTACCCCGGGATTCCCCGCATCGTTGTATTTTTTACCATTCACATTTGCTTTACAACTTTAAAAGCAAAAGCTAAGTAATATAAGTATATTGCTAACATTTAAATTATTTAAACTAACTTTAGATGAGAGCCGGAATGTGGAGTGGCGATTGTTCGCGGACGATGCGTCTCATTATCCAAAAGGAATAAGTCGTATGCAAAGCTTCGAGTTGCATCAGGTCCAGTGACCAGGCTGCAGCCCTTCAGGTCGACGACCTTCAGCTATGCGCTGTGCCTGCGCCTGCGCACTCTGCCTTCGATTTTTTGTCTCGTACGTTATGCTTTTATTTGATTGCAATGATGATAATCGTGATGCAACGCGCGCTGAATCCAACGAAACCTTAACATAATCAATGTTGACATATTTTATATTCTGATACTTTTAAGGAAACTGTTTAACATAGTGCGAGATCCTTTGTATTTAGGATAAGTATATTTTATAGATACGTCAACACAATTTCGTCAGTACCTATACCATAATTCACATACAAGCACAGCGAGCACAAGAGGTCGAGACACGCGATTTATTTAATTCTGTAGATGTCTGTTTTGCGGCGCAATATTGACCGCCATCGGTGTCCTTCCATTGTAATGTCCAGGTCGCTTTTCCTTGTTCGATGTCGCCTCGATAAACATTACCTTAACATTTACGCGTTATTTTCACGAGCGATTCAAAAAGAAAAATCTATTCCTCGGAACAGAAACGTAGTTTTATTAGATTACTAAGACTGGAATCATACTTATCGTATCAATCATTAATCGATAGTTTATGTCTACCTAATAATCTACGTAAAGAACAATATTGTAAGTAGTAGTAGTAGTAGTAGTAAGTATATATGTATGTATAATAAATAACGAAGATGACGTTGCTTGTTGTTGCAGGTGTGAGGGCGGCATGGCTGTGCCGAAGTCTCTACGCGCGCTCCTCGCCGCGCTCTGCCTCGCCTCCCTGTGCAGCGCGGGTGAGTTGTCACTCATATGTGTATATACTCATATATAGTATGTAGTCTTGACTGTCGTCAAGACTACATACAACACATGGATTACTTTACTCATGTAATTACATATTATACATTTGTTGAAACCTTTTTAAATGAAACTTCACTAAAGTCCATAAAACAGCTTTAAGTAGAAAAAAATATGTAAAACTCAAATACGTATGAAATATAAATTATCACATTGACTGTTATTTTAAAAAAAAGTTAATTATATTTTCGACTCATTTATTATTTCTTTAAGAAATATTAAGCAACATTTCAACATAATAAAGTCGTTTGAACTTAGGCATCGTTATGTAACAAATACGTCGTCACTTATGTTTACTAAGCACAAACTGCTGAGCGCCGTGACTCAGTTCGTGAGCTATGGTTCACGCTGACTGAGACACGAATTTACTAAACTTCAAGCTCGCCCATGAACTTTATAAGCTCGCTAAGAGCTCGTCTGTCTGGAGACTGGCACTTTGATACAATTATAAGCGCCTTAGAAAATCATTACATTATTACTTTAAATTAATGTCAAAATGATAAACTAGGTCTTTTGTATTCGGTATGTAGTTGAACCACTGGGATTTAGCTGGTTGATAATTTAATAGTAGGTATATAATTTTGTCTTTAATTGCTTCCAATTAAATAGTTACACTCAGTGAAGAGCTTTCAACCTCTTTTACTAAAAACTTTTTCTTTAAACTACAAACTTTATTCAATTTAGTGTTCATTGTAAAAATAGTATGGTCTCCATTCAGATAAGACTAAATTGATAAATTATTACAGTACTTTTTCTAACACTTTGTCCACCGGTGCGCCTTGCTACGTAGAGCGTACAGGAATGTCACCTGACCCCACCTGTCCGTGCTCTGTGCTCTATGCTTTCTGGTCATGTGACATGTTTGGAAATATTTGGAATAGCAACATCATGACGCATCTGCCAGACGAGACCTTGTTCATTTGAGACATTCGCCTGACATAACACTTGTAAGGACACAGAGTAGCAGCGTACAGTGGACTCACTGTTGATGATATTTTGTTTTATACTACGGACATAAACTGTTGTTACCATGCAATGAAGATTTGTTTAAAAACATATATTTTTGCTATAGTTTACGTTTGTAATGCTTTTGTTTAATTGTGTTGTTTGTTTTATAGAAAAAAACTCGTAGCTTCCAATATCTCTGAAA
>JAAOEG020000027.1:120239-130387 GCA_011763625.2 Papilio bianor | reverse complement strand
AGAAAGCGGTGCATCTTAAAAGTGAAGACGAAAGCAATAATATTCTCAACAGCAAATGTTTAGAAATAAAGTGTAATTAGAGGAAACATTGAGTTAGTTGCGCAACATGGTCTTTACAAAACTGAGCACCGCGCAATGCGTACCTCTCTGCGAATGGAGACGCGCTTTATGCAATGCTAGATTATTGTCACTCATACTTTAATGACGTCGTTACTCTCAACTCATACAATCATCTTAGTTTTCGTAGATTATATTGTTTAGTAGTTTTATTGGTTGTAATACGTCTATCCAGTGCCATTCGATATCTAGGGAGAGTGTTGCTCGGGTCGCCAGTGTTGCTATACCGCCACCGCTACCTCTGCGGTTAACGTAATTGGCCCTCAACTATGTAGAAACGCATTAAATATTCAAATTATGACATAATCAATGATGCCAATTCGTGACACACAGATGGACACGACTCGTTGCAATAGCGGATGCCATAAAGCACAGAGTTACTATTTCATTGTTGACCTTCGCCTGTGCCTTTGTTGTCGATCTTTATAGTACCGACATAGCGACAGGAGCTGGATTTCACAATCGAATCGTCCAATTGAAGGGAAGTAAATAAAAATAAATCGAATATACACAATAAATTCCCTTGTTGTAAAGAAAAAACAGTTAGTTTATTCCAATCAGTTCTCATTGAAGCTACATTTGAACACTGTACAAAAATTAAATTCTATCTAACCCTTTAAACGCGGTTTAAGATCTTAAAGGATTAATCTTTATTAAAACTTATTTTGCCTCACGATTATACTCAGACTATTAAATTTGATGTGATGGACATTGCTATTTTTACTTATAAGGCGTATTTGCGCGTATATGTTTAGCGACGTTTAAAAGCTGCAACAACACTATTACTCATGGTGAGGCAATGGCGGCGGGTATGACACAGTACTCCTGGCCACTCATCGTAAACCGAGGTCGCTATTTTGTTAGCTGTTCATATTTTAAGATGTTTGAGTTCACGCCTTTGCAAAATGCGTTAGTCAAATCCGTGATTGAATTGTTGCATATTGCTATTTAAAATTGTAAGGCATATTTTACAACAATATTCTTTATCAATATTTAAAGGCTGATATGTGTTTTAAAAAGACATATGTAAGTATATGAAGTAACCATATAGAAACAATAGCATCATGCTCTTAAAGTTTCTGTACAAACAGAGATGAAAACGTTCAAAACATGTACGATCCAAGTTGGTTGGTTGGATGGGTTGCAGCGAGCCATGCAGCGGGAGATGAGCTGCATTCGTGGCTCGTTGAATTGCTTGTTAACTACGTAATAAAATGTTAACAAGGTGCTTTTTGCGGTTTAATTCTATGTAATAAACGAGGCGGACGGATTGCGGTCGAGCGGGGCGCACGGAGGGCTCGGAGTCCGCGGCGCTGTATCTCACGCCAGCTAAATAACGCAAAAACTACCTTGTAATTTGGGTTTGCTTGGCTCATGGGGATGTGCGGGGCTGCGTCGAAGAGGTAAACGGTCATTAGCGAGATTTGTCGCAGTCATGATCAACATTGTGATCTCCTACGAGGCCGCCCAGGACTTCTATAATTAAAAACTGCGGAAAACGAGCTCGTTAAATGTTCATGACGCTACTACGTTATTTGTTAAATTGTTTAATTGAATGTCTTTTTCTTTTTCTTTTTCCGTGTTGTGTTAGTCAAGTACTTGGTGTAATAAACGTTTGCTGCTTAAGTTATGTATTCCTAAGTACTTAAGTTGTTTGCACAACATTGTACACATGCTTAGCGCGCAATGAAACAGCTCCTTTTTTCATCCTTTGGTAAAATATCCACATAACATTTTGCTTTGTAACAGAGAGTCGTGTTACAACGCAAACACTCTTGTGTCCTAAGGGTAACATTGGTTTGGTGAGGAAAAGCAGTGTCGGAATTAAAAGATGAAGATTGAAATTCTGCTTCTTTTCATGCTTCACTCAGAAGAAAAGTACTTAAGCAACGTCCCTGTCGGCGGACAGACGCAAACGACCGCCCCTAGCGTGCGGCCCGCATACACCGATAACACCACTTTCGCCCTGCAACTGCAATTGTTTCTATTATTCTATTTACCATACTATTTATTTCTAAATGCAATCTTATTATTCTGTTGTGCAATTGGATGTGTACATATTATTATGACTTTTACTTAACAACTACAATCACTGATGTAATTTACTACTCATCCTTGAATATCGGCTTGCCAAGGTTTATAAGTTGCTGCATATTTTAATGGAGTTTGGGAAATACATATTTCCTAGCCGAGTCCGTAAACGTAACCGTACTTATAGGCGCCCCCCATCAATGTTAAAAATGTCCATAAAATCCTTGTCGGACTATTTCGGAGTTCAGAAGGTAGTCAGTTTTACATTTAGTACATTTTATATTTTAAGACGTTGCTAGGTGCGATAGCAGGCCTGCTGCGGCGAACGCGGCGGGTGCGGGCCTGGGAACACTTGCTATATGTGCGTCGCGGTTAGTGCTGCATACCCGTACTCGACAACCTAGCTAACTTTTTAGTACAGTAAAGTCTCCTTGTTCGCATTATTTTCGTGTAAAAATTTTTGTGACCAATTCCTGCATTCACGGCAATATACTTGACTTACTTGAATGTGTTCGCTTTTTTATAAGAGAAGGGGGGGGGGGCAAACGTGCGGCGGGAACAACGAGGTGATCATTGACGCACATGGACATGCAACACCAGAGTAATGACAGATGCGTTGCTGGCCTTTGAGAAAGACATAGGCTTGCTGCTAACCTTATTAGTTAGTAAGTAATAAGTACTTAGGGTCTGAAGGATCCTTAGTCATATTGTTATTTTTTACCAATTTCTGAGTATAGAAGCTGTGCTTTTTTAGTTGCTATTTATTTAGCACAACAAACAAAAATAAAAATGGGTACCTTTATACTATTTATATTTGACTTTTTTTGGAAATCTCGGAACGTAATATTACAATTCTATACAAATTGCTATCCCTAAATTGTAACCCCCGCGAATAAGGATATCTTACTAAATATTACATTAACTTAATTAACCAATCAAAAGATACTTATTATTTATTATCAAACATCTTCAATTCACAGATTGTCCTAGAATTTCGGAATGTCATACCTAATAAAACTTCATAAAATGATATTACTTTGCCACATTCCTTTAAATGAATCGCCGTCGCTTTGGACACTAGCATACCTAGTGGGACACTCAGAAAGTTTTGAGAAACTAAAAAACTAACTTCTATGAAAAAAGTATTTTTACTAAATCTTTTCAAAGAACTCTTCACCAGCCTCTATACAAAGTTTCATGCGTCTGAACGAATTTCCAAACATCTTTTCTAGTCCTCCGCAGACGCCTCTTTATAACGCTGCTAGCGCGTCTTCCGGCGATGAAAAGTGTGTCCCTTTGAGCTGAATTTTAATTTTAAGCAATAAAAAGAAGTTACTCGGTACCAAATCAGGACTGTAAGGAGGGTGTCCCAAGACTCTGACTTTGGAGGTTTGGAGTCCAGGAAGTCCCTCGTTTTGATCGCAGAGTGCGCGGGCGCGTTGTCGTGGTGAAGAAGGACCCCGTGGAGCCCGGTGTTCGGTCGATTGTTGCTCATTGCAGAAAAATCTTCTGGCAGACATTTTGTGCTGTACCGTTCGGCGTTGATGCTGCTTTGGTCTCAAAGTGGAATTGAAATTAGGTACCTCGTCAATGTGAAGAAACTAGCGATCAAAATTTACCCTGCACTCCAGGATCGCTTCACTTTCGTAGGCGTTGGTTCATTTTGAAACAGCCAAACTGTCGACTGACGCTTTGTTTCTGGATCGTATTAATAAATCCAGGATTCGTCACCTGTCACAATGCCGTAAAAGCGCCGTGACGAGCCTGCATCAAATTTTTTACATATCACGGCACCAATCCTCACGGGCCTGCTTTTGAGATTTGTGAACACTTCCCGAACCAATCTGCAGAGTTTGATGAATCTTTTCGAACGTAATTCGTCTGTTTTCTGGGATTCAATTTTTACACTTTCTTCGGTGACAGCCGTCGTAGGACCACTCCTTTGTTCATCCCCCAAAGTAAGGCGACCGCGTTTGAACTCGCTATACCAGCGGTAGATGGTTGCTTTTGAAGGTCCTTCATCCATAAAAGCAATTCAAAGTCGACCAAGTGACTCACATTTGAAATCGTAAAAAATCATAGCGCAAAAATGTTTTCGACGCAGATCCATTTTTTAATGAATCAAGAAAATTTTAATTGGCTCTCAAAAAATTTGGGAGGGAGTGGTGGTAGCGAACAGTGGTATTTTTACTTTCAAATAATCGAAGTTTTCAAAATAATCACAGGTGGCCAGTGTCTTATACATAAAAACTTTTTTTCGCAAAACTTTCTGAGTGGCTTGGTATGTGCTTGCAGAGGACAAGCAAGAATGATGTAATAACGTTACGAGACAAACTTAGGAAAAGGTACACAAGGAAATACAAAATGATAAAACAAATTACAATTTGTGAAGGGAAAAATGTGAAGACATAGAATATTCCAAGGAGAGTGTTAAAAAATAGTAAAGACAAAGACGCCGCAGCCGTAATCCGTGCGCTCGTCACTGCCGTTTGCCGGCGCGGGGTGCGGGGCGCAGGGCGCGGTGAGTGCTCACATCGCTTCTCTGGAAGCGGGCTAATTACCAACACATATTTAATTACTGGACGCACGGCGACTTCCTGCGCCGTTCAGCGCCCTGCACCCTACCGCCGCGACTACATAGTTGCAAGCCTACGCGAGGTAGGGTACTCGCCGATTGTTAGAGTACATTGTACAAAAAAACTTCGAGCCTCCCGCCGCCAATCAGCCGGCCCACACGAAACTAGTTTACCTGCTAAGCGTTATGGCGCATTGTAAAATTGGCTAAGTGTAGTCAAGGGTGTTAACTGTCAAAATTATATTATATTAATTTATGTGTTTCAAGGTCACATTTACAAAAGTATATCAGATCCATACTAAACTTATTTCAATTAAAACCCCATTGACACGTATCGTTTATATTTTCAGTTATCGTTGTTATGTTAAATTTAAATAATACAATTTAATTTGTTAAATTAATAATACACTCGAGTTTATTTGCGATGTTCGCGATTATTATTTTTTATGTTAACGTTCAATTTCAAAATGAATAGCGCAAGAATGCTTTCAATAAAAGCTACTTATACGCTTAAAGTGTTCGCTCATCATTACCGATGTAGGACTCTAGGTGTACATCGGACAAGTTCAAGTATTTTTATAAATATTCTTTACATTAGTCCTAAAAATACTTATGTGAGTGTTATCACGGTAATATAAAACTGAGGAGACAGTACGCAGCACGCGGTCTATCCCGCATCTTCACAACTTTGTTTACAGTGGCGAGGGCCGCGGTGTGCGCGCGGCTTACTTCGCGATCACAGAGTACACTTCAAAGTTACATAAAATAGTATATATATATATATATATATATATATAGTATAATAGTTAAAATGTTTGCGAGATAATATCTTTACCTTTATAAGTATATGGTGTTATCGACGTAGCTAGGAAATGAATTACTAATAGGATATCCCAAGTCGAGGCCATAAATTGTAGCAAGGTTCGAGCGTTAAAGAAAAGCCGATCGTCCGGGCAACAATAGCTGTCAAGCTGTAGCTTATACAATAGATATAACATCTCAAGTTTTTTTCAGTTAATCCTAATCAGTTGGTGTTATCTTAGAGATGGAGTGGCAAGGTCGACGACCCCGGGTCACGTGCGGTGCACGGCGGCAGCGCGGCACGGACGCAGCGCGGGCGCGGACGCGGGCCTATAGGATTGATCCTTATCACGGCTGAGCGCAGCGACGACCGTTCCTTCTCGGAACCTAAGATTATCGAATCACTGTAAAAAGTTAATTTTGCCAGCCGCAGATAGATCCAGTTAGCTTTCAGATGTAAGGTCATTTTTGTAATTTTTTTTTCGTGATTATGGCAGAAAGAAAATAAGAGTTGCATGTTTTTAATCGAGGTACTTATATTAGACAAACAGATCAGATTTTTATGAATTTAAATAAAGAAACGGATCTAATTTATAGTCAGGCATTGGGAACTAAGCACATTTTAAAGTGAGTAAGAAGAGTAGAGCTTCCACGATTATTGTTGGCCACTTTGGCCGCTGACTGCTGGCCTACATCTTGTACTGATGTATTGTCGATATGTGAGGTTTTCTTTGCACCATGTATGTGTTTGCGCCCGCACCATGTGGGAACACTGCAGAGCTTCAGAAAAAACATCTTACACATGTGCAGTAGAAACACAATGACAATTGAAAATTATATTGTACCTGTTTTTTTCTTTTCTGCAAAGGGCTATTTTTTTAAAATAAGGAATGAGCTCGGTAGCCTTCAAAATCAAATGTACACATATTTACCTTATATCAAGGGACAAAAGAAGATCGCAATTACAGTAATTACAGGCTACGGTGTAATTATGAAAAGGGCGGACCCGGGCTGCTGGCCGATGCGACTGGGCACTGGGTAGCGGCTGGCTGCGGCTGCCGGCAGTAGAGCGGCCGGCGCGGTCGGCGACGCACGCACCATGTTAGCCCCGGCCCTGAGTGTCCTCGCGCTGCTCGCGTGCGCCCCCGCAGGTCCTTTGTCCATGCAAATACGCGGTCGACGACCCCAGTGATATATGTTAAGAACAAACGCGCCTCACACCGCCACAATCTTATACTTATTGCCTTTTTCGGCTATCGAAAATTATCCTGATTTTTTTGTGGGTTTGCTCGATCCCTCCTTTTTATGTTTTATTTCTACTTATGACTTATATTGGTTTGTTTGCATCGAAATGTGAGTACATTTTTGAATCTGTTTAGTTATGAAGATTATTTCAATTAGTAAGTAATTGCAACATAAAAAAAATCAAAAAGCATATCGTATTAAAAACAAAATTCAAATGGAAATAAAAAACTGTAACTGTAAAAACGTTAGTTCTGTATTGCGCGAATTACTACATTAAATAGTAAAGATGACTTATTATTAACATTTACAATATTATGTTTGATGTTATCCTCAATAGCACAACAAAGCTAAATGTAAGTTTTAATTTTTAACTTTATTGATGTACATATATTTTACGTGATTTAAAATGTAGTTTTGTTAATTCACAGTCAATATGAATGGTTTTAATATGAACTTTTGTGCTAATATATTATATTATACGCTAGTGTGTGGCCTTAACTTACAGCCTTACATTTAAGTTGTGGGTGTAATAACTTAATGATTGCTAATTGCGAAGTGTCAGTGTCAGTGGAGACGAGAGACGAGTGGTATTGCCGGCGTAGCGGCGGGCACGGCAAGCTCGGAGCTCGGTTCATACATAAGAGTTCAACGGGTGCGCGCCTATATCGCGCCTAAACATATTGTTTGTTTGCGTTTGCAAACAATATGATATATGTATTTATATTATAACGTCAGTATTTGTACATGCATTTAATTATTAAACTGTTGTTTCAGTTTTTTTTCTAATAAAATTTGCCAATTGCACATGTTTCTTGCGAGTTAGAACAGTTTTGAAAATCTCGGTGAAAAGGTGGACCTATGTAGAGTACACTTTTGGGCTTTTGTAAATCTATGAAGTAAGGATGCTGAGTTGTGCGTGTCTCTCATGACTTACGACTGCAGATGTGTGTCAGCGGAGCGAACGAAACAATAGAGCATCTAGTCTAGTACCATAACAAATGACATTTCTTTTCAACCTGAAAACGTTTGCTTTTGTATTGGGGTGAGCTTTACTCTGCTCGCCTATCGCGTGTCGCGTTCATTTGCGTCGCTCTTTTCAAACCATGCATGCTCCATGTCAATTGTTTAATTACGACTATAATGGAATTGTTGAATGTTGGACAAATAATGAAACTTAATTAGTTACATTCTTTATTTTTTTTTATTCTATACTTAACTAAGAATGATCCAAATGAAGTAAAGATATGGATTTTTTATGATTTTATGTTATGTGTATCTTACATGTTATTGTTAAGAAGTTTCAAATACTCATTAGTCATAAATAATAAAAATAAATAGTTCTTTAGTTTTGCAAGATTTAGTTTTAATTAAACAATTTATGGCTCGCACACATTATAAATGAAATTAACAAATCGTTCAATTATTGTTGTTATATCAATTGCGTCACGAGCAATGATTTTCTATATTATGGAGAAGCCGGTGACGATAAAGCGAGTAGCATCGATAATGTATGCAAACGCGACGGTCCGCTAGGCGGCAGCACCGCCACATTTGAACCTCTGATTATTTAATTATTATTCGATTTTAGCCTCTCTGGTCATGCTTATAAAGTACAGTTCTGTATGTCTTAGGGATAAGTTTTAAATGGTCGATACTAGTGAATGAGTTGGAAGACAGACGTAGCGTGTTTGCTTGTTCGACAAACTGGAATATTTAATGGCGGGCGATGAGATGTGCCGTTGTCAGTGAGGCCGGTTCCCACCCGGCCACCCAACACCCAACATCCGACACCTAACTCCCGGTATCTGGGGACATATTTGACATGAATTCCTTATTTTTATGATTGGTTGAATTCAATGAAATAGTTCAACAAAAATCGAAACATTAAATATTGATGTCATTATCAACTTACCCTTGTACCTACTGAGGGTCGGCACAATATGTACTACTTTTCCACACATCTCTATCAGCGGTCATATCTGAATTCACTCCCTTCTTACGAATATCCTCATTCAAACAATCCATCCATACTTTCTTCTTTCTTCCCCTACTTTTGTAACCAGCCACATTTAATGTCATTTCATTATTATTAATGTGATCATCATCTCTCCGCATAATATGTCCATACCATGCAAACCTTTTGTTTCTCTACTTCTCCATCACTGTCGCTATTTTCAACCTTCCTCTAATATACGCATTGTTATCTTTATCCTAATCGAGAGAAGTTACCTGGGTATAAAATTAAAAGACAGAGTAAATAACGCGAACATCAGGAAAAACACAAATGTAACCGATGCAATTACTTTCTCTGCCACGTAGTCAGACAGCTTGACAGGAGATGGACGCGAAGGGTAACCAGGTGGGCAGGACCAGAAGGCACCAGGGCAAGAGGCCGGCCGTGCGCGAGGTGGTCTGACGAGATTGTGGCAGTTGCGGGTACGGAATGGCAGGAGGTGGAAAACGATAGGGAACATTGGTCAAACTAGGAGGAGGCTTTTACCCGTTAGGGGTCCATACATATTTATGTTGGAGTATATATTTACATAAGTATAAATATTATCTAAATACATAAGAATTTTTCTGTATCGTATGGATAATATATAAAGCTAAATAAATAAATAAAGTTTATCCTTTCTTGTCACACCACTCATAAATCTGAACATACGCATCTCAGCCATATGCAATCTCGTTTTATCCGAAACTTTGGTGGCCCAACATTCAGATCCACAATTCACATTACGACAGGTCTCACAATCGACTTGTAGATCTGTCCCTTAAGCTTAAGGCATTCTTGGATCACATGCCACACCGGTGACCTGTCTCCATTTATCCAACCTGAATGTATTCAGCTCTTCATGTCCCGGTCCATGTCACCGTCGCACTGCACGAGTGAACCGAGATACTTGAAATCAGAGCAAGTTACGTGTGTATGTTAGGTGTTGATTAGTAAATTAATATAATATTATACCTTAATATTAAATTGGGCGATCAAATAACTTCATCAAAAATAGTCATATTAGTATTTTCAACAAGTCCGTATATTTCACGACATCCGGTCAAACGGAAGTGCGCCCGTCCGCCGCCCGCGAAGCGCCAGCGGGCTGAGAGCTGCGTCGTGGGAACCTCATTGTGTGCGGTACAGTTACACTGGGTCAGTGCAATTGTACCTTCTAACTTACAATAGAATATTGGTGTAGAGTTCACAGGCGATAGTTTGATCTAAACACTCGTTTAAACGTAATAAGTAAAATGTGAAAGAAAGTTGCAGTATATCTTCATAGGACAAGTAGTTACTAAACATCCTTTGTTAACAATCATCGGATAAGAATGTAAGCAAATGGAGTAAGTAATGTTTATAAAATATTCTGTAAGAGCTGAT
>JAAOEG020000027.1:54236-77099 GCA_011763625.2 Papilio bianor | reverse complement strand
AAAGGTTATAAAAGAAAATAAACTTAAAAACATATAAACATAAAATATGAAAATTGTTAAATTACATCGTCAACAGTACTCATGTCCTCACATTGTTCGCTGAGGCCACACTGTGACACTCATTTGTTGCTTATTTCGTAAAATAATAAATCAACCCATAAGGAATATTATAAATATGATAAATAATCCAAATTCTTCCTCTTTTATTTTATATACTTTACAATGATTTTTGTTACCTGCAATATCGCTGTCGTACACGGGCTCAGTTTTGTGTGTTACATGTAGGTAATGATCGAGCAACAAAAATATTATAATAAATACATACATGCAGTATGGTAATTGTTTTGCAGACCAGGGAACGCGATGATACTGTGTAGGTACTTAATGAATACGTCGGCCGCCCTAGGAGCGGTCACTCACTAAATCTTTTTGCAACGACTCAGCCACAGTAGTAAACGCAAGCAATGCCATGGCTCATAAACCGTCACCCACATAATTACAATTCCACGATAGCGCAATACGCTTGTGTGTCGAAATAGCTACACGGTTCTGTCTGCCGGCCTGTCGGTCTTTGGACTTCCACGCGCGTCGCTATGCCCTTAGCTTCCCTGTGCCTCACTCCTACACCTTCACGTCTTCGGCTCCTTGGTTTGCTCGTAGCTCGCACTGCACGTACATTTTTTAATATGTAGGTACAAACAAACTCACTAGCAAACTAACGTACACGCGAAAAACATTACCCTGTTTGTTAGTCGGGTAAAAATATAAGGACATGGCATATACGTGACTATTCGTACTATTCGTGAGTAAACGAGATCACTTTTATACCCCATTTATTGTAATGCCTAGGAATCAAATATACTTCATAGAAAAATAAAAATTTTAAGGTAAAAAGAATTTCCAAGCTAAAGTGACAATCATTATATGTTTGAAATAAAAGACGTTGTTTTTATATATAATGCTCTACAATAGACTATATATATAATATACAATAAATATATAACAGACTAGCTTTTGCGCGCTACTTCATCCGCGCAGAATAAAGTAATAAATATATTACACACAAGGTAATAGTGTAGCTTCCCAAACACTGTTTATTTGACAAGTCGAATTAATACCTTGTATCTGAACAAAAAAGCAAGGAACCATTTATCAGACGAGTGATTTTTGTTCTATCTGTTGATATGTCACTTCACTCAAAAGGACTATTTTTAAGGCATGAGTCCCATTACATTACAAATGTAATGATCCCCTTTATTTTGTATTAATCGAAGCACAACACGAACCCGCCGGCAATATCCCAGCGGCAGGCAAACACGCATAAAACGAAGCGCTGTAGTTGATAGATCTCGTCTTTGATTATTCAAATGCTTTGTACTTATTTTGAGCGTTTTACCATGTTGTACGGCGTTATTTGATGCGAGTCGTGCGCAGCTCCTGAGTGGGATCATGGGCAGAGAACATGCCGGCGACCGCGTGCGTTGCGCAGATAAACCCAACCACGTGACTGGCACGCGACACACACGCTGCACAGTTAAATTAAATCCATAGTTCCATAAGGCGAGGCATTTAATAAAAATCGTCTGAATATTTTTAGACGGAAGATTTTACAAAAATACTTTTATTAAACTGAAACGCCTATCATTACTGAACGTCATTTTTAATTTTTTAGCTTGAAAATGTGTTTTGAGGTCACAAAGAAGTCGCAGGGATTTGTACTAGGCGACTACGTTTACAGTCAAAGTGCCTCCCTTGAGTCTAGTGCCTAATGTATAGTGTCTAGTGCCTAGCGCTGCGGCGCGCACACCACAGCGAGTCGGGAAAGCCTTGTGTCGTTGAGTGCGCCGCGTTGTATTCATTAGAACAAAGACGAGTTCCTCGGGTTTTGTTTGTTACACAGCATTACTGCGCTGGAATATAACAAATTAACATACAATCTTGCCGGTGAAGTACTCTATTTGCAGCTATATGTTAAGAATTATGATAAAACACGTAGCTTCACATTTTATTTGATGTTAAATCAAACCGTGAACCTTGTTTACGTGTTTATTTGGAGATATGTATGATTTCCGAAAATAAACCATAAGTTAAACGCATTGAATTTATTGAACACGCGGTACAGTCGCCGGCCAAATTGCGGAAATAAACAGCTCTATCAGTTTACGTCCGTATTTTATAGGCCCGTGGCGGCGAATAGGACACCGACTCTATTCTATCCTAGGTACAGGAATTTGGCAACACTTCAAGTTGAAAGGATTTGATACTATGTGCAACACGTTATTGTATCGAACAAGGATTACGTTATGCAGACCTACTTACTGCACGTACATAACAAACTACATACTAATTTTATCGATCAATCGCGCACCAAAACTTTCCGTTGATGTAAACATCAGCTCTGTTTTTGTGTTACCTATGACGTGCAGAGATCTGTGATGCTACTTAGCGTTGGCGATCATGTTTGTTTGAATCTGTGTATCTTTAGACTTATATAAAACAGCTGTTGTACATTTTCTCGTGCGATGGAATTTATTTATCATTAATGTAGCTGTGCCGGCTTTAATATCACCGCTCCCTTCGTTGCATCCAAAGTAAACGACAAGTAGTATATATCGGCCTCAGGATTCTCCCCTAATGCTATAAAAAACAGAATGTTAGGAAAATATGCCAATATCAAAAGTAAGTAACAGAATGGTATAAAGTTAAAATCCTGGGAGGCTCTTATTGAGGTAGGTTCGCGGAGGTACAAACATGATCGCAGAATACAAACAAATGCAGTTGCCGGTTGATCGACGCCGCGCCAATTGAGGCTTGTTAAAGTGCATTCAATCCAATCTGCCGCAAACAGATTTCATTTGTTAATAACCGGCCACGTCTATAGACGACAAAGCAGTAATGTGCTGTTTGGTCTCCGTTCCTAGATCAACACTTGTATCTACGGCGAGCGCAATTCTTAAGTAACGAACGCGAGACCTTGTTGTCGGTTACTTGTAAGACATCAATAGATTTACATTAATTACTAGATTTACAGTGGTAGAACCCGCTTTAACATCTTTGCACGAATGGGCCTGCTCGCCCGGTGTAATACCACGACAACACAGAAGACAGGTGTGCAGTGGAAGTCATTCCGGGTTTCGCCTGATGAGTGTGGTGCCGGAGGCCTAATTTTAGTCTTCTTTTCCTTCCCATCCTTATCTTACAAGGAAAGGATGTGAAGGGGAAGTGGACTTGACGGAGGAGGATACGCATAGGAAGATGAAATATCCTCTTTCAGTGCATCTCCTCCTCCGTTGATTAAAGGTAGGCAACGCATCTGCAATTGCGGATGTCTATGGGCAGCGGTCACTTTGCCATTTTGGCGATTTCAGGTGGCCGCTTGCTCGTTTGCCACCTTGTAATATAAAAAAAAAATATAATCTTAATTTATCTCATATTCATAAAACGTGTGTCACACTTCTCGCAATATTTTACGAGGCGAAGAGAAAGCGCTACAATAGATTGCAGCTATGTAAGCAGGTGCGTAGTACGTTTGCATGCATTCAAGGACCACACCAAGAGGAAATCCGCGACTTGCCTAACCTCGTCGTGATGTGGGTCGCGCGACTTACTTTATAAATTTGTATTTTGATATCCACGCCAGGCCTCATCCGGCATGTTTATGTAACTTGTATGATTAATGTGTTACGGTGGTTTGGGCGCGATATTGTTTATTTACTAAACAATTTCCTGTTGAGTTCTCGTGAGCAGGCGGCCCATCCATGCCAGCCACGTCGGCCACGTAGCCAGATGGCTTGCGTCGCCCAGGCGGCCAGGCTAAGCCATGCTGGCAATTTGGCCAGTGTCGGCGGCCGGCTTCATATCGGGTCAGTCTCGCATCATTTATTATTAGCCGGTCAGTCGGTCCGACAGCACGAGGTCGTCGTCGTCGCTCGTGAATCATTTCGCGAACATCATTCAAACACACCAAATGTTTGACTCACTCGTTTGCTATTCGATTGAAAATGAAAATTAAACATTGTGTAACGTACCAAAACATTTTTGAAAAAATATAATAAACTAAAAATAAAAAAATGTAAAAACTCATGGTGTTAGCCGATTTCTTATATTTGCTTTATTCCATACCATAGCACAAGTTAAATATAGTTGGTTTGGTTATATTTCACGTAGAATCTGAACATATTTGTTAACACGACGACACGTACAAACAATGTAATATTAAGACATTATGTTTATTGAGCGAGGTACGTGAGCGTGCTGCATATAACATATAGGTACCTATTTTTTGCAATAAAACACGCTCAGTCGGCGGGCGACGGGCGGCGGCCAATCAGCCAACATAACAAATGTTGTTTGTTTGTTGCGGACATGTGTTCACTTCAGTACTCACATCACAGACATTCCTCTCCGCAGGCATCTGTGTAAGTACCCGCGTCTCGGTAACAGCGTGCTGACGACTAAGTAGCGTTCAGTTCAGGTAAAACTTCAATTAACAAATGTATCACTGTGCTATTGAAGTTTTATGTATGCTCTATAACAAGCATGCGAGCATCTGCTTGCAAAAAATACACTTACTCTAATTTTTGATCGGATTATTGCCGTTATAAAAATATTTTTTAGTACAATTTATACAAAGTATTCGTAAGTCCGGTGCAGGCGCCCGTCTCTGGTTTAAAGATCAATAAAATCGTATTAAAATAATTTTTATGTGTATGGTGGGAATGTTCAAACGGAGCGCGAGAGGGGCGTCCCTGCGTCCCGGCGTCTCTGCGTCCCGGCTTCCCGGCGTCCCGGCGGCGTCAAAATGTTCGGATCTGGCTGTAAATAATTTTAAAATAAAAATTTACGCTCAGCCTAATGACGCACATATAAATACAGATCGCTTTTAAACAAAATCTATTTGTAACCCAAACGTCAAAAATATATTTCCCAAACGCTGGACATAAAGAAAAATATTGCTGTGTTATATGACAACGGTAGCTTTATGTGTTCCCAGCTCCAGGCGTTCTACCACGATTGCCGACGATTAGACCGGGGTACACACATATCGTCGGCAAGCATAGGCATGTGAGCTGGCTGCTGGTTGCTGAGACTGTGTAGTCTGTAGTAGGTGTAGTTTCTCCACCTTTCACTTCATCAGTCACGTTAACTTGCTCTTTACGTTGGAGAAGGCGACAGCGAGCGCGGTCGGTGAGTCAAGTGCAGCATGGCTGTCACACGACATTCGCCACTCGGCGCGCGGTTTCTGTTTTACCTTCCCGTCTACCCGCCTAGAACCTTTGCGATTGCGAACACAAGAAACATTGTTCAAGCTGCTTCATCGACGACTCGCTTACTTCAATAGTTCCACTATAAATTTGCATTCCGTTGCTATTTTATGTTAATTAAAATATGTTTTCAACGAAACATGTCGTCCCCTTATAGGGCGTAACGGTCGGCGCGCCGGGTTTTTATGCGCAAGATACTTCATCGGCCTTGTAGGGGAGGCTAAAGCCCGGTGTGCGCGGGTGCGGGGAGGGGCACTCGGATGCCTGACACATGATAGCGCTCACCTTACTGGGAGTTCAGTGAATACTACAATAAGTAATATAGTTTTATACGGCATGATCAGGTCGCTCGCCTTGGGTGCAGTAATCGATACGATCAACGCCGGTGACAACACAGCCATATGACAACAACAAAACTTATAGTAGCTAGTATAAAACTTATAGTAGTATAAATGTCGTAGCTACTTTTATAATTTATAAAGTAATTTAATGTGAGTAATAATTGTATCGAATAGGGAGAGTACATAGTATTGCTGAGGCAGCGACACGCGACATGTACTGCGGCAGGAGGTCGTGGGTTGGGGGGGGGGGGGCAGCACGGGTACCGTTAGCACAACAGTAGCGCGCGCGGTGACCGTGTCAGCGCTCAGTGCCGCGAGCCGTTCGCTTAGCTGTGCCGCGCTGCTGCCTCTGCTAACCATACACCACTTAAGGTCTTTGCCATCAGATCACAATTGTATCATTTCTTATTATGTCTGTTACCGTGAACATACGAGTTTTAAACTATTAAGTTTAAAAATAACAGATATATTTAGATCAGCTCAACTTACTGTGGAGACTCTCAGTCGATTAACCGTAGCTTACCTAATACCTACTCCATCTTACCGACTTTTTGTCGTCTTTCCTTATTAGTAACTGTTGCCATAACAGTAGCCGTGCGTCCGCTGCACTGCACTACTGCTCTCTTAGTACTCGACAGGTATAAAATACTCAGGAAACATTTCAAGAATGCCAGATATTTTTCTTCGTTTGCGGCCTTTGTTGAGACTTTGTATAACTTAAATAACTATTCTGTTTAACTAAAACATCATAGTAATGTTTCAGTGGCGCGAATACAAAGAAACCGGGTTTGTTTAACGCCCTACTCTAGTTTCAACACAGTTACAGTAAACAGTTAGACGCAAACGATGAACGATTTTATAAACGGCACAGAACATGTTCCATGCGGAAGGGAGCGGATATGGTTTTTTTTTTTTAAACTAATTTAAGGTGCTTGTTTATTTAAGATCTGCATATGTTTATCCATCAAGGAAATAACACCGTTTCAACTGGCTCGCTTGTGTCGATATAAAAGATACAGCAATTCTCATCACAGACTTCTTGTCTGTTGTATAATTGTGCGGAGTTTCAGATATAAAGACTAAAATAGCCCGTTCTTTTCTTATATCAAATTAACAATAACTCATTGAATATGTCATCGCCATCTATAAGCGATAACCTACAGCTGACATCAGGGGCAGAGTGAGGGTGGCAGATTACAGCACTTGGTATGCACCCTTCCTTATCTCGTTGAGCCCACATTGTTATGCTTTCGATGAGCAGCGCCGCGCTGTAATGCGGCGAGTCCCGAATTCAAATTTCAACCAATTTATTAATGTAACGATCTAATCTCATTTTATTAAAGCTGTATAAAATATATTTAATAACGGTAACCATATAATTGCAATATACGCGCGTATTCTGATACTAATGGCAGTGCCGGCAGCGCGTCAGTGGCGGCCTCTGGAGGCAGCTGTCCTCGCAGATGACTTCCTGGTGCGCTGTGTGCCGGCGCCGGCGCAGTGCAGCGACACGCGGTGTGCCTACAAATGAGTGCACTTACTGTGCCGCGCCGGAACATACATATTAAATCCACGTTATTTATGCAAACCCATTTATTTTCATTGCAATCTACATTGTAATTGCCGCAATCTGATCGCATAGGAATTATCTTGAGGATATAAATAATCTGTCATTCATCTGTTAATCAATATTAATGTACTATCGGCGAGTCTTCTGTTGTCCGATTAGTGCGCTGTGTAGAAACGGACTCATGATAATTGATTACACAGGTGCATAATATGTTCGGTAATCTGTGTATAATATATGCTTAATTCTTTTCTCGGAAACGCTTATCCTTTATGGGGATTTCATTTAAGAGTCGAGTTAATGTAGAGAACATACCCAGCAGCATTATACAGCGAATTCGTATTGTTGGAGAAGCGAGAATTAATTATTTGTCTTTGTATCGCAACAGAGCATTAACATTCATCGCAATATCGCCATTAATATGGACGCAGTGGCGATTATCAGAATGCAAGGACTGCGGCGCAGCAGCGTGCAGCGTGAATCTACGTGAATATGCAATGTGACTGCAGGCCAGACGCCGGCCGAGCTACGAGTAACGGCCTGTTGTGGAAATTGTATACACGTATAATTCAGATAAAGTGTAATAAATGTAACCCAAGCATAGATTTATTATGTATTTCATAAACCATGCGTCTATAAATAAATATAAGTTTTTAACTGTACATATATTCTTATTGTATCCTTTTGGCAAAAAAAATATTACGATACGAACCTCTTCCTCCTTTTACATTATTTATATTTACATTGCAGTTATCTGTTGAGATCTTATCAGACTCGATAAGTCTGCATAAGACCTCACACAGAAACCCTCACACAAAGACACAGAATAACAACATTTAGTCGCGGATAACGTGATCACTACTGCAAAACTTACATAATAATGGATTAGATGCGACCAATTAATATGATTCATAGTTTAGTCAGTAGGTATATCGGAGGCGGTGGAGCGTGTCTGCCCACACTCATGCTGTATGGAAATGAGTTCGTTATCGACTCTGTGTCGCGATGCTTTCACTTTTGCGCATTTAAGAGGCCAGTTACAAGTTTGGTGCAAGGATTAAGTACATGTTCTTTTTACTTCTAAGTCGCCTGGCAAACTGGTTACGACTACAAAGAAGACGCACATGAATTGAAATAAAAAGCTCGCAACCCGCAGGCGGTGCAGCTGCCTGGTGCCGGATGCCGGGTGCCCTTGATTCATGCGAAAGTTAGTATTGAGGTTGTCGAAATGTGCATTTAAAATACCGCCATTGCATGAATTGTTATGCGTAAATTGATGCCCTGTGCGGACTTCGATAATAAAATCGACCCACAGGGATTGATTTTAAATTGAAATCGTGTCCGCCATCGCAGTGCACCGCAGCGTACTGAAGAGAGACGCTTCACCTTGCTGTTTCACTTGCACTAAATATTTTTTATACAGTTTAAATCATATTCTTATGTAATATCTGTTTTATATTGCTCAATTTTTATTCTTTATGGTTTTTACTTGTATACTACAAGTAAGATATGAAGCGTGAAATGTTCACCGAATCATACGATTTGACAATGTTGCAACCTTGTAACCTGGATGGTTAAATTATTTACAAATAATAACTACAGTTAAGTATTAAAACATGCCAAATTATTGCATAACAAAGCATTACAACAAAGGTACTTTAGCAATAAAGAAAAAGTAGTCACCTCATTTTAGAATGACGTTTGCCGATAATTGAAATTATGCTACATAAGCATTTTTAACGTTAAATGTGTGTACACGTATAGTTTAGTTTGACAAACAGCAATTAATGTGACGCCTGGGCTCAAACTGCGTAAAGCGACTTCGCTTCTGGCTAATAAAAAAATCTACTAGAATTCCAGTTGACGGGCTCGCGCTTTACTTTCCTGTATTATGTTAAACATACGGCTGTTGCGTGATTGCACGATGTTATACTAAGAAAGGCAACTTTGCAGATCGAGTCGCGATGTTTTGAGCGTTACGTTTCGTGCCTTGTGAAAGCGTGTGCCTGGCGGCCGTCACGTCCGGGCCCCGACGGCTGCTGTGACGTCATGGCACACACCACTCGTCTCTCCACCGCAACTAGATAATAATATTCACTAAATGAAGTGTGTCGAGCCGAGTCTCGAGTCTCTAGTCTCTTGTCAGTCGTGTCACTGATAACGGCCACAAGACGTTGCCTTCCGCCGCACACAATTACGGCCGCTGTGTGGAATGTTCCTGATTACAATACCATTATACACATTTTGATAATAATAGTCAATGTTCCGACACGAGTCCTTATGACGGTTAACTAATACGAATTGTAATATTAACAAAGAATAAGTTCTTTAGAACGAAACATGGTAAATATAGAAGTAGTTCGTTCTACTTCTAAAGTATTTTAATCTAAAATATGCAATTGATTGAGCCATCATCATCATCATCAGCTCACTATACGTCCCTGCTTAAGGGCTCGGGGCCCACGCTTGGGAGTGACTAATCCTTAGTCAACCACGCTGGCCCAATCCGGCTTGACTTTACACATTTATTTGAATTTCTTTCTGCAAATTACATGTCCAGGTTGCATCACCATGTTCACGATGAACGTACGATAAATGTAATTATAAAATTCGACAATCGAGAAGCTCGTTGATACATGGTGGGATTCGAACCCAGGATCTGCAGATTACAAGTGCTTAACCTCTGAGCCTGATTGAGCCAAGGCGATGAAATTCCACTGGCGGCACTCTGGATTGTAACAGCTCCAATAATATGATTGATTTATAAAGTTTATGTAAACCGCGCAGAATCAATTATGCGAAGAGTAACTAACATAGCAGACGTTTTTGATGTTTGTGTCGCGTATGTGTTTGCCCGTTGCTTCCGCGGAAAGCTGGCGACAATGGAGTTAGAGCAATTCTTTGAAACGTCAACAATATGGCCATATTCTCGGTAAACACAATTTGAAAAACACAACTCGAATACCCTGACATCTGGTTCCAAAATCATGTGCGAAAACAATAAAAAGGCCGGAGTTCTGAGACAGACGTACCTGTGCCGAAACTGCACTGCAAGTTATGACTTAAAAATATATCCAGAACGGCTTCTATGGGTACGTTTGAATCTCATACTATCTCGATCACTCCACTATGGTTCAATACATCTTATTGAATGCCAGCTTTTGCCTACGACTTTGTCCGTGAAAAGTTAAAAAAAAAACAGAATTTATTAATTTAGCTTATATCGATAGTGTTATTTTCCGATAGTGAAAGAACTTTTCAGATCTATTCAATACTTTCGGAGCCTATTGGATTCAAACAAACTATCAAATATAGCTACTGTATATAGATAAAAGTTGAAACATAAATGTGTCCAAGATATGATGTAATTATAATAGTATTGGACTAGAGTTGTGACACTATATGTATGCATGTATGTATGGAGGTAGGTAGGTATGTACGGTAACTGACTAACGGATGTTTTCATTAGCATGCTGTTGAAATATCTTGTTACTTGGAAAATAAACTTGGAGTACGTTAAAGTGAAGTGGGTAATGTTTATGTTCCCGTCGGATTGTTCACTTCGTCAGTTTATAATCTTACAACCCATATTATAAATCATGGTGAATTGTGAAGTAATGGAGTCATTAACAATTTAGGCAATCGTCATCAAAGTCGAAATGGACTATAAAATAACACTAAAACACTGCACCAGCTTACAGCGTAAAAAAAACACGTAACATATCCAATTATATACTTTTGTTTTATAGATCGTGGTAGCCCGGCTTCACGTCCTGTACAGTGCTACTGCCCGCTAATTAATGTAATGCTACATGCACTCCCACACACTTTTACATACTAAAGCACAAACCGCATAAAACAGTTCAATGTCTGTATCTTCCGGGACGTAAGCAATTAACGAGTCTTGGTCTTCAGCCAATTTAGAAAAAAACTCGGCCGCAAACTCGATTTAACGACGCCGCTTCTTACACTAATCAAAGCGGCCGTAAAAAGCGGCAAAGATACGCAACATTTAGCCACTAGTCTTCTGGTATCGAACTGTCGAGTCATAACCGTCGAGCTGTTGTGCAGGGGTCGAGTGTACCGGCGCCGGCGCCAGCGGTCAGAGGCGGCCCGCCAGATGCCGCGTTAACGTACATCAGATAAACGGCAATTCGGAAAACATTATCGTCTATAAATCTAATCGAATTATAACTGATTTACAGCTGCGCTATTTAGAATGCGGCCATATCTTATGATCCGTTTAGTCGAATTTATATTTTATCAATAATAGGTACCATATATCATTTCATATTAAGGATAAAGTAAATAAGTAAGCAGATCATGTTACAAGGAAGAAGGAGAAATATTGAAAAATGTGTGAGATAGAGAGAAGAACATTAGGTACACGTATTTTGCAAGCGCTTGTTACTTGTAAAGGTAATGTTAAACAAGTGATGGCCCCTCAGCAATAAATTCAAGCGAACACAAACAGACAGAACGGGGTGTGGGGGCGAGTACTCCGCCGTGGATTTGACGTCCGTTCTATTCAACTGAGGATTACCGCTACACAGATGAAAACAACCGTCGGATCTCTTTTATATTAATTAGTTCAATTTAAGGAATTGAATGAAAATAAAATAATGGAAGGAAAATATTTTTTTTTTAGTTGTGAAGAAGTGTAACTAACTGTATAGCATGATAAATTGAGAAAAAAAATGTTGAAACTTCACAGCTAAGTGAAGCCACGCAACTTTTGCAAGTCATTATACAGTCAACATTGGTGCCAAGACGTGTCGCAAATTATAAACTAATGGCATCAATAAAACACACAATGTCTTCTATCAATATGTTAATTTCCTTAAACACTTTTAATTTGCAGTAAACAGGCCGGTATGGTATTTATAAATACTTGGCAAATGTTGGCTCAGTGAAGATATACAGTACAAATGAAGCGGTCAGCCGGTCAGGCGGTCGAGTGGTCGTACAACAAACTGCGCCTTGTGAGCACTGAGCAGTAACTGCTCTCATGCGGTACGCAGCACAAATACTTCATCTAAACTTTCTTATTATTTCTTGCGAAAGTTGCTACATATAACAGCGCCTTAAATTGTAAGGTACGGAATTTAAGAAAAAGCAATGGTTACATTGTGTCAAGTACAACATTTTAAATATAAGCAGTAGCTGAGCGAGCGCAACTGTACGTGCTTATACTCGTATAAAGGCGCTGCTGCTATTCTGCCATCGACTAAGATGTTCACAAGATGCACACGCATGATTCATTTCGCTTGCACAACTTGAGAACTGGCAACTGGCGTATCGTTTGCTGTTCCACATCACGTTCATTTCAGTTTCAAACATGCATCGTTATTTCGTATTTACTGTTCTCCCACTTTTGTGCGTAAGCTTGGAGTTTCTCGATTACGATGAATTTAATTATGAGCAATGTCCTCCGCGGTCTCCTGAACCAATTAAGGTGCTGTCAAAAACTGTGTGTTGCCTGGATTGTACCTTCGACCACTTACTATATTTCTCTTCTTGTGTAATAGGGTTTTATTTTTAACAACAACGTTATTGAATAAGAAGTTCAAATTTATCTTTTTGAAGGCTTTATATGCGGATTACCAGCAAACTGCACTTTAAGTGCTAAGTAAATAATTAGTTATAATAATTTGCATTTATTATTTGTCTAACATTAAATACTTATAACGTTTTACTTAATGTAGCACATCAAAGACTTCCTCGCTTGTACGTTAGCTCGCAACTACTCGTTACTTACAGAATGTTTGCCCACGTCTGGGTGCCAGTAGCGAAGAAGCTGTATAGCGGCGCGGCCCAGTTTCTGTCAGTGCCTGCCTGCCATCTGCCTTCTGCCATCTGCGACCTGTGTAGCGATAGCCAGCAATTGCAGTGGCATCACCCATATTTTGGTGTCACTAGTGAATCAAGCCAAGAAGCAAAATATATAAGCAAAATACATAAGCATATGGAAAACACTAAACTATTTGTTGTCAATGGCGTGTAAAGCGTCGCCAACCCTTCGTTAGCGAATACTGCGTCACCCCGCGCGCGCTCAGCCCCTCGTCGCGTCGTTTAATCATGGGGTGTTTTAAAGATACCCTATAAAATAAAGGAGTGCCGAAACCGGCTATTGTGTTACAACATAGCAGGGGAAGGGACAGCACGGGTAATATATTGTGCAGAAAATTTAAGTAACCGTGTCGCGATCGTGTTACACGTACCTACGCATGTACAAATTGTGATTATGAACAATAAGTATGTAGTTTGTTAATATACCGATGCATTTTGCGTGCGGCATTCTGTGCCTCATAGTCATAAATGCATTTATATTTACAACTTAAAGTGCATACAAAGGACAACCTTTGATCGAGCTATCTGTCCGAGGAACATTTAGAAACGCAGTTATCGTCGTGCTATTGTTAACGGTCAAATATATAAATATCCATGCGCTGACGTCTTTCGCCTCATCTATAGTTATTGTGGGTCATATGTTAGGAATCACTTATGACTCACTCAATACTGATAATCGAATATGAATAATTCATCTGCGAGGTGATCGTAAGTAAATAAGGTCGAATATCTAGCGAACACAAATGTGTTGAGAGGAGGCCGTCGACCCCGACCGGTCCGGTCGAGGGCTGCTTAGGATCTATCTCCGATGGCGTTGGAATGTTGGGTAAAAAAGATTTAAAGACACCTCGGCGATCGGCACTAATCGTACCAGCTCGCTGCACAGCTCGGTGCCGGCGCGGTGTGGCGTTATGCGCGGATAATTTTCAATACTCAGCCTTGATACATGTTCAATGAATGACTTCAGATCAAAACAGGAAAAGAAACATAATACAGGCTTAAATAATATCGGTGTAGGCGCGCAGCTGCAATAGCTTTGTTGTACTGGCTGAATGGACGCGGCATGCGCGCGTCGTTCGCGCCGCGTCGTCGGCACGCAAGGCCGCGCCGCAACTATCTTTAATAAAACTGGATTTCATTTGGTAAATGATATGTTTCTATCCTCTTTTAGTTCCCTTCTCTTTTCATTCCTGTTCGTGTCGCTTGCTCTGAGACAGCGGCGATCACGGCTCATGTATTTGCCATTAAACTTTGTAACTGTATATACTCGTATAGTACAACAATGTACTATATAATGTTATTACGAGTATAAAAAAAAGAGAAAAATCATTCCTTTCGACGTTGGTCCATCGATAAATTCACGAAGATTTCCCGGAATTTTTTTTATCCAAAATTGTACGTATTTGTTTTTATCGAATTAAATGTGAGTCACGTACCGCCTCAGCTCGGCCTCGCGCTAATGCCTCTCTTCTAATGTTTGTCTACTTAATGAGGTAAATCGCAATTACAATTTGATAAAAATTATAGTCTTGACGATCTTACATTTCCTTAACATTTAACTAAATCGTTCATTTATACTGAGTTACGTGTTCATAATGTCGCAAAGATCATATAATAATAAATGTCGATCAATAGGTAAGTAAGTTGTCGATTCCAGATAGAAATAGTTACGTGTAGCCGTCCGCGCGGTCAGTGATGAGTGATGACAACAAAGACGCTTGTGCTTACGCCCCAGGCCCCGGTCGCCACCGGTTAGATGTTTATTCAATTCGTTAAAATTAATTTGCGGCAGCGTTCGCCTCCGTTATTTAGAAGCTTACCTGACGTGTGTTTACTGCTCGACTGCTTTACCACCTCGGGATCTCCTAATAGACGTTTTCCAGAGAATTTCGCGAGAATTAACTTTGTTACCGTTTACATATTTACTGTGTTATTACGCAAAGAGCGTTATAAATCTAGTGCCGTAATGCGCGTTAAGTAAATATTTAATGTAATATATTGTCGGTTGTTTGCTTGTGTTTTGTGTCTGAGAGCACTCGCCGACAATAAGCCGACGGTCGAGTGGGAGGTGACCGATGTACCGCCGCTGCGCTGCGCCTACCATCCGAGGCTAACCTAGTCTAGTTGCGCAATCGTCGTAACCTAAAATACGGCTAGTGCCTATACTGAACATGGCTAATGTGGGAGCATATGATTATGCGTTACATAAGGTGTATATTTAGCAAGTATATTCCCTAAGGGTATGTACGTGAAATAGTTTACGCTGGACTTGAATAATACCAACAATTCTACAGATGTACAGGCCATCTGTAATCGCTCAGCAATAACGCGGGCGTGATCCACTTGTACTCTCGGATTTTCTCTTCGGAGACTGAAATCCGGTCCATTTCCATCTAGCTTGCTTTGAGCTGACAAGCGTGGGGTCGTCGCCCCGCAAACCGCGGGCTGCGGCAGGGCGGCGGGCCTGTGGGTCGCCGCTCGTCGCTCGCCGCTCTCCGCTCTCCGCTCTCCGCTCGCCGGTCCTCGCGCCATCAATCAGCCGCTATCTGCGCAAGACAAGACAACGGCGCACTTGTCGACTGCACAGTAAACACCTCGCGCGCCGGATGTCTGACATCATTACTGCCAATTATATCTGCAGCCTCACATAAAGATGTTTGTTCTGCATTAAGTAAGTTAATAAAGCAGATGAGTCAACCGCCACCGCCTTGAAGGGTCCGATCTCTTATCGACACCAGTTTGATTGATACGCATTATAATACGCTACTCTGTAATAATTTCCTGCTCTACTGACGTTTTGTATGTACTTATAGCATGAACTTAATGTTGTGTATAAGTTGCATCGAAACATTTAATTCCAATACGTTGCATTAATGTTTCCCGTTACCATTTACACAACAAAAACATTCCGAAGCATAGTCTATTTGTTCTGAATGAAAATTGATACGTGAGGTAATGTTGATGAGGCGTCTATGACGAGCGCAAGGATGCGGCGTTCTCTTCACCGGGCACGGTAACACGCACCTTGACGGACGCTGCATCTCGCATGCGCCGCACGCGCGCCGCTTCCGCCGGCTGCACGCTGCCGCCGCTAATACTTGCACACTTACTATTTAAAACAACACAACACTGCATAAGTGTATATTTATGTTTACAATTAGCTCACATCTTTGCTAAGGCGCGGGCAGTAGGAAGGGGTCCGCTGCTGCGATCTTTACCACTGCGCTACGACGCTAGTGCGGCGCGCTCGCGATCACTTCTCTGTGGGGTTACCTAATATGCATATTGATGCATATTGGGCGCCTCGCCCAGTGACCGACAGACGTTACTTTTCTCTTCATTGTTTTGTTATTTCAATGAGCTCCAACGGTGCATTATTCATAAGTTATAAAACCTTTGTAACGTGATTAGAACATCTGGTGATTACATGATGAGATGATAACCAATTTTAATGTGATAAAGTAACACAAGCTATCACGTAACGCGTCACCCTGCATCGGCAGTTGTGGCCGCTAGTTAGCAAGGCGGATGCATTTTTAAGATATCATTTTATTAACTAAAAATTTCCGCCGCATCATACGCGTCTAATCTCTAAAAAGATTCTGTAAGGTGTGTTCCCAGATTTATGTGTTTTTTTTTGTAATGTTTATACCAATACCTGATCCACTTTCAGATCATATGGTACAATTTAGATGGCTATTTGCGCGGTGTTAGCGTAGCAATAATTAATTGCTAACGAAATTATAATACAATATCTAAACAACCAGTGTAGCTCATCGCTGACCATTGCTATCATAATATGATACATTACATTGTTAGCTTTAATTGAACATTTTGTACACTTCTTTGTACTTTTATTTAGACATCTATAAATGGCTTGTTATTTTATCGAGTAATTATTGAACAACCGTATCAGTCTCCGTGTGCGCGGACGCCTTGTGTAGGACGAATCGAAGTCGCACGTTTACCTGGAATAAAATTACTTACTAGCCTAATTAATTATCCACTTACATATATATTACAATACAGTCAACAAACAAAATAAGAAATTTTTAAATACAAATATTTTACTTTAATAGGAAACTGTAGTTTTTTTTAATTTAAGCAAAAATATTAAAGTTTATACAACCCTATCCGCCGATCCCACGTGAATGGATTAAGCTTGGCCTTACGTTGGACATGAGGATGAGCAATCTGTTATTTGCGGGCTGACTTTCGTCTATTTATTTTATAACAAGTTCTACTGACACCTACAGTAAAGGTCCCTTTTTGCAGTGGGGTATATATAGAGCGGCTCCCTCTTAGCAATGTAAGTTTCTGGAGCAGGCGCTGGACTCCGCGGAGGAGGCGTCGATGTCGGAGATGTGTTAACAATACTTGTGGCCCTTTGTCCTAAATGCAGTAAGAGCTCCTCCTCATCAGATACAATGTTAAATATTTGTCTTTTTATTTTATGTTGACTTAGTGTAGTCATTTTTCTTGTACATACATAGTAATAAAAAAAAGTTTCAATTCATCTACTTCATCAGGATGAGCTTTTTGTCCAGCCCTGTAAATCTTTTTTCTCTCCGTTTGACTGTGCAAGTAAAATCCTTATGCGATAAGACAGATGTAATTAGTCTAGAAGACACCGCAGAGTCCTCAGTTATACTGACGCCTGTATCATCAGCTGGCAGTGTTTGGGAAGACAGTGAAGACTATTCGTTTGAACAATTGGTTATAAAGTTAATGGTTGTTGGAAAGATGCTTCCTTAATTAATGGTTCGTTGTATGATAACTAATTATTTGGGTAATAAATTAACTCTTCTGATTGAAGAAGATTTTCGTCACAACTACCTTTTGCCTTGTTCCCTAAAATATAGTTTTTGTTGGTAATAAAGATTACAGGTCTCGGGAATAAAGAAATTAAATCATGAATACCTAAGATGGGACGATTGACCATATAGGTCATCAAAATATCCATCTGATTTTCATACTTCCAGGGTTTTGTCACGGAACCACTTTTGTATAATTCGCTGCGCCTTCTGATTGCATCTCGATAACAGTTACGCAGCTTTAGCCACTCGTCTTTTGCAGATGGTCTTTAAAACAATTCTTAAGTATTGTCGACCTAATAAATGTTTTTGTTTTTCTTTTTTCGGTACATTGCATCAAGTGCTTTATACAAGAGCCAGTGCTACAATGACGATATTGCATGTTATCGAAGAGGGATCAAATGCATTATAGTGGATGCACACGCAACCCATATGGGTTGCGTGTGCATCCACTATATGTGTATTGGGAATGGTATGCATATGCATACCATTCCCAATACACGGTTATGGGAAATATGCAATAAATTAAACAGCCAGTTCCTAAGCTTTTGCAAGGGAATTTCTTCGGATTACAGCAAGGCAACGAAGGACAAGTCCATTGCACGCTCGCTGCGCCTTGCGCTGTGCGGACCTGTCTCGCTTGCGTCAGCACAAACCGGCCCGTAATAGGTCCGTAAGAGGCCGTATGCTAATTGTGTTAGCGCGAGCTCGCGGCCTCGCGGGCGGGTAGCCGCGAGTCCTACACATTGATATGGATCCTTCCCTGTTACCGGCCGAGGCCAACACAATAACGCTGCTATTTAGCTGAAAGGAAAAACTACAAATATGTATTGCTTGCTTCTGTATGAGATACTTTTAAAGTACGTAAGTAGGTATGTACAGATAGCTTCCCAGATGTATTATATTATGACTTAAACAATTTAAAGATAGGAGTAGTTTCTTGGTTCTTTTAAACGTTATATTACCTATCTGTCGGCTCACATGATAATGAAGTAGCAAATTAATTAGCGCTCTTGGCACATGATGCGGCATTGTTACACGTGTGAAAATTAGCTCAGAGCCGATGTAAAAGTTCAGTTCACGTAGACTCGAACAGTTGAGCTCCGGCACAACAACAATATCGGCAGCTCAATGTGATGTTCTATAACTATGTGAGCCAACGAGCCGCCAGGCCCGATGCCTATAACTATGCAGGAATAGATTGAGTGTATCTGGGGCCGATTAACTGATCTGCTTCACACGGTAACTGTGAGCTGATCTGAAAGTCATCAATTTTTTGTTAGCAATGCGCGTTGAGATTTGTGCAGCGACGTTGCGCCGTCGTCCTGCAATATACTATAAGAGCAGTCCGTCTGTTTGTATTTATAATAACTCTCAGTTAAGATACAGTGCACTAGCTGTTGATGCCTAGAAGGCTACATAGCAATACTACATTAAATAAGGGCTCGAGTCTCGAGATATACCGCTCTATATGTGTACTTGTATATTCGTCGTAAATGAACATTCGTCATTGTTTATTTAATGAGTGTGTAATATTGTTGAACAGTTGTAATTATCATTATTGATGTATATCTCAAATGCATTGAAGTAATCACTTAACTAATAATACTAGTTCAAAAATATATTATTTACGCATTACTTAAACATAGGCAATTAATCTAAGTATATAATTACAAGCTGATTATAAATAAGTGATTTTAACTGTAGTGAATAACAACACCCGTATACTGTCAAAATAATTTAACCCATTAGAAAACATTTTCTCAAATAAAACTATCAATATTAAAAGTTATATTATTATATTATTTCACGTTACGGAAGAAATCTTTTAGTTAAATTGTTAAACAAGCTTTTGTTTGGTTCATCTCTTACTTATGATTGTTTTTAATTTTCGTGGCAAATTACAATGAACAATACAGTAAAAACTGATAAATCTCAAGGAAGCACCTCCAAGAAGCAAGGTAGTTCCTCAATACTCGTATATACTATAATACAATAGAATAGTGTGTGTTTGCTTTATAAATGAAGCTATATTAATGTCGGCATTATATCAACGTAAAAAGAGACGCGACGGTCGCGGCCGTTTGCAAATGCGGACGCAAAAACAACACGCGGTCACTGACCGCACGCAGTCTGACTCGTTGACTCCTTGCAGTTTATTTTATCTCTGATAGATGGTATGCAGAGTGTTCATAAGCGACAGGTGTCAGCGCGGCTCACGCGCGCCAGCCAAGCCGACTGCTCTGACTGCAGATAGTGGCTATAACTGTTGTGCATCGGCACAATTACGATGTCAATTTAATGTCAATGTAACATCGGTGTCGGTGCCTGCCGGTGGGCGAACGCTACCGCGTGACGTCACGCGGCCCGCCGCTCAAGGTCGCTCGCCGACCGTGGCTGAATCACCACGCTCGTTTACCCAAATACCTAGATACCTTCCTAGTGCTCAACGCACTCGGACGTCCCACGCAATCTAAGTTACCTACATTTACTTGACATTTTTTGTCTGAGAAGGAAGTTACTATGCAGTTCTGACATGTTACTATTATGCTATTGACAACTTTTGGGAATTACGGTACGGGGCATTGTAAGTAGAGAACAGTCGGCCGGTCTCCGGACACGTCGGCCAAAGGATCACGGGTGACGGGCAACAGGCGGTGCTTGACGGATGGAGGGTGGCCGACGATAGACTAGAGTAGGCCGCAAACGACCGACGAAAGATGAAAAGCAGAATCGCCGCTGTTTCTCAGGCCGACGAAGCGCGGCGTAAATATCGGGGAAGGAATAACAAACAAAACGTCCACCAGGCGATACGTCCGCCCGCTGCCCGCTGGCCACGCCGCTTTGCGTGCTGCGCCACAATCAACGCCGCTCCCCGCCTATAGTGCGGTCGTACGTGTTGCTCTCCTCGCTCGCGACGGACCAAGTCCTTCTTGAAAACATGAACCTACACGGGCGCCAAAAATGAATTCTTCGATTAAAATGTTAACAACAAAATTAAAGAATAATTCTTTGCTTATATTTGGTGTTATTAACCTAACACAAAGTTAAACTTCACTTCTATTGGGCCTGCGAATTATGTTTATTATTGTATCAAATGCATACATATTATGGCGTAGCTCATAAAGTAGGGCATCTTTCAACGGATGCAATAAAACTTTTGGCATGAGCTTTTACTGCTGCGTACAGTAGTTACTTGTATATTTCTTATATATCTTTTATCTTATATACTGTATTCAGCATTGTACCGATTTGCTACTCAATTAAATACCCCATGAGATGGCTACACGACTGCTGGACACATGCAGAGGTCAGCGCGGTTGATCACAACCACAACTAACCATGAATTGTCATTTTATTTAGTCGCTTGCAGCTCGCAGCTCGCAGTGTTGTAGGGATGCAAGGCCTGTTGGACGTCCGCTCCACTTACCGCTAGCCCTTACAATTAAATACTGGCAAAACAAGCTACTTATTCAGAGGATGCTATGTTGTGACATCTTTCTGTATTTGTAACATTAATTGAATCCAGGCGATGTTTGAAGGTGAACGTTGACGACATCAAAGTAAGCGATTCGTGTGACAGCGGCGGAATTCAAAATATGCCTTAGCCTTAGCCGTGAAATGTACATTCCGTAACAACGTTATGGAGCACTAACTATACACACAGATACATGACGACCTCTAAAACGGTGGCATTATAAATAGACGAAGTTTTAAATAACAGTATAAATGTGACACACTGGGCCGAGCCCGACGCAGCGACGCGCCGCCCCACCATTGTTTTGTGCAGATGTTTATAGTTGTAACATTGGTACAATGGGGATTGTTGCCCCTAGGCCTAGGCGTAGGCCCTGGATTTAGCGCGCAACTCGTCTTCGCCTTGCACAATAACTATAACGGCTTTATAAACGTCATATCCATAGTTTACTTGAACAACTGGTAGAGTGTAGTAGTACTTGTACCAATTACTGCTAAAACTACTTTTTAATGACCAATTTCTCCTTTGATTTTTTATTTTATTTTTGTCGTTATTATAAATGTAGAACCTGATATGGTAAGTACCATATCAGTTCAAAAGAACACACTTACATTTTAAGGTTAACACATTACTGCTCTACAACTTTCCAATCTTATTGATAGCAATTACAGTGATGAATGTTCCGTACTCGACAGCTGTTGCCCCCGCCCCCGCCCCTCTCGTAGTGATAACTTGTATCACTAATTGAGGCGCGCTAATGACGTATTAAGATCGCATTTAGACATTCACAACGAGATATAAATATGTACAGAAGTCGTCGACCGCACTCGCCCTCGTCCCGCCGGCCGCCCCGTCGCCCTGCCACCCCGCCGCTCCGCCGCCCCGCACCGCGCGAGGTATTTCGGTGCGTGAGCGTGACCCACATCGGGCGCGGAAGTGGCGCTCGTCTTGGCTGCAAACGTCGCTCAATGAACGTATTCATCTCACTGGCGCAACGCAGCGCGCACTGGCCGCTTGCGCTCCTCGCTCGCCGCTCTCTGGTCACTGGCCAGTGGCACCAGAGAGCGACCGACGAGGACCACTGCACACCACTATCTTAAACTCGTACTAGAGACAAATCTTTGTAAACTTCAGTTGCGGTCGCAGGATCAAGTGTCAAGTGCGACATGAAGAACTTTTACTATTCATCATCGTCTCGGGTAAGGACCACAGTACTAAGGGTACCATCCGGTAGGACTTCTGCATACAGATAATAATAAACGATAAGCTCTTGTGTGTCGTGATCTTGTCTTGTCAGCTTATTGTTCCCTTATCACGTCCCGTTCGCCAGTCGCAAGGCGGTACGCTACATAACAAACAACAATGAGAGCTCGCAATGAGCCACCTACGATGTCAATTATAATGCCAGTGCCGGTCGTTTATTCCTCCTTATGCTTGTCGACTGTCATTGGTTGGGGGGGAGGAAAGCGTGATGCTATGCATTCCTTGCAAGTGTGGCAAAATCCGAGCGACCAAAAACTTGTATAAAACTGCAGCAGCTGGTCGCCCA
>JAAOEG020000027.1:22434-51263 GCA_011763625.2 Papilio bianor | reverse complement strand
CACTCCCTACGCCATTGCACAGCCCGGCGTAGGGGTGCGTAAATGCATTTCCTGACTATAAAAAAAAAAAAAAAAAACTTATGTTTACAACGCATAAGTGCATTTTGTCACTTGAATTTTTACATTAATTTCATGGTATTGTTTGAGTTTGGAACCCTTATTACTGACCGTTGTCAACAACATCGTGGGGACGACAAACTTTGTGCGGTCGAAATAAACTTTATTGTTGAGAAAAAAAGATTGCGCTAATGTTACGATGCAGTGTGTATTTTATACCTGCTGATTGCGTTCTCGGGTGTACCATGTGCAAACCTATACTGTCCTAATTAAAGCTGATCATCAACTACATAGATAGATTTGGTGCGATGTGTGTGTGCGCGTGCGTTGGATCGCAGCACAAGGGCGGGCCCCTACTTCGGCCCCAGGTCGGCCGTCCCATCTGCTGCAGCACTTAGGAATCTATAGACAGAGCCATAGAACACAATAACACATGACCTTATAAAGTTACTAATGAAGGCTTCCAACTTGTGTTTCATATAAATTTTCTAATGTTCATGGAATCAATATTTAACAATACCTATTGCTAGAGACGCGTAATAACAGCATATAAAAGTTAAAGAAAAAAAAAACAATAATTTAGCCTCATGGGAAAATTTAATCGAAGACCTAATATTTACATTCTTTTTCCAATAAAAGAAGTACAATTAGATATATAGAATATCGCTGAACATAAATTAGGCTCGCACGAAATATATTAAGCGGAGGCGGGATACGTGACACCTTTGCAAAACACCGCATGACGCAAATGTGACGAAACCAAACGACATGGACAATACATACTCACTCTGTCATTAATTGCAAGCGTATTGTAGGCTTCGGATAGTAACTGCTTATTGTTAAAATGATAATAAAGATTCCCAAGCATCTTGTCAAGCTACAGAGAGAACTACATATGTGGGGAGAAGCAGATTGTCATGTTAGCCACACAAATCGCCCATCTGCTATCTCTTTGGCTCCTGCTGTCTTAGTAAGTATATTTTAAGTTATCATAAAATATCTTTACGCTATTGATTTTCCATGCAGTCCAAAATTATTTGTCATCATAAAGGTATCAACAGGCGCAAGTCAATGGACTGGTGCGCGACATGCGGGCAAATAGAAAGCGGAGTAGGTAATTGATACTTGCAATAAATAATGCTTTCGCTTTCAATTACTTCTGTCACTTTATCGACGATTTCTCGACTCAGATCAATTAACCGTGTTGAATAATTACATACGTAGACTGCGTTTCTTTCGCTATTTTTTTAAAATCAAGTCGCCAATCAAAATGCCATACTAATTGACTCGACTTTTTTTAACATTTATTATTCGTTACTACGTTGTCATCGTGCGTCCTGTGAAATATACTCAATGTCGTGTCCTTTGGCCACACAGCAAAATGAGCGTGGAGAAGGTTCTGGCGCTCATTCAATTGTCAAAGCTAACAGTTATTTATTTACTTATTACTAATGTTTTGCATAATCCGATACGCGGCTGACTGCTCGCCAACTCCTTTTTAGCTCATGGACCTCCGCACAAGGCCCGCAATGTCCGCGTCAGTACGTCACGGCCGCCCGGCATCGCCTGCTACCTGCCCAGCGAACCGCATAACTAAATTTATAAGATTATGCTAATCTAAATATATTGATCGCGAACAGGTTTACATATTAGTTATACTCTAATGCTTAATATTGTTTTACGTAGATTTAAACACTTACTGTTTAAATCTACGTAAAACAGTTTTAGGTACAAGCGAGCGTCTCACATCAAAGGCCAGCAACAGTTCCTTTGGTATTGCGAATGTCTATGTGTCGATGACCACCTCGGTGATCATGTTGCTTATTAGCTCCCTACTTTTATGAAATATAAAAAAAAATAGGTTCATTGTACGATTTCAGAAATATTATCGGCGCATGCCAAGCAAGGTGGACTAGGAAACAGGAAGTCTATGTTATAGCAGATCTATAGCGCAGCGAGCTTATGCAGCGTGCAATGTACACGTAACACTAGCCCGCGCCGGACAAACAACAAACATAGTTATCGGCCGGCTCAGCGGCAGACTATGCCTGATAAATGTCCACCAAATATTGACTCGCCCACCGCAGTGCCCCCCCCCCCTCCCACCACCACACCGTCCCGCACCTATCCACTGGCACACATTAATTAACCGTAGGTACATACTTTCTAAGAAACAATACCGACAAGATTTGTCTTTGCAGATGGAAATTGAAATATCGTTAGGTACCTACAATACAGATAACTTTTGATACGTACATAGCTATGTATATGTGTGCGCAAACAATAATTAGTCACTACATTTTATCATATAGAAACAATTTGGTAGCTTCTGTTTGTTGTCTTTCAAATTGAACCGCCAGTCGAACTTCTACTTTTAAAATAGTACTAACCATGCCGTTTTGTTTTTTGTCTTACGCTCCTTGCAGTCACTTAAGCTAAGCTACCAGAATTGTGTACAACTGTCTATGCTTGATATATAATCAACGTCTTAAAACAGGATGCGCAGCATCCTTCAGCATTCCTAAGAACGCAGTAAGTTGTCTCGAAGTAGCGGGGAAAGAACCGGACTATCAGCAATACACTGTCTACATGTTGCAATAAAGCTAAATTAAAAAGATTATACTGGAGTGTGCGGCGTGCCGGTTAAAGCTAGCAATGTTCGGGGTGCACGTTGTAGCGTGCTCTGCGGTCAGCAGGACGAGAAGGGTGACCTGCGCAGCCTCCGAATTGGCAATGCGCAATACGTGCACTACTATTACCATTTATTTTTGTATTCAAGTCTATTTTATTCTATCTTTATGTTGAAGTTATTCTCAAATATAAAATATACAGGTATTTTCTAAACTCAATAATTAGCGGGTACTGTACTTAAGTGAAACTTTCAAATGTTAAAAGTTAAATAAAATGTAATAAAAATAATTAAATAGGTGCCTGGCATTTATTCTTTATTTTGCTTAAGTAGAAAGCGTGACTGAGGTTACCGGAGTGTCAAATTTTGCCTTTGTCTTTACACAAAGGAAAAACTACCGATTTTTATGGCTGAAAAATTATTGTAACTGTTATTTGTCAACGAGTAGGAACGAAAATTTGCGACATAATGGTAAAAGATGACGCTATTTTTATGTGTGAAGTAGCGGATCTACAATATAATATTAATGGATCCGACGCTCATGGATATCCGCAACGTCAGAGAAACCGTAGATGCGTTGCCGACCTTTATAGGAAGAGTGTGAACTGTACTCGATTGTAAACTGTACCAAACAGATTGAACTTTCAAACAATTGTGCGTACACATCTATACATATAATAAAATTGGAGTGTCTGTTTGTAATATTGAAATAACCATTTTTTACTACATGCATATGAATATATGGTACATACACCAAAACAACATCTTTTACATTTTTTGTCTGTCTGTCTGTCTGTCTATCTGTCTGTCTGTCTGTTTGTTCCGGCTAATCTCTAAAATGGCTGGACAGATTTTGACGGGACTTTTATTAGCAGGTAGCTAATGTATTAAGGAGTAACTTAGGATACGTTAATTTTAGAAATAACCTTTTATTTTAGAAAAATAACGCGTAGACGTAGTCGCGGACGACATCTAGTTTTGCAATAAAGCTGCCACCTGGGAAGCGATCTAAGAAATTAAACTGCATTAATATCAACTTTTTATCTAAATATTACTTGTGTGTGAATGCAAAAGTTTCACACACATAAGATAGCGCTAGACATACACTAGACAACAGCAGATATTCTATCGCGTCGCATCGCGTCGCGTCGCGTCGTGCCGCGTCGTGTCGTCGTTGATGTCTTTTTAATTACAAACATTTCTGAATATTATCGTTAGATAAAAAATCTGACTGACTGATTTGGCAATGACAAAAAAAATATGGCGTATGAGATTTTAACTCGTTATTATCACTGCAAATTAATGTGCAATATACATATGGCACTCCGAGGAAAAAGACGAATCTAATAACAGCTCACTCGTCTACATCGGTTCAGTTGTCACAATGGAACTTACAGTAACATACAAACCCGCATACATACAATAACGTTTCATAAGCGCGAAAAACATTACCCTGTTTGTCAAACGGGTAATGTAATGTTTACATTTACACGATACATGTAACGTTGTAACGTCATATATGAAATTTTGTAAGGGAGGAATGTAAATTTTTTTAAATATAATACATACATTTAATCAAAGTTGTACCATTGCTATCTCTGCACGTTTGCCACCTAATAGGTAGTTCATTGATCCCTCTACTGAAAAAAACCATTCGGACGGGAATCAATAAAATCTTTGAAGGTGCTTAGGACTGCCCCATCGGAGTTGATGTTTTTCCCTTGCAAGAAGTTATTTAAAAACAAAAAATAGTAATGTGTTGGATGAAGGTCCGGGAGTACGGTGAATGCCTTAGACAATCCAATTGAAGCTCCTATAATTGGATAATTATAAAGCAGCAGTGGCCTAGAACAATTGACTAGCCTCGGCTAGCAGCTAGCTTTCCCATCATAGGTTGCAATTGCTTACAATAGACATCTGCCGTTACCGTCTAGCTATATTTAAGAAAACTGTAGCGAACGATACCAGCATTAGTCCACCAAACGCTCGCAAGTAACTTTTTTGAGCCAATTTTCGCTTGGGATATAGTAAAAATAATAAAATCCATTTATTATTTTTACAATATTTATTATTATTGTGCCGGTTGAGTAATGTAAAACTGCATTCGAAGTGTGTTTGTCGATTTGCTGTACTAAATTAATGAGGTTACCCACCTTTCAAGCTATTTTACCTTCTAAGTTTGTTTCAAGTGAATAAAAACAGTTTAATCGCTAAAACCGCAGCCTGCGGCTAACTCTGCGTTAGTAGGACGTGGTTTCCGAAGGACCCGTTTCCATAGCAGGCTTCTATTCTTCCGTATGAACTTTGGTCGCTTGCTGTCGACGGGGCTTGTTATGCAGGTCGAATTTTCCAGAACGAAAACGTTGGAACCAAAGACGAACTGTGTTTGTTTTTGCGACACCACATCCATACACATTAATAATCCTTCGAGCCGTTTCTGCAGCACTAGTCCCACGGTAGAACCCGTACCCTTAAATAACGCGATATTTCAAGTTTTCCATGTTGTCAACTGAATGACGTAAAGAAAAACCAAAGGAGAAAAAAAATTACGGTTGTAGAACACAAACATGAACGAGTAAATAGCTGTATAAAATTAAAATTAGAATTCCTAACAAAAGTGAAGATTAAACTATTTAAACTTTCGTGAGACATTACTACAACAAAATAAAAACGGCTAACTCACGTATATTTAATCCGGTGTCGGCACCGACTAGTTTCGAGCCTATCGGGGGCTCTTCTTCAGGGTGAGTGGGACTGGTATCACTTCGCGGTCGCGGCCCATCTCTCACTGAGAGACTCACACTTACAGAGTGAGAGACTTAGCCGTTTTTATTTTGTTGTAAAAGTGAAGATATCTGAGATTAAAGTGACCAGTACGACAAACCGCCTATTTGATATGCAAGGACCTAATACGAGAGCCTGAACCATCTCCAGCAAGGTTGCGCCTCCTTTCTTTTAGTTCCCGCCACTTCGAATTTCGGCCAAAAACGAAAAACTGAAAAGAACGACGAAACACGGAATAATATCTCGTTGAAACCTGTCATTTTATGGTCGAGGTATTGCACCGGAAGTGCTGGACACTTGAGCTCCTGCAGAAGCCGGATGCGGGCTTACTAGTTAAGAGATAATGTGCCATCTGATTGAGTCCCTTTGTATGGGTTATGACAAGTTGGTGGTTTCCACAACAGGCAGTCGTACCGCGACGAGAGACTATCCACCCTATCTCGACATTGCCATAATTAATTTCATTAAGCAGAGCTGTCGCGCACAGCTGGGCCATAGAAACAGCAAACGCACGTCTGCTCGTAGGCGGCAACGGCAGAGGTGGGGCAGTGCGCATTCCGACACGCGGTAAAAAGCTACTCATTCGTAGCTTTCTTCAGCATATCACATGGTTAGCTGTCGTGATTTATGTATGTACATATGTTTGACGTCAGACACGACTCAGCCGGGCGGCCGGCGCAGAAAGTACGGCCGAGAGGTCAGTCTTTTTAACATTAGCGGGCACGCGACTATAAATGTATGTGCTTCTGTAAAATTTATGACAGAAAAAACATTTGCAATCTGGAAACGGACTGGTATCACATCACATGTCCCCGAGATCAAACAACATTGTGTCTACTTCAAAAATGTCGTACATAAATAAAACGATAACAGTAAGCAAAATAAAATAAGATATGTTGTTAAAATGGGCGAAAAACACTGTATTTTTGTCGCGACGACTTCCAGAGCTAAACATAGCGCGACTTCGCGCGCTCTGCTATCTTTGTGTGTATTTATGTATGTACATACATAAGTATGTGTATACGTTCTTTTCATGTTTGACAAATAAAATTAGGTGTAATTTTCTGTACACGAATTTATAATGATGTAGATTACTTGTGTTTAATGAACGGTTCCGTCTAATGAGGATGCAAAGACAATCGCGCAACGTCTCCGAACACTAATAAGGAAGTCGAGTCATGATTTCGTCAACTGCAAGAGAGCGCGGGCGGACTACTCAGCCCCACCCGACCGCCAGGACCATCGAGGCCCTACCGGGTCCCGCCGGGCCCGGTTCGGCGCCCGCCAGCTACTTCACCTCGTACATTAACAAAAAATTTTTGCAGGGTAGGTTGAGTTCAGATTGCAGGGAGTGAAACGCGAGTACACGAGGAAACTTGCTGCCGACACTATGCACGTATTTAGTTACTAATACTGAGGTTGAAATTGAGTAACACAGTTTACGAAATGTACTTTTAAATACCATTTGGTTATTTATCTATCATTATTTAAATATCAGCACAATATGTTATACATGCCACAATGGAGCGGGCCGGTTCATTCACGAATCAAAATAATATTATAATATTCAATTTCTATAACAAAAATGGTTTTCTAAATGTAAACCCAAAAGTGGTGTCTATCAGTCTGTCTTAAATTAAATAGCCCGGATGTTTTATTATCTATTCACAAAACACAACAGGTACAATTCATATGTTGTACTTTTTATTTGTTACAACTCTAATATGTCCTTCGCGTAGTCATCCTGTCTGATCTCTGAAAGATGTATTAAGCCCGCTACACATATATAGTTTATACTTACATACGTGTGTAAGCAACAATGTAAACTACTCAAAACAAAATAGGACCCTCTCTAAGTTAATATTGAATTTCGTCTAAAAACAATTGTTGGGTAGTACATAGTGAAGTTAAACATTGCGAAGTATTGTTGACATGTTTATCTAACGTTATCAATGAAAAAAATTCAAGTCAGGAATTCAATGGTTGGTAGACAAAAAAATGAAGTACTCCAAATAACGTTTATCACTTAAATTCTGAGTCACTTGTACCCTCAGTCACATTCTGAATGTGACAGTCGCAGGTCTACTTTTTTCATTTTGACTTGATTTCGGTGTTACTCGCGATCATTACCTATGCCTGGTTCTCGGCGTCATATGGATGTGGAACCAGCAACAAGAGCAGTGTTTACGCTTCAAGTAGGAGAATCTCTGAGATTAGTGACAAGACGTCTTGGTGTGTCGCGAATAGCCATTCCAAACGCGTGGGAAAGCTTTCTACAGACAGGTAGTATCGCGAGGAAATCTGGATCAGGAAGAGCGCAGCTCGCGCTCTTCACAACAACCATGCAGGAAGACCGGTATATCAGATTGACTACACGTCGAGAGCGTACGATTCCCGCCCGCGTCTTACAAAATCGACTGCTGGGATTGACAGGCACACGAATTAGTCATCAAACCATTCCAAATCGGCTCCATGAAGACGGACAACGTTCCAGATCTCGTGTTATTCGTCCAAAATTGACAAGAGCGCATCGTGCAGCACCTCGCAGCAGCTGCAGTTGAACTTTGCTCGCGAGCATGCGAAGTGGACAATGGACAACTGAAGAAATGTACTCTTTACGGACGAAGGTAAAGTGAAGTTTTTAAGCGATGATCGTCGAGTGCGCGTGTGGAGAAGAGAACGAGAACGATTTTCAGAACCTTGCATACATGAAACAGATCGTTTTGGAGGTCCAAATGTTATGGTGTGGGCTGGGATAAGCTTGCTTGGTAAAACTGAGCTAGTAATATTGGAAGAACGCTCCATAACTGCCTCCCGGTATGTCGATCGTATAACTCGGCCCATGTCATCCTATTTTCATAAAGAGTGGGCGAAAATTTCATCTTTATGCAAGACAATGCTCGCCCACAGACAGCGCGAACAACCCAGAGAGCTCTCTCTGACGCCAATATTACGGTTTTACCGTGGCCGGCCATGAGTCCCAACCTTAACCCCATAAAACATTTATGGGACCAATTGAAAAGAAGCCTCAAATCGAACGTCAGTAATGAGACTAATAGACAAGAGCTCATAAACGCCCTAAAATTGTGTTGGGAGCGAATACGATACATCAACCACTTGATTAAAAGTGCCCCAGATAGATTCAGAGAGTGCATATGGTACAGACGAGGACGACGCTATTAAGCACCATCGAACTCATTAATTTAGTCAATAATAAAAATCAAAATCAAACTTTACTTAAATCAATAATTTCTGTAAACTTTCCTAAAATCTGTAAATTTTGTCTAAATTCCATAAAATTGGCAAAACTTACTCTTGTTAATGTTCACACACTTTCAAAAAGCTTAATTTATTCATTTCTAATCATAAATACTGAAAAAAGAATAAGAATCTGAAAAATTAATTTATAAAACATGGTGGCCCTATTTTGTTTTGAGTAGTATATAATAACTATCAGTTAAGAGTGAGCTCATCAATAGTTTCACGCGGGTTTCGTTTTAGGAAATGAAATGACCAGTGAACCGCTCAATATCTTCTAGAAAAAATATTTAGTAAAGAAATGGAATAAGGGAAAAACGAAGGTTACTTTTTGTACATATTAATAAGAAAAAATACATATTTTGTAGACGACTATTTGGAGTAAAATTGATGCAAGCCATTGTATTAAATTCTGGAGATGTTCATCAATAAGTCGATATAGAATTATTTTTTAATGAATTATCTTCAAAGAAATTACTTCACAAACAGTTGACCCAAACGAGGTAAGAAGTTTGTAAGCTTATTTTTGTAGGTCTAGATATTGATTACCACACAAATTATATGCAGATCTCTTCACTGCAAACTTCCGTATGTTTTTGTTTTAAAACTGTGTTTTCTTGGAAATCCATTATCTCTGCAGATTTACTTATCTCTATTGAAAACGATTACAGGTACAATAATGCGGGGGACATCTTCTTATTAAATAATGTAGGTACTCTATAATGCAAGTTGTCGTGTTCTCGCGGTCCGTACAAAAAGGGTCGGCGGTCCAGATGCGGACTCCGCCATTTGATGACCCAAGGGTTAAACTGTACACTTCTCGGTTTAGCCTACACAAGTACGAATTAATTGAACATTCCGACCCTTCAGTTAAAACTGTAGGTGTGTAGTGTAACAGCTACTATAGTACGAGTATATTAAAATAATATAATCACGTGAGTGTAAAAGGCAGAGGGAATGAAAAAGTAAATGACAATTTGACAATTCATTGTTAAAATATGTTATTGTGCAATCAAAGACAATAGAAGTGATGGATGTTACGAGTAAACGTAATTCATTCAAATGCGCATAAGGACATACGCAGCAACATTGCGATGTTTGTAAACTTGAGCCCGCTGCACCCGCCGCACCCGCCGCGACCCTACAACACTGTCCGATGTCATGTAGTCGCTGTTTCTGGCCGTACTCAAGTCACCGCTCTTCTCAACTCGAAAGAGCCTTCTACCTCACAACAATTCGCCGACACCTCACTGTTCAACTAAACATAACATTTCTTAAACATAACTCTTTGAGTGTCACTTTCCTTTGTATCGTCATAGTATATAGTATGTATTTATAAAGTTTCGCTAAGCTATATACCTAAGAGTGGCGAGTGATGCGGCAATGGACTTATTTTTCGTTCAGGAATATAGACGAGTATTTCGAGACTTCATTAATACATTACGATAATCGTGTTGTCGTTTTTGTTCGCGATCCGTTTTTATGTCCTCACATCCTTCCGGCGACGTCACGACCACCGGCCACAAACGCGGCCGGCTCGCAGGCGCGGCAGGCTCGACGCCACTGGGGCCGGCTCGCGGGCGCGGCTACAAATGTTTGTACACTTTTATTTAACCCTGTTTGCTCGAGGCCATTCTGCAAACGGATTTTCTAACCGGTCGGAGTACGGAACGCGTACATATGAATACTTATTTTCAAATTATAACTAAATTACCAACTAATGCCCGCGACTTCGTCTGTGCAGTATTAAAAAAGGGGTGAAAATTATCCCATGTGATACTCGATACTATTTTCTATATCTGTGCCGAATGTCAATAAGATGTATCGAACCGTTGCGGAGTTCTTCAAGAAATATTTGAATAAAACGTACCCCACGAGAACCCTGCACATTTCTTACATAATAGGTAGGTAGGTAGCCTAAGAGTTTCAACAGACTAGATTCTGTATTATAACTAATAAAATCGTTGCCAAGAGTGCGTTCTCGGAAACAAAGCCCGCCGCCGCAGCGGACACTGCCTATGACGAACAATTTCGGTTAATTCCGGTAATTAAGGGTGTCATATGAAAACAATTCACGGTAACGTAACGCAGAAGTTGTAAGCAGACACCGCTAAGGTTACCGCCGTGACGGGCGGCGAGCGGTATATCGGATCGCTCTCTCCAAGAAATAAAGGTGAAACATTTGAGTTGCGATGCTCGATTACCCGCCTCGGGGTTAAAGATTGCATGCATGAAAACAAAGACAATGAACGATTCACGAGTGTCGTCCCAGCTTTAATTTTGGTGATCATACAGGATGTTCGGAATAGACATGTACAACGCAGCCCGAAGACTCGATGGCCAAAATTATGACCATTGAACCTAAATTACTCCATCCAAGTTCTGTAAAAAATATTATTATATAACCTAACCATAACTAAAAAAAAATAAAGAACCCTACTGGGGCCGACGAGCACCTGGAACACCTTGGTGATCGTCGACGCCCATGGACATCCGCTAAACCAGAGAAAATACAGATGCGTTGTCGGCCTTTGAGAAGGTGACACGCTCGCTTCTTGAATGATTTTTTTAAATTTTTTCTTGAACCGGTTTGGACACCGCCGAGGACAGACCATTCCACAGCGCGGCTGTGCGAAGCAAAAGGTTTCGCTAAAAAGGCACGGCTGTGGTTTGCCAATATACGTGTAATACTAGAATACATCTAAAAAAGGTTTAACGAAGAAAAAAATTATGGTGTGTGAGATTTTAACTTGATGTTTACACCTTTTTTATGTTTTACAAGCTGCAGCCCGCGACTCCGTCCGCGCGTTTTTTCTAAAAGAAAAGAATGTTTCTAAAATAAACGTAGCCAAGCTACTCCTTACTACATTAGCTTCCTACCAAAAGAAGTCCCGTCAAAATCAGTCCAGCCATTCCAGAGATTAGCCGGAACAAACAGACAGACAGACAAAAATTAAAAAAAGTGTCATTTTGGTGTATGTATCGTATATATATTCGTATATATGTAGTAAAAAACGGTTATTTCAATATTACAAAAGACACTCCAATTGCGACATACGTAAAAAACAAAGATACATACATGACAAAATACTTTTGCCCTCTTTTTCAGTCGGGTTATAAATTCCAATGCGTTTAACTGTTTTACGAGAACATTTTGTCTTATAAGTGTATGCCCGGCTTTGATTACAATTTAAATAAACGACTGTGTCTTATTTTACACTATCACGTGCTATCTACAATGAAATAAAATTTTAACAAACAAATATTAGTGTTTCCCAATAGTTCTAAAGTTAAGCTTATTCTGCTAAATTAATATTTACCTAGAGCGCAAAAATAACGTAATGTTGTTTATTAGATCAAAGCCATGGTTTGAATATGAGTACTATCTATTGAACAATTTTCGATATATTTAAAGAAACGTAAAAACTTTTCATAAACAATAAAGGCGTCTCTCAAACTTATGAAAGAGGTAAGTTAGGTTCAATCGACATGATTAAGCAAGGAATCTGTGGTCTGTTGTACATGTCTTTTCCGGACACCTGTACATTATGTATATTTAAAAATTGTTAACTGTACAAAAAATGTCGTCAACTCACGGCGGCGACGTCACGTTGACTTAAACATTATTTGTACAACGTAGGTCGCTGAGCCGACATTCGCCGTACGAACGAGTGGCTCGTGCAGGAGACTAGCAGTCAGCATTGCCGCAATACAAATTGCTAACGTTACATTCCATAAATCAATTTTCACTTATACCCCGTTTTTGATAATTATCACATTACTAGGTTTTGCCCGCGACTCCGTCCGCACGAAATTAAATATAAACTTAATAAGTAGCCTGTGGTTTTTCAGACTGCGTTCTAAATGGTGGGGGAGCTGCTGGCGGTCCAACAACTCTACTGAGCAAACATTTAGTTCTGTTAAAGAATGTTTCAGTATTCCAAAAGAAGTAACAATAATAAAGTGGGTACCTTACATATGGCAAGTGAATTCGCAAAATTTTTAGAAGCCTGCATCAGTATGTCGAAAGTAAAGTCCGTAAGGAGAGACGCGGTCACCGTATAGCAAGTCATAAACATTGCAAAGCTCAGTCGCGCGCACTTTCTCCCGCGCCGTCGCCGCCTGCGCCGCTGTATGTACTCGCTGCCATTACACCTCCGTTTATAAAACTGGTTCAAGAGCGCCATTACTTTCGTTAAACTTCACTAATCCGCCCCCCCCCCTCTTCCCTTCTCCCACCACTCCCCGCCGCCGCCACGTCGACCGACCGACAACGTTCGGTATCCATGAACCACATATGTACCTATAATCCAGGGTCAATAATGACGATTAACATTATTTTATGATTTAATTATTTTAAAGGTATCAAGATTTATAAATGTTTGTTATTTTAAGAGATATGTGGCGGACCAATAAGCGCCGCAATTCTGAATCGCGCTATCGATGTTTTCTACGTTCCGCGATGTATATACAACATCCGAAATGTACATCAGTGGGCCTCGGCCTGGCCGAGCATACCAACTCGCTCGGTCGGAGATCTCCCTTTGGTCAACTACCATCCCACAAATATTAAATTGATTTCTTAAAAACGTTCTTGAATCGTGTATTTCAAGGAAATGATATAATTAACTTGGTGACTCTAGATGAACAAAAATCACATACACATACATAACTACTTCATAAATCTTACATCTTAGGATTGACCAAAATGTGTTTTTACAGCAAAGTAATGTACCATAAACCTTCCGGATTAAATTAAGCATTTTATGGTGAAAAACGTTTTTGAACCAGTCTTTTCTACCCACTACACCGACGATATACCGCGCACCAAGGGTGTGGAGTTATCTCTATTCACCGATGACACCTGTATTTTCACGCCAGGCCGCAAGACCGATGCTATTTGTAGACGCCTCCAGACCGCAGCCAATACCCTTGGTGCCTGGTTTCGGAAATGGAGGATCGAAATCAATCCAACCAAAAGCTCGGCTCTTTTCTTTTCACGCCACAAAGTGGCTCGTCCCCAATCCATTAAAATAACAGCCCAATACCTTGGGAAAACCAAGTTAAATACCTAGGTGCCATCCTTGACTCGAAATTCAACTTCTCCGCTCACGAGACACGGGAACCGCGCGGCATTTATCTTAGGTCATCTTTCCGCGTTATTTAATAAAAACAGTAAAATGTCCCGTTGGAACAAGGTGACACTCTATAAATCAGTAGTGCGTCCCGTCATGACCTAAGCTAGTCCGATTTTCGCGCATATAAGTCCGAGACAAGTACATCGACTTCAGGGAGCCCCATGGTACATGCGTAACAACGATCTTCACATAGATCTGGACTTGCCCACCATAGCCCAACATCTGAAGTTGGCGTCGCGTCGTTATTTTGACTCTGCCGTTGGTCATACCAATCAGTTAGTTGTAGCTGCCGCCACTTACAAATCATTCGCGCTCGGTAAGTTTAAACGAGACCACCGTAGACCTAGGCACGTTCTTGACTTTCAAGGCGATGTTAAAACTATAGCTCAGGCAAGGATTAAACAACAACGTAAGCAGACCTAACTCCGTAGTCGATGTCGACTACGGAAATATTTTTCGAGATACGGCCTCGTAGCAGGCAGGTTCTCCTGTCAATGATAGAAGCGCTGCTAGAGTTTCTTCCGCCACTTCTTCTTCCAGCGCAAACGCTTTCCGAAGTGGTAGTAATGTTAGAAATATTACTAATAGTAATCAGATAAAAGCAGCCGATCAAGCCGTGGTTCGGCCCTCTTGGGCACCCTTGAATCGGAATGCTAAACGCGTATTGAGTGACAGCCCAAGCCGAGGTCCCCTCTCGGGGGCCCTTGAGTCCAGTCAATCCATGGAGCGTCCACCGAAGACACCTAAGAGCTCGGCGGCCTCCCAATCCGGTAATAATAACGAAATAACGGCCCGAACCGAGGGAGCCCACGAGCTAAGTTACTCTTAAACGAGGCTTAGGCTAAACGCCATCTGCGCTCGGCCAGCTCAAGCCCGGTGAAGCTGTAAATGCCTCTTCAAGGTAAACAGTGACTATCCAGTCACAAAAAAAACCGTTTTTGAAATCTTTGTATCGATTTATTCAAAATGAGTATTGAAGTGATGCAGCTCCGGGACAATTGAAACTCAGCTCGCTTCTGTTTCTTTTTATTAATACTTCATACAAATGTACTCGTACATTCAACTGTTAATAACTTATCACTTACAGACTTGTACATAAATATGTAACCTGTGTGCGCGTCTCACGGCACTATGCGGCGACGCCGCAACCACGCGACGGCCACGCGGCGGTCGCTCTTGTCATTATACTGACGTCGTTCATATTCACTTAATTATACTATTTAACACATATACAAATACGTTTGGAAATACAAAGGGGGCTAGGCGTCCCAAGCGTGCGCCAGGCGCGGGTCAGCACACCGTTTCCATGGGCAAGCGCGCGGCAGGTGCGGCGGCCGCGGTTGCCGCAGCGGGGCCGGAAGTTATGGCGGGCGCAGCGGGCGGCTGCGGGGCGGGCGCGGCCGTGGTGTGTGTGAGCGACTCCCCGCAGGAAGGCAGGTGCGAGGAGGAGTGCGCGGCGTGGCGCGCGTGCCGTCCGCGTCGCGCGCACAACGCCGCCGCCGCGCGCTTGGCTGCCGCCCACGCGTGCGGCTGGCAGCCCGCCACTAGGAAGATGAAGAGGCCCTGCAGCGCGTTGAGCAGGTCGGTAGCGTACCAGAGGTAGGCCGGCCCGCCCGCCGCCCACGACACCACGTCGGCCACCCACGTCACGCCCATCACCACCACCAGCTTGGCGCACACGCGCCCCAACGCCGCCCTGCGTAACACACAAACCAACTGCACATTCTTTTCCTACAAGAATCTTAAAGTTTAACTGTGGATAGAGTTGCGCTGCTGGTCATGTTTTTGCTCACATAAATGAAAGAAAATACTTTGTTGAACTTCGAGGAAATAAAGCGCAAATTAGTTAAAATACAATGAAGTATATTGAAATAGAAAATGTCACATTATTATGATGGTTGTAGCGGTTTCTGAGGGGACGGTGACTAAAACAAGCGTCGCGCCTTTTTTTTTTATTTAGATGACACAATTGACTGTTGCTTAGAGACACGCGAGTTAAGGAAGGAACATAATAACTGATGTAAAGATATTTCATAAGAAAAAGGCACCTCTCTGATGTGGACTTGACCTCGTCGCGGCGCCAGAGGCCGCAGGTGAGCTGGCGGGTGGTGGACACGAAGAGCGCGAGGTTGACGAGCAGCAGCACGCCCACCGGGCCGAAAAAGTATACGAGCACCTCGGCGTCACCGTAGAACCAGCAGCGTCGCACGGCGAAGCGCGGGCGCAGGTAGCCAGCCGCCGCCGCCGCCGGCAGTCGGTCTAGCAGCGCGCCCGCGCCCGCTAACGCCAGCGGCGCGCCCCACGCATAGACCTGGTACACACGCAGCCGGCACGCCTCCTGCCCACGCTCCAGCGATGTGGGTCGGAAATCCCTGCGCACACGCACCCCGCTCTACGCTCATCACTCGTCTCACAGTCACGTGATCAGATATCATTACAGTATAGCAGCTTATACCGTATTTTGGTAAACTCGATTTAGTTAACATACATATTCTTACATAATACTAGCGTCAATGAGATGTATAGAGTCATTACAAAACATTAAACGTAAGGACATCGAAACCTATCTTAAGCGTTGTAAGCCATGTCAACAAAATCAAAAGGGCAGATATAGTGCATTTTTAGGAAAGAGAGAGGAGAAGAGTCATCAGTAGATTTTATTGTTATTCGTGTATTTGCGTCTGGTTTCATAATTTTTTTTTTTATTGTAAATGTAGTGGGTGTCATTATATCCCATATTTGAAACAACGAATTTTGCTTTTTCGACCAACGTAGGCTTCATATAGTGCCTATAACATATGTACAAATAATGTATGAAAGTATTGTAGCTCTTACATAATATGAAGTTCACAAAATATCAAAAGATTAAAAAGATGCCCAAACGAAAAATGCATAACGTGTAACATAGAACAGAACATTTTGGTTTTTTGGCTTCTGTGGGGTAAACTATAAAAATGTTGTGTGTAGATCTTTAATTGGACCGATTTTAGTTGTGTTTGTTACTGTGAGAAGGAAAGGGGAATTACGATCTCGGGTAAATTTTGCCTAGGTATAGTACATAGTCTTAAAGGCTACTTCGCGCAGACGAAGTAGCAGGCTAAAACTAGTGATAAATAAAACTCCGCAGTTCCATATCAACAACCATGTAAACAATTTGTCTAAATATTTAAGAACATCAGCGTCTAAATTATGGCACTATTATCCCTTATCGGGATTCGATATGAACCCTTATCTATATAAATATATTTTTAGGATATAGTAATAAATAAAGTCTACGATTGCCTTTTAGAACTATATCATCATGTGTAATAGTTTAAAAGTTATAAAAAGATTAAGAACTCCGCGCATCCGACAAAAACGCAACAGCGACACGGCGCGCGGCCTCACAGGATAGGAGGGGGCCCAAAGATGTATCACTTTGTTACTTTTTTATTATTATATGTTTGAATAAGTTGTCAACCAACAGCGAAGTCCATCGGTGTCATTTGAGCAATTGATTTATGTCATTTGCAATTGAGTTACGGAATGTAAACAGTCAAATTAAGGTTTTTCTTATTTGAACAGTGATAAAGTTTTAATAAATAGCGTGAATTTTTTATTCAGTCGTAAGTACATATATAATTTAATGCGGTTAAAGCGGCACGGCAACTACTACTCGTAGTAAAGAATAATATATTATACTAATACTAAACTATGAATAGCTAAGGATAATATGTTACTTTGTGGCACAATCGTTAGCCATATTAAAATTTTACAGAACAACAAATACGTAAACGTAAATTATGTATTTTATTTATGAAAAAATATGATAGATTGATCATGCGGTTAAAAGATACAATAGAATATTATTTTTATTCTATACATGTTTAGTTCGCTTACTTTTTTATTAAATGTAACACTTTTAAAAAATAATACTAATTAATTAAACTAGTATTTCAATAACAATATTTTTTTTGTTATTGATGTTTTGGTTTTTAATTTAATTAAAATAATAATACTAATACTTGATATTCTTTTAAATGTTTTAATTACACTGTTTTGTTTGACTTTTATATAGCTGCATACTACATTTGACAGTATTTGTGATACTATTTCGGTATAAATACTGATAAACATTTGCGACTGACCGACAAACTTCTGTCCATCTGCAGGTTACTAATTGACGGCATCTTAACAAGAACTGAATTGCTGATATAATAGAAAAATCACACGAACATATATACAGTGGTGGTCGTGTCATTAGAAACACTACCAGCGGTCCTTGACACTATGTAACATATTATACTTCACCGCAATCCTTTTTATTTTGAAATTAAACAATAAATAGGACAACAATATGTTCAACGATTTATCATTTATTAGAAAAACAACATAAATGCCATTACACCAGTGCAGTTCCAATATTCCATTACGGACAAACATTTAAATCAGTTTTAAGATATGATCAATAAATTGTTGTTGGTTACTAATTAGAAACAACAAAAAGTATAAAAAACAACATCCTTTTAAGTGTTAGTAATTAGTATTGTTATTTACGAAATGTCTACTATCCGCAGCCTACCAATAGTTATAATTAATATTTAGTGGCGCATCGCTTATTTTCAATAACAGCACTGCAACGACTTGGCATTTATTCATTCAATTTCATACATTTTTCTAGAGGGTTTAAATTCCATGCTTTAACATATGCTTAAATTAGTTCGTTTTGACTGGTGTTACTTTTGTTTGAGACTTTGTTTTTAACAATTTACCAGAGATTTCGTATCGGGTGCAGTCCACAACGGATATACGCTCTTCGCTAAGGAAACATCTGACACCGTGTGTTTAGGTTCATTGTCATACTGAAAGATCCAGGTTACAGGCAAATGAACCTCTGAGTAGGTATTGTATTCTTCTCTATTCTCTATTCGCCATGGATCCATTGTACCTTCAATTTTCCGAACGGGTCCAACTCCGTATCCGGAAAAACACCCCTTAACTTTAATGTTAAAGCCACCGTGCTGAACTATACTCCTTGTGTTGGAGTTTTTATATGTTTATTACTGGCAGGCAACACTTTACACATGATGGAGTATTTAATATTGGAATATTTGTATTTGAATTTTAAAATGATTTGTACAACTGATGTTGAAGAATGACTTCTCATCTCGATACGTACCGAATAACATCGTAGGATATATGAAATAGGAAAATGTATTAAATGTGACTGTTTGTGAATATATAATAATATACTTATTAACAATGTGAAGACAGTGTTTCAATAGCCCTAAACCTCCAGAGCCCGGGACGGCAGGAAGGAACCGTCCAACACCTTGTGTGTTTATAATTAAAAGTATTGTTTACAGGACTAACATCGCGCTTTCCATCGGATTTACAATATTTATTTTTGATTCACCTGAAAAATAACACTTTTTTCCATTCTCGTACCGTCCAATTAACAACTTAACTTCTAAACTACTTAAATTCCACTAATCTTCGGCGTATTAGTTTTGACGAGATGTTTCTCGGGTTACCAGGCGAAAAAACTTCACTTTTAAATTGGTTGGGCCTTTACTTGGGTATTTTTTTAGCAATACGAATGACTAGCGTGTCTTCTCTGAGAGAGAGAGAGAGTTTTCAGCAGTTCCATGTGTTTTATAATTATCAATTGCATTAAAAACTTTCTTTACAGAACAATTTACATGCTCAGCTATTCTTCTGTAGGAACACGATCTATATGTAAATTTACAATTATTTGCCTAGTTGAATCACACCTCTTATTTTTGCCTTTAAATTTTGAGTTTCTGTCAAAATAATAGAAAAAGCTAAGAAAGAAGTGTTATCTCCAAATTCAAAAAAAGAACGTGGTATGGATGCTTTTATAAAAAGTTTCTAATTAGGCGTCCAAGCGGCCAGTAACAGAAAAGAAACTCCTAGATGTTTAAGACTTATTTTGTAATCAAAACTAAGATATGTTACATTTTTTATGCATTTGTATGCATACAATTTGTTGTATGTAAATATATTTAAACATTAGTACGTTGAAATTATACTTGCTTTATTCACAAGAAGTGTTTCTAATCAAATGACCACCACTGTATGTATATCCTTTGCCATACATACAGACCCACGTACGTACACATTATATACACAATGCTCCTGTTTTATTGTAAAATGAGGCGGGAAATATATAATATTGTCAGAAATCTAGTATAGTGTGATATTTAGTTAACGTTTAATTACATTGACAACTTGCCAGTAAGATAGCAGAGGCTATAAAATGGCAGGTGAAATGACAAACGGACATCTTACTCACCGGAAAGTCCACCAAATGTTAAAGCACATTGTGTTGAGCCAGAAGAATGCCGAGAGGAAGAGGAAGTGCATACACACGGCTGTAATGCCCGCGATAAACGCACGCCCACGCGATGAACAGCACATGCAGAGAGAAAACACGTCACTTAGCACAGTGGCCGGTTGGCGTGCAGGGACAAGGCGCAGGGCGCACACTCACCGAGCGCACGGCACACCGTAGGCGGCACGCGGTCCCCGGCCAGCTGCGTCGCGGCCAGCAGCACGTCCCCCAGCATGAGGGCCGCCACGTAGTGCGTCTGGCAGCGCCAATGTAGCGCGTGATGCGCCGCCGGCAGCGCGAAACCCGCCGCCAGCGTGGCCGCCAAGAACGCTGCGCCCACGGCCAGTCCTGCGCCATACAGCGCATGGTGTGCCGGTCCTCCGCCTACAGCCCGCGCCGCCGCCTCACAAGCCAGCACGCGCGCGCCCTCCGAGCCACGCACCGACTCTGCACACCACGCGCCACCAGCTAGCCGCGCCCAGCCCCCCGCCGCCTTCAGCCGCAGCGCGCCTCCCTCTTCGAGCCGCGCGCCACCCAGCGCGCCCGCAACCGCGTACCGTGAGCCCTCCGCGCACGCCGGCCAGCCGAAGCCCACACCACTGCCGTTAGCAAGCGTACGAAGCTCCTCCAGAACAGCCGCCGGCCCCTCGGTCTCCGCGCTCTCGTCTGCGCAATGCGCGCCGTCGAAGCCCTGGCCCTCAGCGCAGCACTTGGTCGGACCGCGCGGCACGTCCTCCTCGCAGACGAGCGCGCCACCCTCGTCCGCGCAGTACCGCGCTGGCGGCAGGGCATGCGTGGTGCCACGCAGCAGGAGCGACCCGTTGTTGGCAAGTAGGGCGTAGGGTGCGGCGTGCTCGGGCAGCACGCGTAGCGCGTTACAACTCGGAAGCGCCGCGTCCAGCGGCCGCCAATGCTGCGGCAGGCGGCCTCTCTCTAGGAAAGTGTTGCGGGCGGGCGCATATACGAGCGGTGCCCAAGCGGGTGTGCCGGGCGCGGGCGGCGCGCAGGCAGCTGCAGCGCGCGCGGGCTCCAGCGCAGCGGCCCTTAGCGCGTCCTGCGATAGGCTTTGGCCGGCGGGGCAGCAGCGGGGAACGTCGAGCGGCGCGAGCTTGGCGCCGGCCGCCACGCACGCCGCGCCAAGCACCAGCAGCGCTCGGAGCATAGCGACACTCTCACCGCATATTACCGTCAAACGTTTCACTTTCCACACTAAGTATAATCACACCAGTTCAATTCTTATCGTTCGATAATTAATTCACTTGATAGAATCGGATCTAAATTTATTGTTGTCGTAAATCAATGGAAGGACAGAGCGGGATGTAAACATTTCCTCCGCGGAGATCGAGAAGCACGTGCGAGCGAGGGCCGATAACGAGCGACACGTCCTTTCCCCGCGGGCGGCGGCGATGCACTGCTGTCTGCTGTGCTGCCTAGTGCCCGCAGAGCGCGCGGCCGACCGCCGCGCTGCACGCTTGTAGTGCAGGCGCCAGAACCACTTTCGTATACATGAACCCAGAATTGCATTCTGATTTTTTGCACTTTGGAAGTTAGGCCCTTTTTTGGTTTAGGGGCGAAATGTTAACAAGGATACATTGCTTCTGGGGGAAATCAGGGGGCAGTGCCCTGGACTCGTCTTAATCACTATCAACAGCACGCCCTCTGTCTAGTACTAAGGCAACATGGGACAACATCATGTGATCCCGGAATCGCTTTCAGGTCGATCAGAATCACCTACCTTAATGGCCTACGACCCCATGGTCAGGCCGAAGGCCCTAGTTGATTTATTCTCTCACAATGGTATTTTTAAACTAATTATGAAATCTGTACATATAATAAAATTGGAGTGTCACTTTGTAATATTGAAATAACCGTTATTAACCACATGTATATGAATATATGGTATATACGGTACATACAGATTTTTTTTTTCTATCTGTCTGTTCCGCCTAATCTCTGAAATGGCTGGACCGATTTTGACGGGACTTTTATTGGCAGGTAGCTGATGTAATAAGGAGTAACTTAGGTTACGTTTATATTAGAAAAAATATTTTATATTAAAAAAGAAAGCGCGAACGGAATCGCGGACGACAGCTAGTTTCTTAATAAAATTACGGTAAAATGTGGTGAATAGAAGTGATGGGGTGAATAGACACAAAACTATAAATGGTTTTTACATAGGTATACCAATTGTTGTGACCATTTTTTTTTTGCTAAAGCGGAACATTACAGAATTATACATAAAAAAGTTTTAAGTGTTTTAAAAGTTTTTTGTTCGACAACCATAGTTCCATAGTTTAGCCTACGTAACGCAAGGAAACAAAATAGTTCGTTATTTATTTAGTTATTAAGTTTTTTTAATATATTGTTATTAAAAAAAAATAGAACCCACCTGAAAGCTTTACCTTTTGGCTATATTATCTATCTTGCATTCGATAAAAAAAGAATTATCAAAATAGGAGCACCACGGGCGGAGTTGTGTGGTAACTCACATAAAAAACGAATTGAAAACCTCCGACTTGTGGAAGTCGGATGAAATTAATCAAAGTATTAAACACAAACAGTTAAATAGGCGAACATAACTTCTAGAACTTGAACAAGTGGTGAATCAAGGCATAGAGTGGCGTTCGGCTCATGACGTAATTACGTTAAAATGTAGTTCACTTATTTATTTACTCTTGTTGTGTACAAACAAAAGAACGTTACAAATATATTTATAAGCAGAAAGTGGTAAAGTACAGGTGAGCTTAACTCTCAAAGTTTTGAATTATATATTTATGTAGTCCTTAAAAAGAAGCAAATTTTTATATTACTCTGTGAAATCAGTGACTTTTAAGACTAGACTGTGTTTTAGCACCTTGTCTATATTTTATTAATTTAAGATGGAACACTTTCGACACTTACGGTATATGAAATATTTTTAAAATTTAGATTTGGTCGGTTCGCAAAAGCGGGACTATGTTGGCCTTGGTGGGGACACCGGAACCCACTGCCCCAAAAGCGCCCAAAGTGAGTACGTCCACATTATTTTTACTCCGATGGAACGATTTATCGTTTGTAAATCAACTATTTAATCCAAATATTCTAATACACAGATAAAATCAGTGATTGGTTAACAAAAATAATATAAATTTAATGGCGTAAAGGCTTTTCAAGTTCCGTTTCTATTCACCTAGTTTCCCCACTACATGTGTTTAAGTGCATGATAATGTAATGTGTTTCAAGAATAAAACAATAACTCGTTACACTTACAAAAACTTTATTTTATCAATTCAAAAATATATATGTCTCGTATTATGACAGTGTGCCCCGCCGTTGAGAAAAGCGAAAATATGCTTTTAATTTTTGGACTGCTGCAGCTCGAGCCTCCGTAATGCCAGACACTTTAAATTTTCAATTTATTTTCTATTTAAAATCACCTCGGTGTTCACGCTGCTCGTTTGACCGCATTTTTTATATAAAAAAAATAGGAGTGTTGCGAACTATACGCACTTACTAAAAACTGGAAGCGTTTATAAGACGCCCAGCGCGCGCGTTGCCATTATGGTTTTGATGCACCGATCTATCAGATAACCCCTAGACGGTGCATTCCCTCCGAAACGATTCCATAACGAAGGTAAAAAATTAATGGAACTAACAATATTTGTCGATTAATCATGTGCTTATTTGTTGATTCCACTAACAATATACGTAACCGAAAGTCCTTTTTTCTAGGGGAGCAGACTCCTAAACCGTTCTCAAAACGATGAAAGTGAAAGTTCCTACATATATTATTCTACTCTGATGCCTGGTTTGTGTATATCCACGCGCTGGAATCAACGCCATCTTTCGCCGCAAGCCGTTAACAAATTCAGCTGCAAAATTCTAACAGTGTGTAACGCATACGCTAGATGGCGTATAATCTGGACTAACAATATTTTGAGCCTAATCTTTGCCACTTTTGATAAAGTTCGACAACGATCATTTAGCAGTCGAAAAAATGGAACAATGTAATCTTTTAACAGCGTGTTATTTGACTATTAAACTGAGCTGAGCGTCCCGCGTGATGTCACTTTTTCTCATTAAAGCTTTGTGTCTACTTAATTCTGATTTGTGACATCTTTGTAACGCAGTTAATCATCAGTAAGACCCTTCCATCCGTATTGTTAATGTAGTGCACAAGACAATGAAAGTCCTCGGATAACGTAATAGTTTAAAATGTTGTAAATAAAATACTTTGAAACGTAAAATAGAATTTTATTAACGGACGCAGCGCGCGCTCCTGCCACTGGGGCGATATCGTCTATTTACAAATATATACAATTTATTTAATCGCGTAACACAAAATATAGTAATAGAGTACTGCTATGGGGTTACATTTGGAGTGTGGGTGTGGGGGTGGGTCAGGCGGCGGTGGGCGCGGGGGGCGCGGGGGGCTCGCGCGTGCCGTAGTGCGGGGGGTTGGCCCAGGGGTCGTAGCCGAGCACGGAGAGCATGGGCGCCAGGTCGGCCATGTCCGCGCGCACGTCGGCCGGCAGCTGGCCCACCCACTTGTCCAGCGCGTCCAGGTTCACGGGCCGCACCACCTGGTCCGAGGACCGCTCCACGCTGCGCACACACACCTCACTTGACCTCGTACACATGCACACATGCACACACGCCTCTCTCATCCATGGCTTTTCACTGCCGAAGCAGTTTTGGTAAACTGATATATAGCAATATATTGTACACAAAAGATTGTAGTGGAGGCCACTGTTTGTAGTCACATAAATGAAGTAGGGATTCAATCATTGGTCACTTGGTGTTGCCGCTGCTAGGTGTGGGAATTGTTACACTGAACAGTTAAGTTGAACAGCACTGTGTCTCTGTTAATAAATCTAATTAGTACATACAATCAAAAGGGGACATGATTGCTTTAAGTGAATACAACAAGCATGTCCAATTCGATAGTGATGGAGTAGTATGACAAAGGTCGCCGCCACCTTTTGTACTGCTGTTATTTAGTTAGGTTAGGTCATTTAATGGTGGTGTTGAATACAAACGGCAGCCATACTTGGAGAGCGCGACGCCGTTGGGCTGGTTGATGTAACGCTCGTGGTGCAGCACGGCCTCGTGCCAAGGCAGCTCCAGGAAGGCCAGCACTCGGCGCATGGTGGCCGCCGGCGCCAGCACCAGCGCCTCGTAGCGCACCAGCAGGCAGCGCGCCGGCCCCAGCGACCGGCACTGCTGATACATCAGCTCCACCGCGTGGTTCCACTTGCTCAGGCACTGCCGGTAGCTCGACAGGTCGAACCCCGTGATGGTCACCTGCCACACAACATCACGTCACCTTACCTCGCCTCACTTAAACACAAGGAAATAATGCACTAAGTAAATAGAAGGAATACCTTGCGAGTTATGATCGAATGAACGGTAGCGCGGCCGTCGCGGACCATGAAGAGAAACTTAGCATTGGGGAAGAGCTCGAGCACGTAAGTACCCATCTTGAGCACGAGCGGGTCCTTGTTGCAGAGGCGCGGCGCGGGGTCGCCGTGGCGCACGATCACCTCCAGGCAGAAGGCGGCGATCGCGTTGTCCAGCACCGCCTTGGAGACGCCCGCCTGCTCCAGCCGCACGCTCTCCTTCTGCGACCGCATCCAGTGCTGCCGCATCTGCAGGATGCGCGGCACCACGCGCGTCTCCTGCCCGCACCGCACGTCGGGGTGCGCGTCCAGCATCGCGCGCATCAGCGTCGTGCCCGAGCGCGGCACGCCACCGATGAAGATGAGCGGCAGCTCGCGACCCGCCACCGCCCCGGCGCCCACCGAGCCCGCCGCGCCGCGCCCCGCGCCCACGCCCCCGCCCCGCCGCGCCGCCCACGCCCACACGACCAGCGCGCCCATCGCCAGCAGCGCCGCCGCGCGCCACCGCGAGCCCGCTCCGCGCCACATCCCTCACGCACTCCCACCCCTGAAAACGATTCGATATCTTTTACTGTTTATTCCTTTTTCTAATTCATCTCAGAAAATTTAAGAAAGGGTAACAAAGAGAAATAAAATATATTTAGATTTATCTTTTTTTTTTCAAAGTAAATTTCAAATATACCAGATAAGATTTGAATTTTTTTATATATAATATAATTATACCTTTAATGTTCCCAGTAAAGATGTACACAACTCAGGGCTAGATTCCTGAACTGGAAATATAAGTATTTAAACTGACTAACTACTACCTAAAGTTGCTTAGGATAGCTACTAGAGGATCTTAAAGATGACAAAAACTATTACATTTATACAAATATTTTAAGAACGTAATCTTGGTAATTTTTGTTTTTAATTTGCTGAATTTCCAAATTTTACAAGAGTATTAAGCAAGAACTCACTTGTAAAAGTCTAAGCTTTTAACTGTGTGGCTAAAAGCTAGCACAGATAAACTGTAAGCAAATAATTTCAGGATTGCATATTGTACCACAGGAATATATATACATTGTTCATATGTAAACAACACATGCATTTTTACAAAACTAACTGTTCATTGAAGTTTATAAAAAAGAGCATTTACAGAAATTAAATGACTTTATTAAAATTGAAAACCATTAGCAAGTTAACTGAGCAACTTTGAATGGTGATAATTGAATAATTAATGGGGCTTAAAACAACATATTTCTATGTAGTTTTTACAAATATAATATGTGCATAATTTAGCTCAATTAATGCATTAAAACATATAAAAGTGATACCAATCAAAAGCTAGAGCATTGACAATATTATAGTCTAGTACCAGCTATCACCCACGACTCCGTCCACGCATTCGTTTTCTAAAATAAATGTAGCCTAAGTTACTCTTTATTACATCAGCTACCTGCCAATAAAAGTCCTGTCAAAATCGGTCCAGCCATTTCAGAGATTAGCCAGAACAATCAAACAGACAGGCACATACAAAAATTTTGTAAAATTGCATACTCCAATTTTATTATATGTGTAATTTTATTAATGTTAATTTTTTTTAATGTTAATTTTATTAATGACCTCATATATGTATGATAGTTGATATAAAATAATCTTCAGTTTAGCTTGATCCACCACAAACAAGCACACCCAGCTGGACCCCATCTAATCTATACGTGTCATCAAAATCTATCAAACTGTTAGTAATAATTGTTAACTTCTCACTATACCCTTCCGATATTTTAATTTAATTACAAAATATAAAACAAAACTAAATAATAGTATCTTTAACATTGTATGTGTAAGTCTGTGGCACCGGCTCTCTGGCAATGACTGGAAATATTGGCTCTCTACGTATTGTACATTAACAAACATATAGCACTTTTGCTATTTGTACAGATGCAAAAGGAATGAGCATCGTCTGCACAATCATACCTCAACATTCATGAACAACTTGCAACTTTGAAATGGATAGATGTTTATGAGATGGTATCTCAAAAATAGCTACATTATGGATAAAATTTGGTATAGTTTTAGAAGTCAATCAAGAACATATAGGCTACTTAATAAGTTTTTAATACAGCATTGATGGAGTCACAAGCAAAACCTTGTATGAAATTAAAGTTGTACACTTTTACAAAATGCTATACATACCTAGCTGAATTAATGGAATACAGTAACAATGTTTAAAAATGCATTGAAAACTTACGAGTAATGTATTTGTAGCTGTTATAATAAATGTTCCTGCAACAATTGTTAACAAGTGGATTGTTGGACCTAGTCAATGTGCAACAAGTTGTGCTAACAAACATAAATGCATATTCTACATGTAGACATTTCTTGGCAACAAGTGGCAATCATCATTCAAGCATTAAAACACCCATAGTGTTTAGAAGTAATTAAAAAAAATTATATAAATCAATGCCCAGACAAGATTGCACTGCTCTTCAGAATATCTATTGAATATCTATTGAATTCCTCATGTTGCCAAGGATCACAGAAATGATATTGTAATTTTTTCAAGACAATTTGGTAAAAATGTTGTTCCTGTCCTCACCAAACACATTCTGTACTTATACAATTTGAATCTTTGCAATAAATTACAGAAGGCTAATTAAATAGTGTCAGCGTCGTGCTTCACTTACCTACATCAAAATACGTTACGGGGATCTTCCTTCTGCTACTGCCAACACATCTTGTTAGTTTACACAAATATTAGTGTAAACTTTACAGTCTCGACTAACTCGATTGAACAATGTCAACATGAAAACAACACTGCTAATTTCATATATCCTTAATGTTATTTTTTGTGCAATTTAATAGTATAAAGCCTCCAAATTAGAATTAGAAATATTATTTAACGATTGCAAAATTGCAATATATATTTATGAATCATGAAACCACCGTAAGCGTCAGTGTCAGTCAGTCAGTAGCAGACGTGAGCATTACTTCACGTCGCTAGTTACAATAACCCGTGACGCGATATGTAACTGAATAACTAGTTTCGAGTAAAATTAAAAGTAGTTATTTTTGTAAATGCGTTATTTGGGTGAGCTCAAGCGAGGTCGGTAGCTTACAATAACCCGTGACGCGATATGTAATTTAAAAATAGTGATTTTTGTAAGTCGTTAAAGGGGGAACCGAACGCAGCGGGATCTAGTATTTTAGTACATCTAAGAGCGTTAGATTGGAATTGTCACAGCAAATTTCAATTTAAAATTAATCGT
>JAAOEG020000025.1:11223445-11234775 GCA_011763625.2 Papilio bianor | reverse complement strand
CCTTTGTCACCTTCTCGAACTTTGTAAAACCATTGGTTGCTAAGAATATTATTTCTAACAGTCTGGTTGCCACGGTTTGATTTTCAATGAACCCATCTTTGTTTCTATGAATATTTTTCTATCAACAGTCTGGTTGCTAAGGTTATAATAGAGACTTTTAAAACATTGAAAAATTTTCTAAATATTATCCTTTTAATATGCTGGGACCATAACCTGTTGGACGGTTACCTCCCGCCGTCCAACATTGTCCAAATAGTTTATTCTTAATTTTCCATAATGTTATTGAATAATGAAAATAAGATGATACATCTTTTTTATAAATTTATTTTTGAGGCTATACATGTATTTATTTCACTGTTTAAGGGTAATGTTACTATCGGCTAAAAGATAAACTCTAAATGAAGAAAGATTTGATAGGTGATATATAAAATGTTATTTAGCTCCAAAACTACCTGTCCTTGGGCATCATACTTTACTAATGTAATGCGCCATAAACCTTACCCTCTGTCTCAGTCGGCTAGTTAGTGAAAATAAAATTAATTTCAAATGTAAGTCGCGATAATTTATTCTTGTGAAGCTTAGTTTATTCTACTCGTATTGTATTCGCTTTGATTCGGCTCACCGTGGTCATATTGCACGTGCCGACTTGCATTGAATTGCGTCGTAGCGCATCCATCAAAGTGTCGGATCGGATCGTGCATCCCTAGTAGGTACGCAGTGCGTTGGCAGGGAAAGTGCACGTCGCGTTGTGGCAGAGGCAGTGGCAATGGCAGTGCGCGGCGCGATGTGGCGGCGAGCCGTGCTAGTGCTGGCGTTGCTTCTGCTCGCCGGCGCCTGGGATGTTACATACTACACTCGCACTCGTCATTACCCGCCTGTCCCAAGGGTAAGAAGGTTTCACTTTGATATTACTAATTTTTTACTATTTTTATTGATAAGTAAAGTTTAAAATTTCACTTCACAAACACACGGAGACCATTTTCTAAAATGCACGAACATTTGCAATTGCAAAATGTGTGGAAGGCGAACGGCATTTCTAATTATTAATATGTTTAGTTTATGCTATTATACTTATTATGGTAATTGTATTTTGTAACAGCTCGGCGACATTTAATAATAGGTAATTTATGTGACTTTTTGTTTTTTCTTTATTTGGGTGTTACGGAATTGACTTTAATAGCCAATCTTGTTTACGTCTTTAGTTCTCATGACAATATGTCAGTTAATCTTAGTTACTCACAACTGTTGCCGACAACTAGTGCCTACATTAAGCTATCCAGGCTAAACTGATTTGTATTTTCTACAGCTGATCAAAAAAGTACGGGCTTATTTTCCTTTGAAAAATGATACTTACTTTTTTGATACGCCGACTTAGATTTCATTCCATAAAAAGCACAAATATTGGTTGCAAATAGGCTGTTTCTAAGATGAATGCAAATGAACCTGCCTTCCGCACCCCTCACCATAAACAATCTAGGTAGTCTACTCCTATCTAAAAAAACATACTTGTGTAGGCTTAATATTATTAAACAGAAATTATCAAATTTCAGGTGGAGTGCTTTGATTATCCGGATCCGCAATGGACGTCGACCACCAACGCCGGTGAGACCGATATCACTATGTTTATAACAACAACAAAATCCCTGCTTACATCGCTGTACATACATGATACATAATGTACCACATAAAATCTAACATCAAACATGATTAAAAATTCATAAACAAATATTTTGTTAACACAGGTCGAATGCGCGGCGCGGCCGGCCTAACCAATTTATTGTTCGACGGCGGTTCCTATTCGAGTACTTCGTTAGGATCGCCTCGTGCTTTCTTTCGAAGATTCGATTCGCTTCCCTTTTCGTCATCAAAAGAGGACATAGTTAAGGAGCATGCAAAATTGGTGCGGGATATAAATGGCTTAAAACAGGCGCCATACGTGCAGGTGGCGCCGCCCGCCGACGAGTCCAGAGACTACGACGACTCCATCTACCCGGAGGAAATTGACACGGGCCTGACGGCCATGACGAGGCCTGTGGAGTCGTCGGTACCGTCCAGCGGGAAACGCAGAGCCCCGGCCTCGACTCTACTCGTGCCGCCCGTCGGTGGAGCGAGCCAGCCCGCCGTCTGGCTCGCGGGGAGCCCACCGCGGGCGCGACGCCCATATGCCCCGACCCGGCTCGGCGGCGTGTCGCCTACCGTGCGCGTCTGCCTGCCCTCAACGCAGACCCCCATGCCACTCATCTATCCCAAACCGACGCAAAATTTACTCCAAAGATTATTAAACGGGATTATTTCGAAATAGTGATGACTGAAATTTAAATAGTGCAATGGTGTTGTGCACACGTGGTACGTGAAAGTCCGATGCGAGACCAACCTATGTGACTGTAATGTGACTACCCAATAATCGCTCCGGGAAACCACAAACTTTTTCCTAATACTAAGTCCGGCGAATTATTTAGATATCCATTATATCTCATCATACTCGATTCTATAGAATTCAAAACTACACCAACAGCCTGCCAAACGATCCACTTGTACATACATATATCTTATGCGTGCTTTAAGTTTAAGTGATATTGCCAACGGAAAACAATATTTAGAATGTTTGTCTGATTGACTATTTATTTGTTTTGCTACTTGTATTGTACCTGTATGTTTTTCAGTAAGTATTCCGTTACGTCTGTGACTTGTGCGCGCTAATCTCCAAAAGGGCCAACTGATTTGAATGAGGTTGTCATTGAGGCATCGCTGTTGCTACTCGTATAAGATTCTATTAACATTTAGTATTTCTATTCATTTGGTATATAAAAAAACCGTAACGTCTATTGAAAGCGACAGTTTAGATGATGATTGCTTTACCGGGCTTCGGGAAATTAAGATTTCTTCGCGAATGTTGCGTGCGAATGCCGGTTGTTATTATTTTTATTGATTCCTAAAATAATTGGAAAGGACTCAATGTTTTATTTATTACTACACAATTAGTACAGAGAAATCACATATTCGAATAGAATTTTTATGTTTATATAGATATATAAAATTATACTCAAAAACTTATTAACAATATAATCAACATATTTCAAAACTTTCATAAATTAGCGGCCGTATGTACCATATAATGGATCGGTTACTATACGTCCATACATACAATATATGTTATACCGTTGCCTATAGGTTACGTAATTACATATTTTGTAAGGTACATGTAACCATGCTGACCTGAAGTAAGGCTTGGCCTCGTCTGAGGATTGTAGCTAAGACTTGCATATATGTATCAGTAATAATTACTGTTTCTTTATCTCCACTGTTACAAAGTCTATATCTATAAAATATATTGCACTTATTTATTTGTAATTAAATGTGTTTCATTTTGCTTACATGTTAATTTATTAAAACGGTGTCTAGCTCAAACGGCTCATTTACGTTATTATTAATAAAAATGGGGGGGGGGGGAGTTCATATTATAAGGCGACAAACGAGCAAGCGCCCACCCGAGTTCGCCAAAATAGCGAAGAGACCGCAATCTATTGACATCCGTGTCCGCAGATTCGCTGCCAACCTTTCCTCAACAGAGGAGGTACAGTAAGACAAAAATTCCAAAACATACGCATCATATCACTAACAAAATCTGATTTTCCCTTTTCCCATCCTTTGCGGTGGGAAAGGGGAAGAGGACTAAAATTAGTGCTCCGGCACGCTCACTCATCTGACTATGCGCTGAATTGCTCCCACTTGACGCCTGTCTTCTGTGTGGTCGTGGTATTGTAATGGAGGAGCCGGCTTATTCGTGCTAAGATGTTAAAGCTCGGTTAAGCTCTACTACTGTTAAATTTATCTGTTGATATTACGAAAATAACATTTTACATATTTCGAGTAGGTAATATACGTATTTGCGTTATTTACAACATAACCAAAATGGCGGTCTGACCGCAACTCTGTGTTTGTTTCGGGAAATCTAAGAGACTATTAGGTAACCGGTGCAGAATGAACTTTTAATGGAAAGTTGAAAGCTGATGTTTGCAGGATAACCTTGTTTTTGCCATTCTGACAAAGATAATATTTTCCTGCGTATGTGTTTATTTTTATTTGTAAGCATATTCACCGTACATGATGTTTTTGTCTATCACACAGACAAAAACATCATACTTATCAAGGGAACGGTTAGAATAGGTTGAAATAAGCATAAGTTTTAGGGCTTTACGAGATTAAAACTAAAAATGTTAGGTAGTACCTTTTGGTCATAGTATGTCAAAAATATGATCTAAGGTGTCTGTGTAAAATCAAAACATTCACCGTAGTTTTAGTTTTTGCAATAATAAATGTGAACTGAATGTTCCATTGTTTCTGTTACAAGCACGAGCTCACGTGACGTCACAATCGGTCCACCATGAGCGATATCTGTTAGCACGCATAATAACAAGTTCACACGAAATGTGATCGACGAATCCCGTCCTGTCTTGTAACATGTCTTCTTCTTAGTCATCTTGTAGCACCATGTGTCAGCGCACACGACTGGAGTCAATGTACGTGACACGTTGTAGACGCGCGTGGCGCGTGCTGCGGCCTCAGCGTGCAGCGCCGTCAACTAGCGCACGTCGCCGGAGAAAGTGAACGGTTTAGAACATGCAATCATCACCAGAGTGGACGACTGTTAATAACATAACGCTTTGCTAATTGTATCACTGATTGTAATGGCGTGCTGAAACTACTAAACTGAAATACGTTGTTTTAAAAAGTATTCGCTACTTACAGCTATTTGAAACATATCGCTTACGTACACTTCGTCCGCGCGTTCTTTTTCTAAAATAAACATAGCCTAAGTTACTCCTTACTACATAAGCTATCTGCCAAAAAAGTCCCGTCAAAATCAGTCCAGCCATTCCAGAGATTAGCCGGAACAAACAGACAGACAGACAGACAATAATTGTAATAAATTTTATTTTAGTGTATGTACCGTATATATAATATATTCATACACACGTAGCAAAAAACAGTTATTCCAATGTTACAAACAGACACTCCAATTTTATTATATGTATAGATGTATTTCGAAAATTCTTTTCATAGTTGTGCAGACTACAGAACAGAATACAGTCAAATAACTAGTTTAAACTAACCCAACCAATAAACTTCATCATTTCAATTAAATCTTTGCGATCAGTCAAAATTAGTAGGAACAAAGGGGTGAACTATTCGCATAGAGCTGAAAATTGGTAGTACATAGAATATAATAAAGAAACACACACCATTAATTAGAGCAAGTGTCTTTAATACATAGGTAAAAATAAAAAAGTATAATATAATATGTTATAATAAAATATTGTTTAAAAGCATTAATGATTTTTTTAGTAACAATAGTTAATCTACTTATATAAATAAAAATGAATTGCTGTTCGTTAGTCTCGCTAACACTTGAGAACGGCTGGACCGATTTGGCTAATTTTGATCTTGAATTATTTGTGGAAGTCCAGAGAAGGTATAAAAGGTGAATAAATATGAAAATGCTCGGAATTAAAAAAAACATAAATTACAAGTATTTCAAGAAAATTCTATTTTGTTAGTAAGCTACATCATATGTAAATAATCAAATAATAAAACTTAATTCGTAACGAGCATTTTTTATTATTAATTACGGATTCCTTTTGTTTGTTATAAGTTTATTTTATACGGAAGTTTAGGTCTTTTATTTATCGATCGACGCAGTACGAAGTCTGCCGGGTCAGCTAGTCTACTTATATAAAAAAGAATTGCTGTTCGTTAGTCTCGCTAAAACTCAAGAACGGCTGGACCCATTTGGCTAATTTTAATTTTGAATTATTTGTAGAAGTCCAGTCAAGGTTGGTAGAAAGAAATGTTGGTTGCGGAACATTAGGGAGTGGACAAATATTGCCAGCGTCGACCACCAGTTTTGCTTGGCACAATATAGGGAGAAATTCGCTAAGCTGACGGCCAACCTCTAATAACGGAGAGGCACAAAAAGAAGACGAGAAGGTTTAAAAGGTGAACAAATGTGAAAATGCTCGGACTTAAATACAACTTTCTTTTTCCACATACGACGTTTTTTTCGTCGTTGCGAAATCAAATTAAAAAAATTCAGACAAAACAAAAAATATGTTTTTTAAGAAAACTTTATTATAAGCGTTTGTCTGTCAATAACAAATTGAAACCTTATGAGTAGCCAGTATTTTAGGAAAACTGTTTTGTAAGTAAAGAAAACAATATTAGAATTCCATTCATAACGAGATTTTTTTGTTAATTACGGATTCCTTTTGTTTGTTTTAAGTTTGTTTTATACAGAAGTTAGGTTAAGTCTTTTATTTATTGGGTGTTGTAGTACCAAGTCTGGCGGGCCAGCTAGTTTTATATAAAATGTATTAGACAATACATAGCATTAGGTAGTTAGCTCCGTAACTACGTCACGTTAGTCATTTCTGTACTAGTTAGTTTAGGTACTAGTTAAGGCCGCCAGACTTGGGCTTTGCTTCGGAGACGAAGGTTTGTGAACGGCCTCGGTTACAACAAACGGCCGATATGTAATATGTATTTGCAGGCTTGTGTGACTATGCATTAGGTGAGCTGAAAAGTTTCTACATTCACATATAGATATCGCTAGTTTGGAAAAAAAAAATGGCGGACAAGCTTATGACATCAGTATTTTGGGATGCGGGATATCTTAAAAAGGAAAAAACCATAAACCGAGACTATTATGTAGCGTCATTAGAGCGTCGGAAAGACAATACCGCGTAAAAACCGCCCCATTTGGAGAAGACTAAAGTGCCGTTACATCAAGACAGTGCATCGTGTCACAAGTGTAAGAAAACGAGGTCAAAATTGCAAGAATTGGACTTTGGATTGCTTCGGTGTCTACCTTATACTAGTGATCTTACCGCCACCGACTTTTTCCTGTTCTCAGACCTATAAGAAATACTCGCTAGTCAGAACTTTTTGCCGATGTAAAGGAATCGCCGGCACTGAAGCCAATTTTGAGTATAAAGATAAATCGCTTTATAACAATGGTAGCGATAAATTGTCTAACCGCTGAAAACTTAAACGCCCTTTAATGCATATGTTTAATAATAATAGCGAATTCTATAAACAAAGTTTGTATGACGCTCATCCAACCTCTTTGGTACCACTAGAGAGACGGACTGGCCACTAACACGGCACCGCGTGTCGCGGAGGAAATAATGTAATTAGAACGTAGAGGAAAAAACAGTTGAAGAAATATGTGAGAAAGGAACGGACCCATTTCATTTATTTTATTATTTTAGTTTTTGATAGTTATTGTGTTTATTATACAAAGTTATTTCTTTTTACGTTGGCCTCCTAAATTTTCAGCCTTAATTATATAAAGACTAGAACCGCAACGATGTGTACCATGGAGAGGGACAAAATGGGACAGCGACTAAGACGAAAATGTAGAGGCGGCTCTCAGTGCATGCAGACGGGGGCGTTGACGTCGAACAGAACGTTGAGCTCGAGCAAGACCGCCAGGGCGAGGTAGATGGCGTAGGCGAAGGCGCAGGCGAGGCCGGTGAGCCGCCGTAGCCGGAAACCGCTAACGGCCAATGCGGCGTACAGTAGCGCAAGCGTGGACAGTAGCGCCGCTGCGCTGTACGACAGCCCGCCGGAATGTATCGTTATCTGTAAGCATGCGCATGTCACGTGATCAATATTTTTACTTTTTCTTAAAATAAAAAGTAAACACAAACATCCTAGTGGATTAGGGCGAACGAGGACTTTGATAAACGTCTATTTGTGTAATGACCGAGTTTATCTTTTACGGTGGTGGTAGTCGAAATGAAAAAGACTCACCCAGAAGTTCCCGGGCGACGCGGGGAAGTAGAGTGACTTGATGAGCCACGGCAGCCCGAGGCAGAGCAGGATGTCGAAAGTGTTGGATCCGATGGAGTTGCTGAGGCCCATGGTGCCTTGTCCTACTTCAAATCATCGAATCTTTAAGTCTTCAGATTAAACGAAATGCTTAAAATATTCAATGTTCCTTCGCGCACTTTCGCGACTACGGTGTAAAGATCCGACCGAAGCTTTAGCGCATTACGCCGCGCCGGATTACACGTCCTCACCGGAAAAAGATTTACGATGTAGCGCGGTAAAGATTTATGTATGTATAGACTATGCTTTTATCAATGGAATTGCTAATGGAAATCATATAAAGTTATCAAAAGAACCGGTCGTAAGAACGTTCGGCCTCGTATCTCACCCCGGTTGGTCACGAGCACGCTGGAGACGGCTTCGGGCAGGCTGGTGCCGGCGGCGAGCATGGTCAGACCCGTCACGCTGTCCGGCACTTCGAGCGTATCGCCTGCAAACATGAATTAACCTACTCTTATCAAGGTTTCTACTTGTGAAAAGCTCCTCATTCGCGCTTTCCAAAGTTTCAGGATTGCCCGCAGCCTCACTAAGCCATATCTAGTCCGGTCACCGAGTATCGTGATGATCCAGGCGAGGAGGTAGGAGGCCGCGCCGATCCAAAGCACGCTGGCTGCGAAAGCGAGGAGGCAGAGGGCAGGGCGTCGCCGACAATCTGGCATGGTGGCCCACAGCGCTGCAGTCACAGGCCACGTGCAAGCCCATAGCGCCCAGCGCAAGCTTGAAGCCCCCGCCCTTGGGCACTGCAGCGGTGAATGCTGGCCCCGAGTCGCACACTCTGAAAAGAGTCGTCCGCCACATAACGCATTGCATACTATCACTGGTCGGTTTCGACGGAGTGGAGTCGATTCAGTGATGTGAAAGCCGAACCTCCTCGAGAATGCCAACTCTCGACTTATTATACATATGTTAAAAATCACCAACCAGAATCTGTGAAAACACTTTTGTTGGTCGCTATTCCACGTTCCGAATAGTAGCCAAGCTCGTCGACGGGTACATGCCCAACGCCACATTTTCCTGTAAAAGATTTTTTTTAAAATTTAATGTTGAGTATATCAAAGAGTTTTGAAACGCAAATTAAGTAACCCAATTTAAAAAAAAGATGAATTGGACAATTAGCTAGGGTAAGAACCAGTAGGTTTTGTCAATATTTGAAGTTGGAACTTAGGAGGGAATAAGTATGAAACTCGATGTACTTCAGTAGACTGATAGGAAGATCGTCAACTTTATTTTTGTGTCACTAATCAAGCATCAACTGTTGGGTGTCCTTGTTCTTTTTGTAGTTGTCTCCAATTATGTTACCATTAACTAGCAGAGGAGTGATCTCGCTGTAGAGCTTCGGTTTGCGCAGGTATCCACAGCCTCGGCGGACAAGTCTACCCAGACGTCCATTAAACAACATCGCTACGACACAAACAGAAATACATTAAAACAACGACTTTATGTATGTATTATATAATATATGTATTTTGTATCATGGTCTTGCCAATAAGTTACAGTGGCTCTGCTTGCGGGCACACGTATAGTAATACAGAGATAGGCGATATCATCGTGCTGAAGATTCATGTTGTGTTTGTTGCAGAGCGTCGTGGGTTGCCCAGTCAGATCGCAAGACCGCTGAAGAACTGCAGATGCGCCGTCCCCCACCAAAAGTGTTGATAATATCGCTTTTTACCGGCCTTCCCACGCGCTGTTAGTAAGGAGAAGGATAACGAAGGATCAAGGACTTACCTAATATGTAAAGCGCGTACATAAGGACGAGTGCAAGGGCTTCATGCCAGTGTACCACATTGTCGCGCAGTGTCAGCACGAGCGCCACCACAGCCAATGCGTACACAAGACAGTCGCGCGAGACCGCCCACCGGTCCAACTCGACCACCTGCGAACACTCAACATTGGCATCGAGGAAGTCGCAGCTCGAGAGCACTTTCGTCCTGGGGACGCGGAAGCTCAATTACCCGCGAGGCCAGCAGCGCACAGCAGGCGGGCACGGCGAGCACGTTGAACACAGCGGAGCCAACTACTGCGCCGACGCCCAGGTCTCCCTCCGTCACGAACGTACCCACGCAGCTGATGAATAGCTCGGGGCTGGAGCTAGCAGCCGCCATCAGTGTGGCTCCGGCCACATCCGCGGACATCTGCAGCCCTGCGGCGTTGCGTACGATCTTAATAAATAAACCTTTTATAAAAAAAAATTACACAGTTTATAAAATTAAGAGCGTCGGTGGTTCAGGGGCTAAACAATTGACTTGTAATCTGCAGGTTCTAGTTCGAATCCCGCTATGTACCATGTGTTTTTCGAATTTCATATGTACATTAACCCGATGTTCTTACGGTGAAGGAAAACATATTGAAGCAACCTGCACATATTTGCGTAGAAATTCGGCAACGGTCTATATCCCATTAGTTACGCAAGAGACACTCGCACAAGCCCATGCACATTTTGACATATTCAATACTTTGTAGCGCCTGAAAAAGTGCCTCAGTCAGATTTCATTGCATGATGATGATGCAACACTATGATGATAGACACTTAGTTGCCAAATAAATTATTCGAGTTGTGTATTTGAGTTTTTACTCCTTTGTCCACTTTTCCTGACGCGCTTACTGTGGACACTCAAATATTCTCTCAAATATAATAAAAAATGTAACTAGGTATAAAATGTACATTTAATTAGAATACCCAACAACAGTTTATGAGACTCACGTGCGCACAGAATTTCAATAGCCGGTACGAAGTAGTCCTCGCACACCGCGGCAAGTAACAAGCAGCAGTAGACGGCCAGCACGCAGTGCACCACCACGAAACCCTGGAAAGTCCCAATGTGAGCGGTGAGCCAAGCTACGCAACACGATATCGCCCTTACTAATAATACACTTTCAGAGGATATCGCTTTATTTTTTCCAAGCGTTACAAATTCCGGTCAAATTCGATATTCAAGCAACATAAATATATTCCGATATTTATAACAATGAAAGAGACATTGCACAACAATGATGCGGATTTTTGAACGGTCACAGCGACAAAACACAAATAGGCCACCGTACTGCGACTAAGAAGGCTCATTTTTATCTTCATATATGTATGTTCTTAGATTCATCTCTGATTATTGAAGTTTGGCAGTCACTTGACTATTTGTATCTTTCTTTGTCTAACGCGAGTCCGAATTGTACTTTATTTTTTACATTATATACAGACAGTACTTTTATTTACTATATAGATATATATTTTATATTTTGTTAATTTTGAAGAGGAACGATTGGAACAACATTTTTTATTCCCCGCACAATGTTGATGAGTACTCTTTGGAAATTGTTTATATGCAATTATACTACTCTGTGTAAAAAGTATCGGGAATATGTCAATAAAAGACCCGCGTAAAAGAGGTCGTTCTAATTTTTTTACTGCATGTTGGTAGCACTGTACTGATTTAGCGCGCAAA
>JAAOEG020000025.1:11195180-11219144 GCA_011763625.2 Papilio bianor | reverse complement strand
TTGAGAAAGAGATAGGCTCGCTTCTTGAAGGACCCTAAGTCGTACTGGTTTGGAAATACCGCCGAGGACAGATCATTCCTCAACGCGGCTGTGTGGCAGAAAGTGACTCGAGAATCGCACTGTTGAGGAATGCCAGCCATCAAGGTGGCATGGATGAAACCTGGCGGTCTGTCGTGTCGTCCGATGACGAAACTCGGCGGCTGGAATCGATCCAAATAGTTCTTCGGAACACTCCCCGTGGTATATGCGATGAAAGATGCTGAAGGAAATGACGTCCGTAAGGCCAGATCAGCCAGTATCAAGCTGACCGGTAAGAGCTGGGTCGTTGACGATTCGAGTCGCTCTCCGTTGCCTTTGAATGAATGAATGAATCCTTAACCTTATATGTCGATAAATAGGAAAAATTCTCGTAGGTTATAATTGCCCTTTGAACTATGTATGTCATTCCGACCAATAGTTTAAAAGATATCAAAAGATTAAAAATTGTAAGAATCTTAACAAAGAAAAGGACAACTTTAATATATTGGCTTATGTAAGCTAAACTATAGCATGTACATAAAAATTACTTTTGAAAGAATTGTAGCTATTTAAATTTGCTAAATAACCGTCCCAGATAGGCATATATTTATTTTCCATGGTTTCCTTAGAATAACAACTTTTTGCTTAAGAAAAATCAATTAAAATGACGTCGATTGATAGTGTCGTAACTTACGATGCTATTGTTCGTATTCGATATGAATCCTTATCCATATAAATATGTTCATTGTCAATACAATTTAATGTAGATTAAAATTGCCATTTGAACTGACTCCAAAATATCAATAATTGTACAATATTGACATGATACTAGAAAGAAAAGAGTTTACTTTCTCTTGAGGTTCTTAATGACATTATTTTTTTACTTTTTAGTGCATTTTGTTGAAAATGTTTTTTTAGGAAGTCGGTTTTATACTAAATAAATCTGGCAAATAATTCAGATGACAGAATGATAAACAATGCCTGCAACCAGAATCCTTGCGGGCCGGACTTAGGCAAATACACGAGACATACTACTACTATGAGAATGACAGAATGTAGTTTGCAGCCCAATCAAATTGAAAATCCGATATTTAAACATTTTTGTCTGTCCGCAACTCGCGTGTTTCGGGTAACCTCAGGTACGGCAGGGCCGATTTTGACGGGACTTTGACAGAATAGCTGATGAGTGCAGGCATATTTATAGACTATTTTTATTCCCTTTTTTCAGGCTGATTTGACAGGAATGTTGCTGAGGAGTGGGGCATATTATAAGCTATTTTATTCCGGACCAATTTGACGCGCATTCAGCAGTAAGGTAGCTCATGAGTGCATTATCTTTCTATTCTTCTATTCTATCTTTTTCTTTCATTTTCTTCCTTTGACCATGACGGAAAGTAATGTTTATTAATTTACTCGCTGACGAAGTCGCGAGCGACAGCTTGTTTTAGATAAATTGCTATTTACTTAACTTATCTCGGTTACCGTCAAAGTGGTATGTGGTGCCTTTCGGTGGTAGCAAGGCTTAACTGCTCAAAATTTTCCTTTAATTATCAGATATAAGCGTCATCGAATATAAATGAACTCGCCGCCCCTCTATGGACAAAAGATTCCACTGGATAAGTTCAACGACACACAATCTGTCGCCTGTCGCAATAGGAAAACAATCGCAACGGTTCAAGTGGCGATGCCATCAATTAAACAGGTAAAAACACAACGTAAAATATTGATAGCGGCGATCTGCGGAAGATGACAATGGAGTGGCAGGTGGAGTGCCGATGCGTCTTGTAAACGAACCTACTACTACGTGTATATTTGGAATAGGATATTTTTCCTATTTTTTTGTTTCGTTTGGAATGTTATCCATTAGTTTTATGTAAATTTTTCATAATTAAATAGAAATGTAATAAAGCGTACTTGAATTATAAATAGTGTAACTAACACGACTCTCTTATATTTATATAGATTATAATTAAAGTTAAGCATACAAAAACTAGTTGTTACCCGCGACTCGCTCCCTGTTCCCTGTGGAGTTTAAAAGTTGTCAACAAATTGGAGCCCCTTATACCAAACAGTCACAGGATAATTTTGAAGAAAGCCTGACACTTAGTATTTAATGATTTATTCTGAAATGTGTTTCTTATAGTTTTCAAGTAATTCTTTTGAAGGAGTTACATATCTTCGTACAGACAGAATACTTACGAACGTACGTACAGACAGTTAGGAACTTAAAAGTAACTGCATCTACGACATCGCAGATAAAAATATCACTAATCTTCCTCGGCAGGCACCGACTTCAAAAGATCAATAACTAGAGGCTCGCTCCGGCTTCGCACGGGTATAAATCTGATAAATCTCGTAGGGTTCTGCCTGCCTTTGTTGCAATGTAAGTGGAAAAAAATTAATTATTTACTACATCACATTAGAAACATCAATAAATACAATATTTCTCTACTATTTAATGGAAGTTATTATTCCTATAAACCTTCCTCCTCAATCACTCTATCTATTAAAAAACCGCATCAAAATCCGTTGCGTAGTTTTAAAGATTTAAACATACATAGGGATATAGGGACAGAGAAAGCGACTTTGTTTTATACTATGTAGTGATTGAACAATATTGACATGATACTAGAAAGCAGAGAGTTTACTTTCTCACGGGTTTTCATGACATTATTTTGTTGCTTTTTAGTGCATTTTGTTAAGAATATTTTCTTTAGGAAGTCGGTTTTGGTTTTTCTTAAAATTTTATTCTGTGTGGACGCGCGCCGATGTTGCATTTTTCAGACGAGAGTGTGTTTTATCTTTTGTTATCTTCTAAATTATTGGTCAGATTGAAATAATTTAAATGAAAATTGAAATCTTCACTAAATTCTCCTGATATTGAACACATTTATATGGATAAGGATTCATACCAAATATGAACAATAGCGTCGCAAGTTATGACACCATCAGAATCTATTATACTATCACTAAAAGAGATCAGAAGTATATCATACGCAATAAAGAATAATCTTACAACGGTTTTGTCATAAAATAATATTACTAGCGGTACTGTAGTTATAACTACACCCAAATAAGTATCGAGATCTCGTAAATAAAAACCTACCAGACTAATGTATGTATAATTTGACACAATGGTGCTTGTTGCCATTTCCACGTCCATATTCCGGGTTCAACCTCCTCCTTCAAATAGCGAGCGTATCACCTTCTCAAAGGCCGGCAACGCATCTGCAGTTCCCCTGGTATTGCTGATGTCCATGGGCGTCGTTGATCACCTCGGTGTTCACACTGCTCGTATGCCCCCATCTTTTATAAAAAAAAATCCATACATGTAATAAAATTGGAGAGTCTGTTTGTAATATTGAAATAACCGCTTTTTAGTCCATGTATGTGAATATATAGCCTCTAACAAAGTAACCGTGCAACGGCAGCAACCGTTGGTGGGGTGGCGGGTTGGATGACTTTGCATATATCTTTAAATTTCTTCGTTGAAATTCTTTAAATTTCGTTATGTGTAAATTGAGTCACGAATATTTCCTTGAACGTAAGAAAGACATAAGATAAGAAGAAGAAAGATAATAAAAGTACATATGAAATTTGAAGATCGTAAAACACGTTGGTACATGGTGCGATTCGAACCCCAGGACCTCGGATTATTTAGTCGTGGAGTTTCAAATATGCCCGCGGTTTAAACATCCACTTACTACATTAGATGGGACCATCTAAACACTTTCTTATAAACTGTCTGATAGCTATCAGACGTCAAATTTAAGTGGGTGGATAAATTGGTTTTTCAGTTTCACCATTCATGTCTCTGATAAATCAGGTGGTCAGGTTCCCTCCATATATTAGTTGGTATTACTTGGTACTGGTGAGATTAGTTTTTACGCCAAGTACTGCCCTCATACATGAAACCCTCTATAGGGTCTCGCCTTTTGGTCAGCTGATCAAAATACTCAGCTACCCTTAAAGCGCGGCTACGTATGATAGGAGGTTCCATTTTTTTTATATTACAAGGTGGCAAACGAGCGAGCGGCCACCTGAAGTCCCTGAAATAGCGAAGTGACCGCTACCCATAGACATTCGCAATTGCAGATGCGTTGCCTACCTTTTATCGACAGAGGAGGAGACGCGTTGAAAGAGATTATTTTCTCTTCCTATGCGTCCTCTCCTCCGTGAAATTCACTTACCCTTCCCATCCTTCCCTTATAAGAAAAAGCTGAGAAGGGGCCAGTGGAAGCTGAGAAGCCGAGGACTAGTATTAGGCCTCTTCCCCTTCTTCTTCTTACTCAGCAGACGAAACACGGAATTACTTCCACTTCACGCCTGTCTTCTGTGTGGTCGTGGTAATAAACCGGGTGAGCCGGCCCATTCGTGCGAAGCTTTTAAAGCGGGCTCTGCCACTGTTAAGGTCCATGTGAGGTGGGAGTTGATGAGGTGCAAGTATCCCCCTTTTTGCCATGCTTAAGTCCGAAAATCCCGTACTATACAACAATACATAATAAACTGGTCACTTTGTGAAACAAAACATGGTACATCGTGTTATTCAGTTAAATTATAAACCATATTCCTTATTACCGGGTGTTTGCGGGGACATGAAAATTAATCAAGACAATTATGTAATTCATCTTCTAATAACTCAACAAGATCTATATTCATCAAAACATTGTTAGTACTTTAAAAAAGTTCACATTTTTTTATCTCGCATTAAAATTATCAGAGCATATGTCTGCTATTTTGTCTTATCACGAACTTGTGGAACTGAAATTTTTACGATATCTTACAGAAACGTCAGTGTTACACTATCCGAAACTTTATCAGCAAGTGGTGAAACCGGGCTTTCAGCCCATGTTTGCATGCATGCATGTTTTATATGAGGTTGATGATAGAAATGACAGAAATTTGATTTGACATTTAGTATGTCAAAGCGTTTATCTGCTACTTTATTCTATCTGGAACCGAATTTTGTGCGCTATCTGACAAAAACGTAATTTTTACAATATCTGACACTTTATCAGCAAGTGGTGGGACTGGCCGTAAGTCAAGTCCGAAAAGTTACCTTGTTGGTAAATGTTATGTTTTACCGGTAAAACATAAAACTTTATTGAGCTCTTGATTTTTGAGTAACCTCACTCTATGTACTAGAACCTTAACTATCTTGTACACAGTATTTTTGTTTGACTACGAGACGTTGACACATGTAGATATAGACCGAAGGCAATTACACATATAATTTTGATGTCGCAGAAGTAAGTAAAGTTTATGGTTTGTTTTGCTTTGTCAAGTGTAGTGGTACATTTGTTGAATGTGTGCTCCGCGTAATGAATGGCTGGCCACTGCCGTGCGGTCTCGTCACCGACGATAACCGCTCTGGCCGAGCGGGCCAAGCGTGCCTCACGTACCTGGCATGCCTTGCGTCCTCGGGCCTTGCAGGACACTAACGCGACGTTAACGCTGTAGATTTAATTAACTAATTTACTTTAATTAGGCGAAGATTCGTGCGGCCGGCAAAGAGGGCGCGGGGCTCAGGCCGAATAGCGCGGGCAGAGTCATCTATCCCCGCTCACTTACCAAATCAGTGTGTACAGTCGCGTCCAGTGGCGGTATTCTACATGAAAATGTTTTTAACTAATCACTATGTCGTGATATGTCTTGAAATGTTTAAATTCTGTAACACTGACGTATCAAAAATTGTATGAAGGCATATTACAGTTGTCTTTCATTAGGACAAAATACCAATAGCGCCACTGCTATGTTTGTAGAACAATGCAAATTTTAGTTTGCTGAGGGGCCAAGGTCGTATTTCTGTAAGAGGAATACCTCCAATGAAGGTGACGACACACTAAACTAATTATGTTATTTTCTAATTTCAGATAGCTCTATCCACGCGAAGCGGATCCGATTTCAATTATTAGAATGGATTAATATAAAATGACAAAATAACTAAAGATTCTTAAAAACATTTTGAAATATGAAATGTTTTTGTCCTTTGAAACGGGCAGAACAAGAGTAGCTATGAGGTTAGCTCCATTAAGCGACGATTGGTACAAAGTCCTCGTTGCGTCGCTTTAACGAGTTAAGTACTTAAATGCGCGATTAACCATCAGATATAGATAATTTCCACTTAGCGGCTGTTTACTAAGTAAGTGTTGAGCACGAACGAAGGGGCCAAAGAGTTTATTAGCCGCGGTTACGAATCGATGTCGGTGAGCGGGCGAGCGGGGGAGAGGGCTTCCCGCGCGGGACTCCTGCTTCTAACAGTACGGCGCGGGAGCTGGGGGACGCGCCCGCCCCGCCCCGCGCCACGCCGCGCCCCCTACCGGTATTGTATGGAAATATATAATTGGCTCTCGTATTCTTCTTTTGACGAGCTCCGCGGCCGATCCATTATGTCAGGCGCAGCGCTAGCGGCGGCACTCGGCCGCCACTGACGTGTCTCTGGTGGCCTGCGCTTCAGCCGCGTCACCGCCTCGTCTCAGTTGCGAGGCTGCCGCGTCGCCGCAGTGCTTCTGCTACATCGTAACGCACATTGCGCGCCGCGCCGTTCTTTCGGCCGCCATGAACGCGACCGACCGAGGTAGGACACTTATATATTTATCGACGGAAGCGGCACAGAGCATCGTGCAGTGAAAGTCTCGCGACGAGATGTAGCTTCGGTGCAGGACGACACTGGAGACCGGCCGACTCACTCGACGGTGTGATGGGTACGCACGACAGGCCGTTTCGCGCCGCCGGCGCCGAGCCTCGTTTTTGGGCCGTCCCTCGAGTGTCGCTGGGTCCGCTGCCCCATATTTCTCGCATCCGCACACAACGATAACCAAATACTTCAATTTTGGTGCTGCCAATACAATTTTATTTCGGGTGTGGTGGCCGATTTCCACACAATAGCCCAAGCTCACATTATATTTGAATTAGTGTCGATTATGGCCCAACTTCCTTAGAGTAATGCTTGCCGTCTCGGGATTGACTATCACGCGACCATCTCACGTCCGGCACGCGACCAGCCTGCCGTTACTAGAAAAGCATCTCTCTCATTGTAACTGTATTACGTGAATTCTTTAAGCCACATGCCATCTTGACAAAACCGGCAACAATTCAGATAATAAGTACAGCTTTACTTTAATCATTGCAACAAGTATTACAAGCAAATTATGGTATAAAAATGCTTTGGACGTCCGCGAGGCATGGCAAACGCAAGCGTAAACGCGGTTGTCGGCTGTCAAACGACGTCCCTATACCCTCGAGCACTCAAACTCTACCCTGGCCCAATTGTCTGACTTTGACATTTGCTGTTTATTTTCTTATTAATTCACTTGTTTATTGCTCACCAATTTAACCTATTCGTAATAGAATTAAAACTGTTTTGTGCTTAAAGGGCGAATGCTGTATGATGAATATTTGTAATTTAAATGAGTGTGGATGACATTGATATAGCATCAGTAGCTAAGATCGAAAAGGTCGAAAGTTATGGGACTGGAGGCGATGACGGCGAGCGCATCATCCGACAAGTATTAAATTGTGAGCCACGCGCTTTACGCACCTCATTATATAAAATAATTTTAAAAAACCAAAAAAAAAGTTATGGCGAGTGAGATATTAGCTCGTTTTTTTCTCAATTCTGTTAGAATTTAACAATTCATGTCCGGAATATGAGTTTAGTGCCGGTATAATACACCCTATGACACGCCGGGGATGGAAAATAACTCTTTGTCAGTCGGGTAAAAAAACACTATTTTGTGATCATGACGTAAAGGATGCGTATTTTAATTTTCTATACCTATATGTATTTATTGAGATATCCTCCAGAAATTTTCTATTTTCTTTTTCTTAGTCTTGGTCGTTTGGACCAAGACTCGACCAAGGTATCTCATGTACGGCGGCAGAGTAACTAAAGCTACTTTTTTAAAATTCAACGCTGATGAAGTCACGAGCAATGTATATATAAAACTTGAGAATCGAAAAATACTTTGGTACATGGCGGGTATTGAACCAGGACCTGCAGATTGCAAGTCGTGAGTCAACTCTCAACTCATGAGTCTCCCGACACTCCTAACGATCTTCTTACAACATCAACAACAAAAGAAGTAGATGAGCAGAAACTACGGACCTCTATGTGGCGCGGTCCTGACTCCTGACACACCTCTCTCGCTTCGGCCACATTCATACATACATATTACGCTTACATACATGCAGGTCGGTTTTGGGTGCTCCGTATAAGTCCGTGTGGGCGACTTCAACCAACAAGGCCCACATTTTCGCATCATAACTTTCATTCGTTTCCTTACATGAATAGAATAATTCCTTAACTGTAGTGCTCCTGGTCCCTCGCTTTACAGCCGCTAGGAGAGAGCTCTCCGTCTCGTGTCCGGCGCAAGGTATTATTTCGGCACGTTGTGTGAGAGGTACCAACCATGGCCGAAATTGACAAAATTAGCAATTTCCCCAGTGTCATATTTCGGTTCCGGGTGTGCGCTAAAGTCGGGGCCGTGGTCCTGGCCAGATATATCTGTATTCTGTGTGAATAACGAAGGGGTCAACTGTAGTTTTTAGAATCGATCTGAATCGCTCGTAATTAGTTCATTCAGAGGGCTCGCTTCTGCGATGTTTTGTTACAGTGATGTCCGTTCCGTTTGCTACGACTCATACTCCGTAGCCTAGAGAGAGCAAAGGTGATTGAAATTGATATTTGAAAAGGGATGATGTGGTTGTCTGTTGATGCTGTTCTCTCTTAATGCCGCGTGCGGTATACGGCGTGCGACGTGCGGCAGCGCGTGACGGGAGTGCGGCGTATCGAGCGGCATAATGTGGACTTCCTGCCGTCTTTCATGTGTCAATTCCCTTTGCATTGCACTCACTTAGCCATCTAAACGAGTCCCGGCACGCACTATTCAAAATTAGGGCTACGTATTTATTCGCCTTAAGTATTTGATAGTAGACGCTTCCGACCGTTGTCGCCGCTCGCTGCTCGCCCCTGGCCGCTCGCCCCTGTCCGCTCGCCCCTGGCCAATCGCCCCTGGCCGCTCGTCCCTGGCCGCTCGCCCCTGGCCGCTCGCGTTCGCCTCTCTGCCGCCAGCTTTAATATGGAGTAGAAGCTACACGATTTAAGGCTACGGCTTTGGTGAAGATGGGTCAGGCGGGTGGCTCGGCGATGGCTCAGTTAGGCTCAGGGCTAGGTTGGCAGATAATTAGCTTATCTCAAGCATTGCTTTAAGGGATTACATTTTATTTTTAGTTGTACATCTATAAAATTTTAAGGATCGCGTAATAATTCAACATAATTAAAACTTTTATTCTCTCCTTTTTATTATAATAACGATAAAATTTAAGGTAAATTGCTCTTAGACCCAAATTGACTTTAACAAGTATCTAAAAAATTTTTTTAGTCAACTCCTACTTCTTGCTATTCATTTTGATCGACTTCCCAAAAGAAGGAGGTACTCATTTCCACATAACTCTGCCCGTGGTGATCCAATTTTGATAATTCTTTTTGTATTTGAAAGGCCGAAAGGTCGAAAGGTAGTGCGTGCGTGGTAGTGGTTCCATTCTTTGATTAATTTTTAAACATAAAAACTAACTAGTCGACTATGACTTTTCCTTAAAAATACCTGACGAAAATAAAGGATAATTTTCCTTTGTTGCGTTACGTAGGCTGCACTATACACTCTACTTAAACATGAGGTACGAAAAATGATGCTGTAGCTCTTTAAATAATTTAAATAAAAGTCCATGATAGCATATATCTATAATATCTTTTAAGATTGTCGCGCCATTACCAATTATTTTAAATTATAAAAAGCATGCGCCACTTACGACGCTATTATTTGCGTTCGGTATGAATCCTTATCCAAATAAATATGTTAATTATTAGGAAAATTTAATGTAATTTATAATTGCTCTTTGAATTATGTCATTCTGACCAATAGTTAAGAAGATATGAAAAGATTAAAACCTACGCGCAACCGAAAAATGCAATAATGGTAAAAAAGAAAAGGACAACTTAACTTGCTTGGCTTGCTAGCTTACATAAGCCAAACTATAGCACTTACGTAAAAATGATGTATCAAATAATTGTAGGTCTTTAAATACGCCAAATAAAAGTTCCAAGTAGCTTGTGTGTAACATGTACCTTCATGGTTTTCTTACGATAACTTTTTTTCTCAAGAAAACCTATTAATATCTATTCGACACATAGTGTCGTAACTTACGATGCTATTGTTCGTATTCGGTATGAATCCTTATTGAAATAAATATGTTCATTATAAGAAGAATTCAATATAGATCATAATTGCCATTTGAACTATTTTATTCTAATTAATACTTTAGAAAATATCAAAAGAATAAAAACTACACACTTGTGAAAAATACAACAGCAACAACAAATACAACAGCGGCGCGCGGTTACACAGAATGAAATGCTCGCAATGGTGTATTACTTTTTTTATTACTCAACCGATTTTATTATTTTTTCATTGTTTCAAAGCTGATGGTTATTGTATATGAATAAGTCCATGTTAATTTGGCCTAAACTTTTGATATTGATGATGTTTTCGTTTTGTTACTTTTCGAAGAACTATTTACTCGTAGCATAGATGGGAAATGTAATTTAGTGTTTCGAGGTAGTCTATTTTAATTTAGTAATGTTCTTATGAACACGTTCAGTAAACTGTGGAATAGCTGACAGGTAATCTGCTAAGACTGTTGCAATTCTCAATAACTTTTTGAATTAGAGTTAGGTACATGTTACATTTTGTGTAAAGAAAATTGATAATAGAACTTCATATTCACTAACAATTGATAAATAAGTAAAAAAATTAAGAAGAAAACAAAACTGACTTCCCAAAAAAATATTCTCAACAAAATGCACTAAAAAGTAACAAAACAGTGCCATGGAGACCCTCAAGAGAAAGTATATTCTCTTCTTTCTGGTATTATGTAAATGTTGTACAATTATTGATATTTTGAAGTCTGTATAGGTCTAGTTAGGAACATAAGTTACGTGACTGGGTCTAAGACATCTCAGATAAGAATCTACGTCGGCCGACACCGATTCCCAATTATCAATAATTGTACAATATTAAGATAATACTAGAAAGAAGGAAGTTTTCTTTCTCTTGAGTGTATTCATGACATTACTTTGTCACTTTTTAGTACATTTCGTTTTTACGTGATTTTCCTGGAAAATGCTTCCCCTGCAGCATAGAGCTTAAGAATGACTAGGGATGGGATATAATCAAAAAACCATTGCTCATTTTATCGATATTATATTTTTGAAAATGCATAATCAACAAGTTTTATATTGATATATTATCACTATTAAATTCTCATATTTTTAGACAAATTAATAATAATAGGAACACTTAGTTTTGTTTTTTCTTTATATTACAAGGTGGCAAACGAGCAAGCGGCCACCTGAATTCGCTGAAATAGCGAAGTGACCGCTGCTCATAGACATCCGCAAGTGCAGATGCGTTGCCTACCTTTAATCGACGGAGGTGGAGACGCACAGAAAAGAAATATTTCCTCTTCCTATGCGTAACCTCCCCCGTCAAGTCCACTTCTCCTTCCCATCCTTTCCTTGTAAGATAAGGGTGGGAAGACTAAAATTAGGGCTCCGGCACCACACTCATCAGACGAAACGCGGAATTGCTTCCACTTCATGCCTGTCTTCTGTGTGGTCGTGGTCTTACACCGGGCGAGCCCATTCGTGCAAAGATGTTAAAGCGGGCTCTACCACTGTTGAAAGTCTTAGTCTAACTACAGTAAATGGAAAATACATTCATTCATTAAAAGATAACAAACTCCGTTAAGTGTAAGCGAGTGCGGTACGAGGTGGCGGATACGACCAAATACTTCCCGTACAGCAAGGTAATTAAAAAAGTATGCTTCTTTGCGTTACCCCAAAATACTTCCCGTACATTTTATTTTTTATTTATTTTTTATTCATTCGAACACACTTGAAGCAAGCATCTTAAATATATAGCTATCTCTATTTAACCTTCAGGGGAACATAGAAAACCTGGCGCCGCACAGGAGGCAAAACAAGGAAAACAACAGCCGCACACCGCGAAACTCAAATACGACCAAATACTGTTCGTAACGCAGCGAATGTGTTAAACCGTGTGCAGGAAAGTGCTCACAACGTCCGCTCTGAACCTATGTATATTACAACCGAATGTCTTAGGTCTCTACGAGTACACACGGAAGATACAGATCATGAGAAAAACTGTTACAGCTTCTTTTTTTTACAACTGAAAACAACTATCTTTTTTAGAATTGTTGTCTGTTTGTCAGAATGTCCGCGACACACACCAAGCGCTAATCTGAAATACGGCTTTCGACACGGACGAAGGCAGAAATACATTGCTGTAAGTTCCACATAAATATAAATAGAATTTCTTTCATCTCAATCAGTTCATAAAAATGTTATGTCAATATAATATAGACTTGAAGTAAGAATGTCAGTTGAGCGCGGATTTGTTTGGAACCTAAGAAGTAGGTGTCAGTCGAGGCCGGACATTGTCAATGTAACGCGAGCACGCGAACCAGGTTGCGGGCGACAACTCTCATACGGTAAAATGAATAATACTATCAACGGCAACGTGGTGCAACAATGCAACTACCACACTCGTATGTAAACAAATAACAAAGAGGCAGGCGCTGGCTTACACCGAGGCAGATGACGCACGTGCATGTGGGGGCCACGAGGCCGGGCGCGTGTCATTTTCTAAAATCAGTTAATCCGGTTATGCAAGTTAGTGCTATGCTCATTTGAGACAATTGACCCATTGGCTTGTTGACTGTCACTTGGCGGCCGCTCGGAGCAGGAAGTCACTCCGTATGTTTAAAGTTTCCCGGCGACGGCGCAGCGACGAACTGGCCTGCCGCATTCGCCCCCGCTAGCCCCCCCCCATGCTTCACGCATGCACTCGTGCAGATAGAGCGTCGCGTCGGCAACACTCGGCCACCGCGGTCAGGGTTAGATTCGGACACTTAAAAAAAAATTGTACACTAGTTTTTGTCCGCGACTCCGTTGTGTATAAGAACTTAAAGTGTTCTTCCAGGTGCCGATCTACATCTATACCAAATTACATCCAGGTTCATTGAGCAGTTTTGAAAATGCCTTCTATCAATCACCCATTCATCCATACATCGATCCAAACTCGCATTTTTTATATTTTACAGATCAAAATACATATAATACTACTTACATGGTTGTTCATAATATAATTAATACGGTTATATTTAGGCAGGGATTGCGTGTGTCGAATGTTCTCCCTAATTATATCCCTTTTTCAAATAAAGGTCTAAACCACGTCACACTCCAAACAGGACGCCCATTGTATACATTAATTTAAAATTTGTATTGGATACGTCACAATTTAGAAATTGATTGAAAGCAAGGCGTGTTCATTAAAAGCATTAGGTACCTGTATTTATTGTTTGATATTGCGAACAAACACCTTAAGTTTATTTATCAGTATTGTTTGTAAAGGAGTTTGCCCTTTTACCTGTTTGATTATGATACGATATCTAATCCCACTGGTCGCGCTTACCACTGGTTACTCAATTGACAAGTGGTGTTGTTAAGGTTAAGTGCTGTCGTCGGTCGCCGGCAGAGGGCGCGCCGACACAAACTGTCATTCGGAACTTTACGAAATATTTTATTGTATTATATTTACTCTACACTTGTGTAAATATAAGCTGGCACACAACAAACACACAGTACAGTACTGAATTACGATCAATCCTAGCATTTACCAACACCCGTCTAAATGTTACATTTTTCTTTAAATTAATTTTTATATCAGTTCTTATAATAAAATTTTAATTCCATGTAAATAAAAAAAATCTTAAAATTAAGGTAGGCTCTTTGTCTTTACCGTGTATTATAGATTCCTATATTTTTAAACAAAACACGTAAACGGTTGCAAATGCTAGAAACAAACAAAAATCATATAACTGGTACGGCCTCTGAGTATATATGTTGAAGTATGGTCAGTAGTGACGTTAATAAAAGGACTTATGTCAGTGGTCCGGACCCCGCTGACATCACTTTGAAGATGGCTTATCTTTCCTACGGTAAACCAAAGCATTTTGAAAGGCTACGCTGACATTTTCCAATAGCGTAACGACTTCGCGAGATATCAGGGCACTCCAGCACACAGCTACGCATTTATTAAAAGTATAATCGTGATTGAATTTAAAAATTGTTCTTTACACGTTTTAAAATAGCAACCAACAGACGATTCTTATAATGCAGCGACTTATACTTATCTTACTTGACTTATATTTATCTTTTATAAATCTTTACTCACTTTAGATACACTTCCCGTTGACAGATTTTTCTGAAGTTTGGTTACACATATGTATGTATTATCTACTCCTAATTACAATGTACTTTGTTATGTTTCGTGTCATTGTAAATCGAAGATGGCTCCCGTTACAAATCACAGATGACATTTTCATACATTAATGAACTTCCCCCCCCCCCAATATACGAGTATAGATCAAATGAAAGGGCTTGATAAGCCGAGTACCGTACACTATGAAAAATCCAAAATGGCCGCCATCATAAAAAGGCGGATGACATATTTTGCACTACGCCTCCGTTCAATTAAATTTTATTGATTAGAAAATCAAAGGGATTCACAACAATTTAAACTATTTGCCTTTTCAAATAGCTTAAAACAACTACTTACAACCCACTCGTCTCAGTTACCCTATCAATTTCAATGTATCAATTTGTGTGCAAAGGAGTCAGCTTAACACCAGCACAGGGACTGTTTAGTTCATCCTTGCATATCCTGAGCCGGCTTTTTTTGCCACATTTTTCTTTTTACTTTGTGCTATGTACATATCTTCTTCTTCGTCTTTTTGTGTAGCAATAAATACGTTTGATTTAATTTTTTTAGTATATCAGATTGGCCACCGTCACAAAATAGCATATTACTTATTTTAGTGTGTTGTCATACGGATCTGAGACGTGGCCCCTCACTGTGGGCAACATTAGGCGGCTCAAAGTCACTCAAAGGGCAATGGAGAGGGCAATGCTCGGAGTCTCTCTGCGAGATCGCATTAGTAATGATGCGATCCGCAGCAGAACCAAGGTAACCGACATTGCCCGCAAAATTGTAGACCTAAAGTGGCGATGGGCCGGCCACATTGCCCGCAGGACGGACGACAGATGGGGCTACAATGTCTTGGAGTGGCGCCCACGGACAGGTTGACGCAACGTAGGTGGGCCTACCGCAAGATGGTCCGTCGACCTGGTCAAGGTTGCGGGAGTATCCTGGATGCGGATGGCACAGGACCGACCATCGTGGCGATCTTTGGGGGAGGCCTATGCCTAGCAGTGGACGTTACATAGCTGATAAGAGAGAGAGATAGAGACATATTTATATAATAATATATTAATAAGTTAGCTTTTGGAAAATATAGATAAGTTGTAAAAATATTCTAAAACTTTAGTTGCCTTAAAAATTGGTATTGGTGGTGAAAATGAGGATTAAGTTTGGGTCGGCGGGGCTTTGGCCGGTGTGCGCGCAGGTTTGCTGGCGATGCGCAACTGCACACCGCCAGCCATCGACGACTTCCCGGCGGGCCTCTTCAGTGAGGCGCAGCGGCAGCACGGCGCCATCGTGCTGCACGCACTGCTCTCCGTCTACCTGTTCGTGGCACTCGCCGTTGTTTGCGACAAATTCTTCGTGCCGGCCGTCGACAGGATCTGCCACGGTTAGTGCCCGCTATGGCCCTCGCCCGGCATGGTTAAACTCTGTTGTCGTCGGATAAGATGTGACCGTTCGGTTTGCAGCACTCAACATGACGAACGACGTGGCGGGCGCGACCTTCATGGCGGCGGCCACGTCGGCGCCGGAGCTCTTCGTCAACGTCATTGGTACCTTCATCACCGAAGGCGACATTGGCGTCGGCACCATCGTCGGCTCCGCCGTCTTCAACATCCTCGCTGTCGCTGCGTGCTGCGGGATAGGCGCTGGAATGGTAGCCCATACCTCTACCCTACCCTATACATCTATCAACGACATTTAAGATATATAAAGAATTAAATAAAAAAATGGAAGATATAATTATGACGACTACATAATAATTGTATATTTGAATATTTTTGATTTCTGTACACCTGTAGACGTATTTGCGGTATAAAAATATTCCAAATTGTCCTCATGTGGCAGGTGGTGCCTCTGGACTGGTGGCCATTGACACGCGATTGCCTGGCCTACGGCATCACTGTCTCCATTCTCATCTGCATAATGCACGACGAGTACGTTCAGTGGTACGAGGCGCTGCTGCTCGTGTCGCTCTACGGAGTTTATATTTGTATCATGTATTACGACAAGTCTATTCAAAACTTTGCTAAGGGTACTTATTTCGAATATTTTTAATTATTTTTGCTAGTGATACTCATAGTCCAATATATTTACCTTATGCATTTCAGGCAGCTGGAAATGTGTATCGGAAATGTTAAAGAAAAATGATGGGAAACAAGATAGCCCGTATGGTGTCGCCGGCGGTTGGTACATCCAGTTATTACTAAAGGAAAAATTATGAATTACAAAATTAAATGGTTTGATTGAACGCAATTTATGCGGTAAATATGAACTGTGAATTCCAGAACTGAACGAATCGAAAGGTGCATCAACGCATCAAAGAAGTGAGGCGCCGGCAGGTCACTGTCTGCACAACGGAAACATTCGCAGCGCACAACCATACCACGACCAGAGCAAGCTAGAGACCATCGAAGATGAGGACAAGGTCATGGATCATGCGGAGGAGCTTATGGACTACGAGACAGAGGGCACCGGCCATTCGGAGGCCATCACCAAAATCGATATCGAGCAAACAAACACCTGCGAAGTCGACGGATACGTGCATTCGCTGTGGAAGTGGCCCTCGGGGCGCAGCAAGCTCACCAAGGTATTCGCTGTTTTACCATATATATTGTGCCCCTTATGTTTCATTGACTGCTGCTTATGTTTATCCCCATTGACAGATCGCTTGGATCGTCACTTGGCCGATTCATCTAGTGTTCCTATTCACGATACCGGACTGCGAGAAGCCTCGCTTCGAGACCTGGTTCCCGCTGACTTTCGTCATGTGCATCGTGTGGATAGGCTCCTTATCCTACATAGTCGCCTGGATGATCACTATCATCGGTTCGTTGTCGTTTATAGTCTCTGCATTTCTAATGTTCCTATATTTTGTTCTGTTGTGTCATATTTCTTGAGATATGTTACGATTTGTTAGACAAACACTACATAATAATACACATTATTGGTAATACATAATAATGGTAATTAATAGTTATTTATAATTACCTAGGTGACACGTTAATGATCCCTGACTCGGTGATGGGCATAACATTCCTGGCCGCCGGCACCTCTGTACCTGAAGCTGTGTCCAGCGTCATTGTCGCCAAGCAAGGTAAGCGCTCGAGTATCAGAGCTTTAGATTAAATCGACAAAACATGTTATGGTACGAAATGTTTCTCAGGACACGGCTCGATGGGCATCAGCAACTCCATCGGGTCCAACACTTTCGACATCCTGCTCTGCCTCGGGCTGCCGTGGCTCATAAAGGCATCGCTCACGCCCGCCGAGCCCGGCAACTACTGGGTGACGACTCTTATTATTATTTATTTATTTTCTCCGCCGCAGCCTTGCGAATTTAGATATATACAAGCTTAGCGAATCGCTCCGCGAATAGATGCAAGGCGAAGTATTGAATAAGAACAAGTCAAAGAACTTGTCTCATAAAACACTTAGTTTGAAAATGCGATCTCGATCGTTGCGCATAATTATATAAGATCGTATGAATAGGTGAAGATAAACTCGATGGGGCTGGAGTACTCCGCGATATCGCTGCTGTCGACGCTGTTGCTGCTCTACCTCACTTTTTGGCTGAACAAGTTCCGGCTGGACGCGGCGGTGGGGCGCGCCTGCCTCGGCATGTACGCCCTCTTCTTGCTACTCGCCACGCTCATCGAGCTCAATGTCTTCTTCCCTGTCAACGTGCGCACCTGCAGGAGGGCTGAGCTCGCCTCCTAGCCTTTTTCTGTTTCCCCTTCTTATCCCTTACCTACCAGTCTCTTATTGTACGAAGTTTAGCCCATTCCGTGTAAAAGATCGTACTTGAACCGTATGTTTAATTCCTTAGTAATAAAACTCATTTGACGTCTAATGGAGCGGCGTTACACTCGAGACAGATCTTAATCGAATGATGCTGCCGCTACGTTATGTTTGTAAGTGTTCATTTATCTTCTGTATTTTAAGCACAAGTAATGTTTAAGTTTAGATATTGGCAATAGGTAAATAGGACATTAGAAGAGGTCGGAGGCGGATACGTTGATAGGTGCGAGTACTGTTCGAGAGGCCGACGCATCCGATTGGCGCTCAAACAATTGCTACAATTGCGCTGCAGCGACTTCGACGGCTCAGTCTGCGATCATAAGCAGATAATTACTTTGTCAATTCATGAAACAGTCGTCAGTACCCATACCGTCGGCAACGATTGTGCTAATTGTCATCTAAATGCCCATCACTATTTTGCGATGCGACATACCATTATCGATATAGAACACCGAACGGAAAGCTGTTTTGTACATAAATATATAATATTTGGTGTAGACTTTTACATTAATTAAATATATAAACTTTGAAACATTGGAGAATTTTATTTTGAAACTATTAACTCTCATGATATCTCGTATGAGATGTGTATAGATATGCCGTTTGGGGGCAATGTCGTCATCCCTATTTACTTAATCATAGAAACAGAGCCTTTCTACGCGGTAGCCCGTGCTCGAGTCGTCGCAACGCGCCGTTCCGTAGAAACGGCAGTAGCAAGCGGACTGAGTAGCGCGACACATATTGTCAAAACCATCACAAATGGAGTCGACTGGCAACCGGCAATCTGACTTTTGTTAAAACCTTCGATCAAATTAATCGCAACGTCAAATCAGAGTGATACAGGGGTGTGACAGCTCTAGATCCATGTGTTCCGTTTTGGCGCTGCAATCGTTGATTTTGCCGCCATCTTGGGCGGTCATTGTGATCAGTCTTATTCAGCAATTTCGTTGTCTTTATTTTGACAGTGTCAGTCAACTATAAATTTTCGAGTTGCGTTATGTATATTTCCTCGCTTTTTTGTCACAGATTACACATATGTAGCAAGAAGCTACAGATGCGACAGCTCAATTGGGCCGAGTTTCCAAGTGTTCCGTTTTGGAGCTGCCGTCGTCAAGTTAGGCAAAAAACAAATCCAAAGAGTAAATAAGAAATATATTTATCTTTTCAAAGAGTATATATTATAGCACAAAATAGTGTTGGCCGTAACTTTGAACATCGATATCGATAACTACTGACATTCTTATCGACAGAAAATATTAGGTTAGGTTTTCATTTTTAAGGAGGGAAAATAAAAAAGTAGTACATGTTGTTTTTATATTTTAAACTTTATTACTTAATTGATGTTAAAGTATACAAAAAGCATTTGGAATAAAATGCATTTTACAAAAGTTAGTATACCGGCTGAGGGACTCCGAAGCTTCTGAGACTTCATGAATCATACAAAAAATGGTCAGATCAGGTTCAGGGTGAAACAGGATCCTGCTAACTATGCGAGCGTTTTCTAAAACAACTGGCTTTTGTATCGGACCTTTAACGCATAATTATAATCCCTTATTGAATCCATGTCTGAAATTAAATGAAACATGATTGGATTATATTTGTTATTCACTGAATGCTCTCGTGGCACTCTATGATACTTTAAGCAATGACTTACTTGCTGAACCAAGAGGTACACCATGAGTTATAGAGCTGTCACACCCCTGTTTTTTGTTGAAACGTAATTCTTGATACGCTAGTTCTCCTACGTGTGTGATGTTGATATTATGCTTAGCATCGTAATTATCTTCTTCTTGGACTGTAAGAATCAATTAATGCGGAAACGTGTTTCTGAAATACATTTCACAAAACGCAGTTTGACTATGACTTTACAGTAGAGGAGGAGCGGCAAATTCGTTATTGTTTTAACTCATTTTCAGTCTATGTTGGTCTTACATGTGAGTATTAGTGTTTATGTGCGGGAAGTAATCGTGACATGAGCGTGTGCGCTCTCTCACTGGGTTCAAAATTCATTTTGACGTTTTACGTTTGTTTTTTGTTACGCAACTGTACAACGATACAATAGGTACATACTCGTATAATACAAGTGAACAACAACAACGAGTATGAAGTAATTGCAATTCAAATCGCATAATTCGCGTAAATTTAAATGGAATATATAATACAAAAGAATATCAATAAATTCAAGTTGTTGATTCCCCGAACCAAGAAATTATTGAACATTTTCTTAAAATGCAATTTCTTTGTTTCTCCAACTATTAACACGCTGTATGTACGCCTACTTCTACCCGCATTTTATAACAAGTGGACTCATGTCTGAGAAATAAAAAATGATCAAGTTTGTATTTTGTTTTTTAATATATATAAATACCTTCAAACATTCTACTAAAGGAGCCTGTGAAGTAAAATTACGAAAGTTTTCATTAATAAAACACATGTTAGATAAATAAAGTAGTTGTTTTTTAAATTTTATTTGAAAAATAAAATACATTTTATAAATGTTAGACCAGCACTTGGCACATATGTATGATCGTAACTGAAATCCTTTTGACTTGATCTAGGTGTAGGTCCGTGGCGAGGGAAGCTCGGAGTCACGGCTGCAGCGTTCCTTCTGTAACAAAATTAAACTTACTGGTTTGCTTTTGTTTGTTCCTTGTTCGTTGTGTTTCACAATGAATAAGTGAAAAACTAATATGATAAGATTTGTGTACACACGTCGTTAGAGGTGTGGACGTGAAGTCGGTCTAGCGAAGTGGAGTAGTCGTCGGGGTGTTCGTGCTGCGCGGGGCGCGGGCGCTGGCAGTGCGCGTGCTGTGCGGGAAGCCACCGGTGCACAACCGGGGTCAACAGGTCACGGTGCACCTGAGAACACAACGATACGCAGAAGCAAAGTAAAGCGTGTGCGAAGTGGGCGATCGCCTGAGACTGTATGTCTCGCGCCTTGAAGCCGTACCCATGACAAATATTATTGCTCTGAACTTAAAAAAGTCACATGAAATGATGTTAAATTCCAATGATATTACATCGATTAACTTATTATATATAAACTAAACTATTTCGATATCAAATTATTTTTTACTTATATACATACATATACATATACATATATAAAAACGGATTTCTTAAAAGATACCGAATATTTCTTTACGATTTCTTCGTAATAAGAGTTAAAGTATAGTATAATAAATTACAGTAGAAATTTCCAAATAATTGTACGCGAAAGTAAATATAAGTCTAATCGCTATATAAACTATTCGCTAAGAGTTTAGTATAACAACGCGTTCAGGATGTTGATGAGTTTACCGCGTTACGACAGCGCCTCCGCTAGGTACACGAACGATCGGGCTGATGGCTTCGATGCCATAGTGATAAAGCGCTGCGCTTCCCTACTACAGCAAATGCGCGACAGCCCCAGCAGCATCCTGAGCGCTTAGATAGGCGAGACTCGGCGATGTTAGTTCGCTAGACTACTACGTGTATATGGAAGCTAGCGCATGCTGCATGCATCGCGGAGTGACCACATCTCGAATTGTTAATTTGTTAATTCTCATAACTAACATTAGTCATCAGGCTATACTAACCATAAAATGACTATAGACATTTATTTTCAATATTAGTCCCCGTCAGGCTGGATATCGTATAGTAAAATAAATAATAAAAAGAAGGAATCCCGTCTGTGTGGCTCTAATTGTTTTTACATATATGAACGGTTACTGCCAGCCCGACGGGATTCCCTCGGCACAGTGGGGACTGGGGACACCAGACGGCCGGGTAAGGGCAAAGAGTGAGAAACCGGCGACAAATACTATTATTATCATTTAAAAAAAACGAAAATATTTTCCATTTGTATAAGTAAAACCCACGCTCAAATTATTATTTTACTTTTGTCTACTTTTGGAGTTGATTATTATTTTGGGATTTGACAATTTGTTTTTTTAAATTTAGATAATAATTGAGATAAAGTTAAAGTAAATGATCAGTGACGTTTATTAGAGTTTGTAGCTTAAAACGGACCTCGATGAAATTTCCCATAGAAGTAGAGGATTGTCGGATGGCGGAGGATTGAGGGAGAATACATGGAATACTAAGTTTTATTTTAATTACCCGTGGATGGAGTCGCGGGCGTCAGCTAGTAATAAAAACTGAACACTTTGGTTTATCACCCACAAACACACTGATAAGTAGACGACGGTTGGAAATCCCATAATAGTGCTACCATGTACTGACACTGGTCGCTTTACGGACTCTGTTACTCTATCATTGATATCAAAATTAAATTTAAAAAAATTGGCCGCTTTGGAGTCACGAGAAAGAACAATTGCTCCAATCAAATTCATGACGAGGTGGGGTCTCAAGTATTTGACTATAAGTATTTTATCCTGAGTTTCTTAAGACTTGGAGTTTAAGATATTGCTTTGAAGTCAGTCGGAAGTAAAAGTAATGAAGCAAGAGTATAGATTTGATTTAAAATGAGAAACAGAGTAAAAAGCAGAGTAGAGAAGAGGGGTAAAGAAGAGAAACCATGGAGGGGTCGTTGGGCGTGGTGCACCAGGAGACGAGCAGACCGGTGGCGACGCACACCGCCGTGCCCACCAGCGTGTAGTATAGGTAGCTCAGCCGGTACAGGAAGAATGTGCCCGATCTGGAAACGGCCATTTTTTAATTTGGTTTTTATCTTAAAAACTTGTCAAAATTTATTATTCACAAAATAGTTGCTTTTCGGGCTTCGAACCCATGACCAGTAGTTCCTTACCCTTATCCGTTGAAGTTAATCCGTGCCCTCAACTTACCAATTATGCATTTGGCTCTTAAAGCGCGCGGCTGCAACCGTTACTGTTCATTTTCTTACACAAAATTGAATGATTGTATAAGACTCTCTAGTGAAGCGCAGCTCATTCCGATACTAAATTCCCGCTGAACCTTGAATCTTATGTCGTATGTAATATCACCTTACTACGGCTGTACTAAAAACGAACTGGGCGCTGACTTAGAGAGTAAGTAGGGTAATGATCACCTATCGAAGTCGCTGATGGCGGCGACGAGCGGAGGCGCGGAGACGTTGGCGGGGCAGCCATCCACGGAGCTGGGCTTGGGCGGGAGTAAGAGTTGCCCGTTCGCGATGGCCGCTTGCGTGCCTAGCGACATCCAGCCCACTAGCAGAGTGGACGTCACGCCACCCGCCATTGCGCCCTGGACACAGTAATACACTTTTATTGCTTTGATGCGTCATTGCGATGTAGTCACATTCCCTTTGAACTCAAGAGAAACTGAAACAATGTTATTGGTCTTTAGTAGTTTATCTGTGTAGTCCAACGCGCCTTACATTAATTTAGTTATTTGGAACACATTCCACAGAAGCGGGAAGGCATATGGGTATTGACGGCATTACACTGAAAATGGTACTTTGACGATGCCACAATCGCTAAACGCGATTACTTCTATTGTAAATTGTTCAATAACAACATCAACATTCCCAAATATATGGAAAACTGCCATAATTCGACCCCTACCAAAAAACCCTAATCCTGAGGAACTGAAAGACCTTCGCCCGATCAGCATACTCCCGTTTCTATCGAAGATCGTCGAGAAAGTCGTTTGGTTTCAGCTAACAGACTATCTTGAAAATAACAACATACTTCCTGAATTCCAATCAGGCTTTAGGAAAGGTCACAGTACTACTACGGCGCTGTTAGATGTTACCGACAATATTATTTCCGCTCGGGATGAAGGCATGTGCACATTGCTGGTACTTCTAGATTTTTCGAGGGCTTTTGATTGCATAGACATATCCCTGCTTCTTTCAAAG
>JAAOEG020000025.1:10993709-11009301 GCA_011763625.2 Papilio bianor | reverse complement strand
GTCTTGGAGGCCTGATTTAAGTCCTCTTCCCCTTTCCAACCGCAAAGGATGCTTTGCTATTTTGGCGAATTCAAGTTACCGCTAGCTCTTTTGTCATCTCGTATTACAAAAAAACGTTGAGCCGCAGCAAAGGTTTAAGTCTATGTGGTCACATAGTTCAGGACTTAGAGAAGTACAAAGCAGAGACAAACGTATGTTATAGATATTCATATCTCAAGTCGGTGACTTTAAGTTATATATTTTAATTATGTTACCGTTGTATTTTGTATTTATCTTGCTGGTTTTTTTAATTGATCTAATCATTAACCTAGTATACGATTTATTATATACTATTACTATTTCTTATGAACTTCGTTCTGTCTAAGAGGCAATAACTCTTAATTTATAAATGGAGTAATTTGTTTATTTAATTAATTTGTTTTATATACATACTAGCTTTCGCCCGCGATTCTGTCCGCGCGGAATTTAAAAAAACAATTCTCAATAAGACATGTTCCGCCGCAAATTTTCCGAGTAAATATATAAATGGAAAAAAACTACGGAACCGGACATTATTCGGGGATGAACTGTAGCCCATGCTTTAATACCGACTTTGTTTTATATCAGTGACAAATTTGAATAAGGTGTATTGAATCGTTGCAGAATTATCCAGTTAACGTGAACACACAAAAACGAACGGGAACCGTAACTATTTCCGGGATAGAAAATACCTATGTGTTCTTTTAGAGTAACTTCTACATCTATGCCCAATGTCATCGGTTTAACTTTAACAATACATCCATCCAACTAAACTTTCGCGTTTATAATATTAATGAGATGTAAATATAAATTGTTCGTACTGTTATTTGAAGATGCATGAGTTATGTATATATTACATATTATTATTTGCGAAAGGTTTTATCAATAACAGTGATTTATATATGACTCAAATGTAACACGTTTTTACGCACATGTAAACAGAACAAGACTGACGAGTTTTCTAACCGCCTAAAATTTTTTTTAACTAATAATGATTAGTTTTTTCATCTAAACCTTGAACTTTGTAATTTACTTATAAGGTATTCTTTTTTACATTTTCGGGCCTTTGGGTCGAAATGTTAAATGAATTTTGTTAATACGAGTAAGTTTTCTTTAATTACGAACGTGATGTTTTTTCTTATAATTCCCAGTTTTTGGGATATACATTACAAATTGTGTTCATATAGATTACATCAGATTACAATTATGTTCCTCATTCTGTTTCTCTTATCCTATTCAATATGAGTATTGAATTTGAAAAATTCATCGTGTGAATGTTAACTATTTGTTTTTATGTTGTGAGGTAAATAAGTGATACAAATATATATTGGATTCATTTTCAATGTTAAGCCTTTACAATGACTACTCAATGTCAAATTTTCCAAAGAGAGATGAGATTAAAGGCATGCTTAGATGGTTTGCGCATGTTGAAAGGGAGAATGAAAAGGGAGTAACAAAGAAAATGTATGATGCTAGTGACTTATACCGTCTACTATGATAAGATACTCAAGAAGGGCGGTATTAAGAGCACACGAAAACGACAAACGGACACACCGTAGATATATGAGTGTAGAAGAAGCGAGGGTGTCAGGACCGCGCCCAATAGAGATCAGTGGTCTCTGCCTACATCCCTGAGTTACGGGCGCGAGTTATGTTGTTTATAAGGCGTAGTGTTACGGATGTCAATGGGCGTCGATGAGCACTTCAGTATTCTCACCGCTCTTTTGCCCCATTCTCTTATTAAAAAAGGCGCGACACAATCCCAAGGTTATATAGTAAAGTTCAATTGCATTAGAATTATTACCTTCAGCATCATCTTGTATGTTATTGTGTGATAATTTGTCAACTATAGTACAGTAACACGTGGCTATGTCAAAAAATATTTTACCTGTCATTCGACGTTTAATTAACGTGATCATTACGTAGACTTCCTAAACTCCTAGTAGTAATACTATCCCTAAGGGTAGGAGGAAAGCGAGGACTTCTTTTAAATACTAACCCGGCACATATTATTCTCCTTTAACGGTCCATGTCCACTTCGCTCGTGTAGAGAAGTATTTTTCAAATATCTTCTAACAAAATTACATGTATTCAATCTTACTGAGAAGTAATGCAGCATTACAATGGCGACATATATTTTTGAAATCTGTCTGATACATATTGAGTTTGTTCGTTACAAACATACAAATCTTTCCTTTTTATTACATAAATGTAGATGATTATCATGGACCACTGACTAAATAATTCTTTAAATAATAATGTTACTATCAGAGTACTATTTTGGAAATTGATTATTTTTTATGAATAACCTATCACTTGGCCTATGATTAGTGTGTTAATTTGGCCTGAACTTCGACGAGGACGCTATAAACAACAAATTGCGTATTACAATCGCATGTCTTGAATATTAAGAGAATACTCAGTTTTCCTTATTCACGATAAATCTTGTTATCTACCACTTAATGTTAACTCTAATAAGTATTATGTATTCAAGATGGGTAAAAAATGATGTTATTCTGTGTTCTACTGTAATGTATAATATCATTGTATATTTTGCACCATAAAAAGATTTGTTTTTTCATTGTATTTAATGCATTAAATATAAACTATATTCGAATATTGCGTCGGTGGCTCAGGGTGGCTTAAACACTTGAATTGTAATGCAAGTCCTGGGTTCGAATCCCGCCATATTCCATATGTTTTTCGAATTTCATATTTACATTTATCCGACGTTCTTAAGGTGAAGGAAAACACTATGTGCAACCTGCATAAATCGGCCATAAAATTCACATGCATTGGGCCGATTTCAGTTATTAACAATTTTACATACTGACGGTCTAGGTTTGATATACAATAAAATATAATGCCCGGAAACTTAATTGGTACCAGGTACTACAGTATGTTTCTTTGTGTGTAGGGTCCGCAACCAGTGGAGGAATGGGAAGGCACGCTAGACGCGACGCGAACTAGCCCCGTGTGCGTCCAGCGGAACCCGTACACCAGGCAGAAGGAGGTGGTGGGGCAGGAAGACTGTTTGTACCTCAACATATACACACCACTTACGGGAAACGTAAGTCTATACTATAAACTAGTTTATACTTACTTTAATCAATCCGTCTTTACAGTACAAACGATGTAGAGACGGAGATAGGCTAGGAAAATAGATTTTTTTTAAAATTCCATGCTGAAAAAAGGTATTAAATATATCCTTATAGTCGATTTGACAATTTTTTTTTATTCTGATTTAGTGAAATATTTTCTTGTTGCGATTTAGTTGGAATTTAAAATATTTAGATTTCAGGGAAAAATAGGGATTTGAAGGTAAAATTACCATTTTTTTTATTGTGTTAGATCATCGCCAGTTAGCAACGTTCCCAGAAGGCTGGGAGCAGTTTTTTTTAAGGTCCTTAAAAAAGCTTTTAGCAGATGGATGGCTTTTAGATTTTAGTAGTTCAATTGATATAAATTAAGTGTAGGCTTATGTACTAATTTGCCTGCAATATCTTAGAAATAGGTGCAAGTTGTCGTGCCTTTTGAATAAATTAATATTAATAACAAATCAGGGCAAACTCGACGGCTGTCACATGTCAAAAGAAGTGATAACTTAACCTGAAAGCTTCATTTACTTATCGTCTACTTAATCTGACCTCAGCTTACATATAGACTTGCAATGCCCATAGATCATAAACTGAATTATTCATTGTATTTTAACTAGGACTTAATCTGTTGTTTAAAATGTGCTCTAACGGTTTTTGTATACAATTGTAAAATCAATTAGAAGTGATGAAGTTTCATATAAAACTAGGTGTAGCTCGCGACTCCGTCCGCGCGGAATTCAAATAAAACTTACTATCCTATGTGTTATTCCAGACTATCTTTTACGAGTATATCTGTGTAATATTTCAGTAAGATATGTCGAACCGTTGCGGAATAATAGAGTAAATATGTAAATAACAAAAAACTACGTTATGAACCGTTACTATTTTCGGGATCAAAAGTAGCCTATGTGTTCTTTCAGACTATCCTCTGCATTTATGCCAAATTTCATCGAGATCCGTTCAGCAGTTTAGACTACAAACTCTTACAAACATCCATCCATGTAAACGTTCGCATTTATAATTTTATTAAGATTAAGTATATTGTTAAGACTAAGTTTAAGAATAAGATTAAGATTGGAAAATATTCATTCAGTCGTTTCGTAGGAAATAGATGGTGGCCGTCTCGTTCCAGTGATGGTGTTCATTCACGGCGGCGGCTGGATGTGTGGCGACGCCACCACGGAGATGTATGGGCCCCAGTATCTTCTCGACAGAGATATTGTCTTCGTAGCCTTGAATTATAGACTTGGTGAGACTATATTTCATTAACTCACAAATGTGAATAGTCTATATGGCACCTTTCTTCGTACCTACAATTTTCATTAAAACAATTTTTTTATACAGTTGTAGGTACAGATTCTTGGGTCAGAAAATAGTTTCTGGATGATGGACTGGATGCTCGTAAGAGTACGAGCATCCAGTAACCTACATTCTAAAACCTTCATCTCGTATGTATAAACTAGGACAGTGGTAGAGCCCGCTTTAACATCTTCGCAAGAATGGGCCGGCTCGCCCGGTGCAACACCACGACCACACAGAAGACAGGCGTCAAGTGGAAGCGATTCCGCGTTTCTTCTGATGAGTGTAGTGGCCTAATACTAGTCCTCTTCCTCTTCCCACCGCTTTCTTATAAGAGAATGATGGGAAGAGGAAGTGGACTTTCCGGAGGAGAGGACGCATAGGAAGAGGAAATTTTCTTTTTCAGTGTTTCTCCTCCTTCGTCGATGACAGGTAGGCAACGCATCTGCAATTGAGAATGTCTGTGGGCAACGGTCACTTGGCTATTTCAGTGATTTTAGGTGGTCGCTTGCTCGTTTGCCATCTTGTATTATAAAAAACGAGCATGTACATATTAAATATGCTGACATGTTAATTGCCACATACTAAAGAGAGTCCATGGCGCAGTTGTTAAATGCTTGACCGGACTGAACCATAACCTAGAAAGAAGTGTAGCCTAACTTAGAGTATGTGCGGACACCCTGGGGGTGGGGGACGTATCTACTGTTGATAATTACATATTTCGCAGGTCCTCTTGGTTTCTTATCAACACAAGATGAGCACTGTCCTGGCAACAACGGCCTCAAGGACCAGCAGGAGGCTCTGCGGTTCATACAGAAGACGATCCACAGCTTTGGCGGTGATAAAGATTCTGTCACAATCTTCGGAGAGAGTGCGGGCGGCGCTAGTGTGCACTATCACATGTTGTCAAAGACAAGTGTAGGTGAGTTCGTTACAGTAAGTTACCACTACGAGTACTACTCGTATACTAGCTCAATCTTGTTGTCTTATTTTGTATTCTGTTACAATGTGTTTGATTTACTTTGTATACGATGGAATGTGTCTATTCCTCTGCCAAATAAATTACGGATTAAATTACAGTTTGAAAAATATCAACAGTGTTAATTATTAAATAATAATAGAATGCAAATTCAAAGTAACAGTTTAACAGTGGCAGAGCCCGCTTTCACATCTTAGCACGAGTGGGCGGGCTCGTCCACCGCAATACCATGACCACTTATAAGGCGGACGTGGTGCCTGAGGCATAATATTAGTCCTCTTTCCCTTCCCACCCTTTTCTTATACGGAAATAATGGGAAGGAGAAGAAGATACAATGGGGAAAGGGATGCATAGGTTAAAGATTTTTTCTCTTCCTGTGCGTCCTCTCTTCTGTTGATTAAAGGTAGGCAACGTGTCTGATGCAGATGTTTCTGGGAAGCGGTCGCTTCACTATTTTGACGAATTAAGGTGACAACCTGCTCGTTTCTCACCTTGTATATTTACTATAAAATAAAAACAAAGTTACATTACGATGTTTTACAAAGCCTTCAGTTCATCAACAGCTCCGAGTATGAGAGAATAAATTAGTGCGTAAAGCAACAAATTGCTTAGCATAAAATTAATTTAAATACATAAAGAAATCATACTGTTGCATTTTAACATGACAATATAATTGTTTAATTAATTCAATTCATATTGAACGATTACATTAAAATCACCTGCCTTCGAAGCTTAACTATTTGTTGTGTTTACATTTCGTCCGACAATCACCCTTTTTATTTTATGTAATCATACTAATAATTCAAACGGCATCCTCCAGGTCTTTTTCATAAAGGTATCTCGGAGTCAGGAACTGCCTTGGTGCCCTGGGCTGAAGCGCCCCCGGGGGAGGCTCTACGGAATGCTTTACGCCTCGCTAAGTTCCTTGAGTGTCCGCAATCGCCCTCTGCCGTCATGCTCGAATGTCTCCGTACCAGAGACAGCTACGATATTATCAATACAGAGTTTAGATTCTACGTAAGTTATACTTCGATGATTTTTATGAGAATTCCGCAGTTTGCGGTTAAAAGAGATTAGGTTTTAATTGACTAGAATCCTAAATTGCTAATTAAATTTTTCCTTTTATAAGCTGAATTGGTTATGATTTGAAATTCTTACATTATATGTTACATCACAGGTCATAGATAAAACTTGGTGAAATTTTCAGGAATGGGACTACGAACCTATGACTCCGTTCAAGGCGGTAGCGGAGCCCGACTTGCCTGGCGCCTTTCTGACGGCCAGTCCTCGGAAGACACCGTCCATCGCCGCCGTGCCTTGGATGACAGGTCTCACCAAAGACGAAGGATGTTTGAAATCTGTTTGTGAGTTGTTATTCCTTTTTCCAATCAGACACAGAACTTTAGACATTTACAGAGTATTTTGTCAACGTCTAATTATTTAGCGGTTTTTTTATACATGTACGTTATTTCAGGGATAACGGCCAACTCGAGCCGGTACCAGGAGTTCATATCCGCTTTCGAGGCGATAGCTCCTGTGACGTTTTATTACGATAACTCTCCGTACGCTGACGTCATCACTGATCGCATCAAAGACCTTTACTTCAACGGCGGAGGTCAGGAGGCCATCAAATCCGGGATACTTGAAGTGAGTCCTTTATAACGATTCCACAATTATTTAGGATACATTTCTATTCTCTCATCACCTCCTACGTCATCAAAACATATTATTTATTTTATTAATTTAGTAGCGTAGTACAATTAAATGCAACAATGCACCGAGTGATTGAGATGCTATTTAGTTTGGATTTTTATTTCCTTTCATTTGATTACTAATAATAAAATCCTTTCAGATTTACACGGATTCATACTTCGCGTACCCAGCATTGGAAGCTATCGAGTTGATGTTCAATTATACTAAAAATCCAGTGTTCCTGTACGAACTTACGTACAGAGCGGCGAACAGTTTCTCGCAAATATTTGGCGACGAGGAAGGCGACTATGGTTTGTTAATAAATTTCCTTTAAAACCTAACCGAAGCATAATTTTCTAACTTAGCTCTGTTTATAATGTTGTCAATTATAAGAATTACATATCATGTCAGCATGCATAGCGCATGTCCGTGCTCGTTAGCTCCACTTAACAATGTGGGCTAAGAATTTTTTTACACACAGTTTTATCCCACCCCGCGCATTATTCACATCTTGTTAAACCCTTAAATGTGTTCAGTTTAGCGTACCTTAATTTTCCGAGCCGTCATAAAGTTTGAATGATCTGCTCAACAAACGTTCTCGGCTCAGAGCCATCACAGAGTTGATGACTGGGCCTATGTCAACCACCCTTTTGACGGGCCCAATGTGGTTTCACACATATCATTGGTTTCTTTGCCGATATGTACAGATTGTATCAGGATGTTTTCATTCACCGTATAAAATATATATACATATGAAATTCTAAAAACACATTTTACAAGGCCGGATTACTACATATGACCTACAGATTACAAGCCGGTGCTTAACCTCCGCGCCACCGACGATCTTAATTGAATAGGGTTTTAGTACTGGCTAATGTGAATCTCATCAACTATAGTACTTAACTATACATTTAGTTATGTATCTGAACAAATAACCTACTTCCGAATTTCGGTCAAAGTAAATGTATCTTACATTTAAATACTGATTAAATTTTTCCATTACATGATTGGTATACAATTTAAATTGCATTTAGGTATTTGTCACGCCGATGAGCTGATGCATCTGTTCCCCATCCACTTCCTCTCGAAGCCATTCTCTGAAGAGGACAGAAGGATTAGCGAACTGATCGTAACTATGTGGACCAACTTTGCTACTACTGGGTAACAATTATGAATTATTATAAGAATAGCTCTCCAACTTTTAGTCCAGCTATCAATAACCAAAGACGGGGACACTTCCCATTATGAAATTAAGTTCTTCGAGAGACTGAAATGTTATAAAATAGATGTCTTTAAGAGCAGTGTCAGATTATAATAACGTATTTATAGAAGTACTCATATCTAATTGCATTTAATTGCTTGCTATCGAAGTAAAATATGTGTCGTGTCAATAAGTAGTTACTCCTAGATTATCGGATAATCTGTATTTATCTGGTATATTATTAAATCATATGAATGCAGTAATCATGAATTTTTCTTAGAAACTCCGTGGGAGGAAAATGTAAATATTAAAAAACAACTGTGTTAATAATTTCAGTGACCCGAACAAGCCAAACAAGCTGCCATTTAAATGGGAACCAGCGAGTAGCAGCAAGAGGATGGAATACTTGGAGATCGGAAGTCAGCAAAAGATGAGGAATAACCTGGCTTCTCGTTCCAGGGCCTGGGGATCTTTGCCCCTCTGGCACACTATACGTACGAGGAAGTTTATCGACGAACTTTAAACCGATGACCAAAGTATACCTCTTAAGTAGCGTACAGGAGTATTTCCAGGACCAATATTATCTGTGTGAAAATTTGCATAATTTGTGTGTTACCGTCAAATTGCAACAGACGTTTGTTTACAATATAACTACTTTATCGATTTAGTCGTGTGTTGTTAAATTCTCATCAGAATAAGAATAGTGTCGAGACATTTTAACAATGGTCTCGCTTGTAACAAATCTGTGAACGAAAGTTACGATAGCATTGCTTTTTATTTAACTTATTTATAACATGTCACATTTATATTGAATATAATTAAAAATAAAGACTATTTTAATCTAATTTTATAACATAGATGTTAATGTAACGTATGTATGGAATAAAGAGTTAATTTATATGTCGTTTACTTCTAAAATGAAATAAGATTAATCACTTATCATAATCACATACTTAAGAGAAAATAAATACAGTACTACGCTACCAACTTAACGCTACTTTGAAAACTGATTTAATGGACATCATTCTTAATCTTCGCATCTCCATAATAGATGATAAAAAAAAGATTTGACTATCAATTTTCAATTATCCCTATCAATTTATATTCAGTACAACTAGACTCTACTTCATTAGTACTAACTACGTTTTCTAACAAGTTCACTAATACTAGTAGAGCTCATTTACATTTATCTTTAGCATTCCACCAACTTTTGAAATTCGTCTTACGCATGTCGTTGTCAAAGCGGTATTTGTTTGCGGCGGCGCAAAGGTTACAAAAGTTGTCAGAATCGGGGGACTCGTCGTGTGCGTGGTAAGAGTAATGGTTCCTCCACCTGAAGAACTTCTGGTACTTCGAAGGGCTGTGCATCAGCTCGTACATGCGACGCGCCAGACCCTCTGGCCCGTACTCCAGCGCGTTCAAATACGCGTTTTCCGGCAAGAATCTGCAAGAATATGAGTTGAGTATATGTTACAGACCAACAACAACATAAGTAGTTCATTTCTATACTCATAATGTCATTCGAGAAAACGTTTTAATTGGACAGTCGAATTGTACAGTTAATAATGAGTGGTGTTTTAGCTTGCTTTATCGATTATGTGTGTATTATAAAGCAGTTAATATTCGCAGTAGAAGTAAAGTGCAAGCTAGTATCTTGTTAAATGTTACCTCGAATAGTTGGCTCCGCCGAAGACGACAGGCACCGTGTCGTGCTTGACCGCATGCAGCAGTATGTCCGTCACATAGTCCTCGCTCAGGGCGCTCTCAAATGCTAAGTAGAAGAAATATTCTTTCTCCAACATCTCAAGACACCTCCCCATTATAACTCTCGGACAATGTAATTTCCCACAATCTCCGTAAATATCCAATTCTACATTGTACTCGCCCAAGTACCCTTGTAACTCCTTAACAAAGTTCTCTCTTTGACTGTCGGTCTTGCAATTGGATGCAAACCAAGCGGCGATTTTAGTTTTAGATCTCAACTTCATTATAAATGCACTATCTACGGGCAACATATTTTCAGGTTTTATCCAATTCATGTTCTCTTTCGGTCCGATAATTTTGCCTTTTGCATCTCTAATTACGACATATCTCCAGACCATATCAGAATCCAGTTTGTATGTCCACGTCCAGTTGAAGTAGTCATTCCACATGTCGTTGCAGATCGGTAGAGTGGACGCCGCGTCGCCGCTCACGAACACGAATTTCTGGTGCTGGTTACGTACTTTCGGCAATTGCTTTGAAGTCTCAAAATAATTTATATCCGGTCCGTCAAATAGGACGACACTGAAACCTGAGAATGAGTTCAGAATGTTACTGTTATCGGTGAAGTAGCAGTTCTTCCAGACACAATTCTTCATTACGAACAGTCGGGAACCGTCGACATATTCCACCATTTTATTGGTAGGATTAACCCAACGAACTATATATCTCAGATTACCATCGTACGGTATAAACTTAGTAGGCGCGTTCTCATCCTCTTCAAAAAGTTCGCTGTTTACGTCCAATTTTTTCAATCTATGTTTGTAATGTAAACGGCAAAATATCACCAGCATCAATAATGAGATGATGAGCGCATAACATAACTTTGTAAGCTTCGTTGGTATAAATAATCTTTTAAAGTAGAACATTCTAGTTCGAAGGTGGTTCGTGTAATGAAATGAGTTGTTACGAAGGACGTGAGCGAGATGTGTTTACGAAATGCCGTTGCTCGGAAAATCATTTGTTTTACAACACAATGTCTCCACTAAAAGAGTTCAATGCGTATCCGATGTAGTTCTTGGTAACGCTTGTAAACCTTGGATTCTTTGTACAATCATACCAAGACAGTGAAAGTAGAAAGAGACAGCGTTTCTTCTCTTTTACGCTCGAGGGAAGAAGTCGGTCTAAGGTGGAATAGGATTGTGCCTCTGATACCATATTGATGGTATTAAATGCTTTATGCATATGCATTTTTTTAATATTATACGGTGACAAACGAGCAAGCGGCCACCTGAAATCGCTGCCCATAGACATCAGCAATTGCCTTTAATCGACGGAGGAGGAGACGCACTGAAGGAGAATATTTTATCTTCCTATGCGTCCTCTCCTCCGTGAAATCCACTTCTCATTCCCATCCCTTCCTTATAAGAAAAAGGTGGAAAGGGTAGGAGGACTAGTGGCCTCCGTAACGCACACTCATCTGACGAAACGCGGAATTACTTCCATTTCACGCCTGTTTTCTGTCACGAATTTTAAAGCGTATTCTACCACTGTTAGTTATTGCTTATTCTTCTGCTATAGAAATAGAACTTCACACCGCCCGTTACATTTGTTAATTATCCTTTATTATAGGCGTTTCTATTGATAAAGTATTTTTTACGCATTATTAAATTAATTATTTGCTTTATTTTTCTCGCAGGCGCTTCGGGCGTAACAATAGTTTTAACTTGACTCCACATTCATTCGGTCACTTATGGAGATCCTTACATCTACACTAAGTGAAACTTTTAATGACTGAGGGTGGCAGAGATAAAAAAAATCATAAAACAACCATAGTACCTAAATCAACAATTTATTTAAAAAAAAAACAATTTTTATTCAACAAACTAATGCAAATATAAAATTTAACACAATTTAAGCAAACTTTATATTTTTATGAATTCTTGTTATAAGTAAATACACAATATTTATAATTAAAATAAAATAAAATTTAAAAAACTCGTAGTATTTCTTTAAATAATAAAAAGATGACTAAAATATATATTCTATGAGCTATTATGACTGCTTAGTTACCCTTAACACTCTGTAGGAATGCAAAACTTATGTAACTACTGAAACAATGAATAAACTTAAATAAATAGTCCATACAATGATAAAAACTATATTATTTAGAAGAAAAACGCCTTGCATTTTATAATAGTGCGACATATACATATGTAAGTTAACCCGTACAACTCCGAACATTGGCGGCTGGTTCCTATTAATAATAACATTTATAATTTTACATACACAGGTTAGATAAATAAGCAGAGATTAAGTTTAACTATAATATATTATTGTTTCATAACTTTAATTGGTTATTTCAATAGTTTAAATACTGTTTCCTGAGCCCTCTAGCCCCAAACTCGTACGCTCTGGTCCCACGAGCAGCTCGCCATAGCTATACCGTTGGGGGCTACTGAGATAGACGTCACCCTGTTCTCATGCGCGTTCAGTGTACCTGAAAGAATAAGTAACAGACGCATTCTAATACCCTACATCACTGTTCTACCATTGTGTGAAACAAGTATAAGAGATCAATGTTTTAAGGTGGCAAACGACCAAGCGGCTACCTGGATTCGCCGAAATGACAAACCGACTGCTGCCCATAGACATCCGCAATTGCAGATGCGTTGCGTACCTTTAATTGACGGAGGAGGAGATGCACAGAAAGAGGATATTTCCCACCCCTACTCGACCAAATCCACTTACACTTCCCATTATTTCCTTATAAGAAAATGGCAAAAAGACCAAGTGCATTATAATTATCGGCGAGCCGGTCAATTCGTACAACAGATGTAAACCACAGGCTTTACTAATGTTAATTTGTCACTGTCAATTGTTTATGTTTGGTTGCATTGCTGGTAATTATCCTCTAGGATATTAGTAATCTTTACGAATAAAACATACCTGTGTGAGCAACTTTTAACGTATCCCATGAATGAACGGCGTTGTCATCCGAACCCGCCAACAGATATCTCCCGCTCAGAGACAGTGCTAAGAAATAAATAGACATAATTATAAACATATGACCCTAGACAAAGTGCATTTGCTCCGAAGCGATTCAATAACGATTTCTAAAAACGTATGGAACTGATAATGTCTTTCGATATGTGAAATACTTGTCCTAGTTTTCCCATACATTTTAATTTTAACATTAACATTAACACATTTAATCGATCCTACGAGCGATGTCGCTAATCGAATGTTAGGCAAAGAGCTTCCATAACGAATATCAAAAATGCCTGGAACTTTTTCTTTTTATATTACAAAGCTTAAAAAGTGCAAGCGGCTTGAAATCGCTGTAGAAGAGTTACCTTTCTTTAACCGACGGAGGCTTATCGAGCTGACACATGTTTCGTTAAGCCACGTGCTTTTCACGTATTTATCCTGAACATTTTGGCACATTTTGTCGATTCTACTAGCGATATCGCTAATCGAATCTTACATTGTTTACGGGGTCTGGTATAAAAAATAATTGAATAACATTATTGTTAATGACAAGAGAACACCAAGCACAAATCTCATTTATCAACGAATTTAATAACAATAAAATTAATCATAATAATTAATAGTTAGAAAAGAGGTCACATTTACTAGTGAATTTAAATCAAATACCAAAATGCCTGAGGTATAGTGCATCTGAATACAATGAAATTTTAAGTAAGATAACTTAAAACCAGCAGACGCGCTTCAATTCAGCTTACCAAAGTTTCATATTTCATAGTTAATATAAACACTTGGGATTGATATTCAAATATAAATAATAAAAAAATACATTGTTTCATCTCGTACATTTTTCTACGCTTCATTGGCAATGAAGAAAACAGGCCAATTGTTTAGGACAGCTGTCTCAAAGTGTACTCGGCGGGGTCGCTGTTTGCGATAGATTTACGTCACCATTACTATTACGTCTTACTTATTACCAATAGGTACTATAAATGAGAAATTTACGATGGATGTATGTTTGTTTGCTTGGATGCTCCATGGATCTTGCTGAAATTTGGTACAAATGGAGACACAGTGTGAAAGAACATATAGGATACTTATTAAGTTTTATTTTTAATTCCGCGCGGACGGATTCGCGGGCAAAAGCTAAAAAACGTACGATACTTTGTTTGTATAAATATTTTTATAATATACAATGAACAAACAAGATATTTATCTATCTATACATTTATGGACAATTATATTTAAATAAGGATTTAGGGAAAGTAGAGACTGGGATGTAGAATCAGACAAAACAACACTTTATTTACTGTAATTACTAATTTAAGCAATAATTATGCAGCATTTGCAGCATAAATAATATATTCTAATCTGGGAATAATGTGATCCTTAATAGAAATAGTTACTAACCACAGCTAGTAAAGCCGCTATTCCCAGGCGGAGTGTAGTGCCCCAACTGCTGGTCGCTACGTAGGTCGAAAAGTCTCGCTGTCTTGTCCTCAGAAGCGGTAGCAAACGCTTGTCCACTCGGGTGGTACTTGAAGTATACAGATACACATGTTTTATAATTTTCCAGCCATAGAGTAACTGTAGGATCACCATGGAACGTAATAAGTGGATCTCTTCTCATTTACATTCTTAAGGTATAGACGAACAAATATTTTGAGCCAGTTAACTAGTCCTGACTGTAATCGATAGGTATAGATATCAAGCTAACCTTAAAAAGGATGAGGTACGGATAATAACAAGAAAATATAAAAATTGACTCATTATGGAATTACTACTGCTTATTTCATGCGCAACACTGTTTAGTAATACATGTGATTATTATATGAGTTAATTCTCTTCGTCTATCCTATCTATTTGTTCACTAACTTCTGATTGTGACTGTAACTACGGCACTTGTATAATGATCGTATGTATAGTATGTTCCAGAATGTTAAACTTACACAAACGCTATTGACGTCCGCGTCGTGTCCGAAGAATGTCTGCTTAGCCTTCTCATCCCTGACATCCCAAAGCTTGCAAGTACGGTCTACGGAGCCCGTCACGTATGTCTTCATGTCTATCAAACATGAAATAGAATAAAGTGTTTAGATTCTTCGTGTACGATGTTACTAAGCAATTCGTCTTACCAGGTCCTAAGGAGATGCTGACGACGTCACCTGCGTGCGCGTTGAAGTCCATCTCCCTTTTGCCTGCTTCCAGATCCCAGACACATCTAAAGACATTCGCAGTCATTAATCATTGACACATTTTTGTTTATTAAAATTAAAAGAATTTAGGTAAACAAAACCAAAAACAACTTTGTACTCGTAAACAAAATCAATTCATTTTTTAGAATCCTGCAAAACATGACTATGTGAAAATAGCAAGATGTAAAGACTTACATCTTCATATCACCGGAGCCGGTGAGGATATGTGTGTCATCGAGGAAGCGACAGGAGCTGAGGAAGCCCTCGTATCCGGCCAGCTCGCGCACCATCTTGGCCGCGCCCGTCGCATCTCGGTTGTTCACGTCGTACACCGTGCACATGTTGTCCATGCCTCCGCAAGCTAACACACATACACCAAATACATATATAATTATATATATATATATATATATATATATAT
>JAAOEG020000025.1:10945693-10956022 GCA_011763625.2 Papilio bianor | reverse complement strand
ACTTTTTGTGTTTAAAACTAAACCGAAACAAACTGTAATAATGAAAGTATGGCCTCTGAAGGATATTCAGTAATCAGTACTATTACTATCCACATGTGATGAGCATAAAATTTGAAAGCTGATTGAAATATTTCTAAAATATTTAGACTTAGCTCGCGAGGTAACCGCCATGTGGCGTATGACATCGACTACCATTACATAGTTGTATCGGTGAATGAACTGATAACCAAGAGCGTCGACTGACATGAAAAAATGTGCGCCTTTTACGAGTTTTTTTTTATCCGCACCCCTGACTACTAATTCTTTGGGTCATGAGATACGATGGTGTGCTATTTTTATATATATATATATATTAAAGAATGAATATCATATTTAAAATATGATAATACATAAATAAGAAATATATTATATAATAGCAATTTAATTACTTAAAACATTGTCTTTTAGACCGGATATAAAATAAACAGACCCGACGATTAAAAGAAAATAAAGCTATCGACGAGTTATAAGTGATGTCCAATATTTGTCATATTACGCTATATATTAGTCGTAAATCATTTTAATTAAAACACGAAAAAAACAAAGCTCAAATCTAATAGCGAAAAACTGCTCTGTTATACTGTCTATATACATATGTTGACAGCTGACTATGAGTTCTGGAGGATTTGACCCGCCTCGTGAATCTTATGTTCTCTGGGTCGTATGTAATGACATAATTGATGTGCTATATGGGGCATCCGTCCAATTGCCGTGGGCAATGCAATTCATCGTGTTGCTTCCAAAATCTGCTGTAGGCACATCCTGCTAGATTTGCAGCAGGAATTTTAGCCAATGCAGTTAGGATTTGGAACCAAGAGAGGATGTGAGGCTGCTGTTCACGCTGCGCGCACCTTTCTCATGTAAGGCTTAAGCGAAGTGTTGCTAAAGGTAGATGTAAATAATGTATTCAACTCTCTGGACGTTTTGCTGACCCAGGCAAAGGACCAGACACCACTTACCTTTGCTTACCTGTGGCAATGTTACAGCGGATCAACCAGCCTAGCCTATAATGGTCAATTAATACAATCAGCGTTCGGCTGTCAGCAGGGCGACCCTCTCAGACCAGCAATATTCAGTCTGGCAATACGCCCAAAATCAAAATTAAGAATTTGACTATTAAATTCAATGTACGGTATTTTGACGACGGGGCCGTGTGAGAGAGAGATTTGGAAGATATTACAAAATCGTTCAGTGATATTGCTTTACAGTTATTTTTTCTAAATGCGAGTTGTATTTCAGCGAAAGACTGCCGGCACAATCTCGTTATCAACTATACATATCTCTATTTTAATCATTACTGCACATAAAATGTTAAATTTCTATTAAATGACTATTAAGATGCATTGGAGATAAACATTAATGTAGACAGCGATGGAGTAACGATTATTGATTCTGTCAACAAATGTTGAAGATTGTGCTCCCCTAAATAAAAATGTTAGAGGTATAAATTGGTAGCAATAACTCATCTTTAAGTATTTGCAGAAAACGTCGAGCGATATTATTTTAAAGAACATACGTTTTTCTGTAGAAATCACACTATCCCATAAATTTGTTGTATTACATATTGCGCGGTTCGATTGCCGTTACGACTGTAAAAAATGTCATCCGCTGCTTCACTTATAAATAAATAATTTAAAGTTATGGCTATATTTAGTAAAAACCTTACCTTTAATGGCATTAGGTATTCTCTTATTTTTAAAAGAATAATTAAGTATTTCGTAATACTACAAATACAATTAAGGATTTTGTTTTTTCACATAACTGTACAGGCAGTGTTCAAACCAAATAGATCGAATAAGAACCCTAGACAGTTGCGTCTAAGCCGCAGTGCAGTAAGAAAAATAAAGTTTTTGAACAACCCCTTGAGTCCCGATTTATTTGTTATGTTTTAACACATTGAACGTATTTTATTTCACTGTAATGTCTAATTCCAATAACGAGTCAGGCTCTTCAATTGTAACTTTGGTTATTCATATCGATGACGAGTCTCACTTGTCAAATGAACTCAAAGGGTTATTTATTTCTAAAACTAGTTTAGAACAAGTTCTAAGAAAATTGTAACATATTAATGGATGAAAATAATAAATATGGTAATAACTTGCCGTATTTAAAATTACATTACAGACTAGTTGTCCTTAAGGAAAAAAGCTATTGGAAATACATATCTGCCTAAACAAACGTAAACAGATGAGAATGTAACGTTATATCTTAAAAATATTCCACATAAATATAATGTAGTACTATATCATATATTTGTATTGGTACCTTGTGAAAACGTATGGTCAGTTTTGTAAGACGAGTGAAAATTGTGAAAAACAGTATTGTTCGTTTCTGCTACAAGTTAGATAACAAAAACTACGAAAGTTGTGCTTACATAACTAACGATGTACAGCGACACAGCTAGATGTGGTTATTGTGTTTGCTGGATACTCCAAACTTCAGCCATGCCTCGTAACTTAGCTCATTTATTACACTTTATCCCATTTTATAACCTAAAAATTATTATCATACATTAAAATTTTACTTACTAAAGAATACTTAAATCATCCAATCCGCATGTCACTTTCGTAAACTAAGGCCTAGTCACCGTTAACTTGGGGCAGGCTCCGAGTTCTGTGGTGACGTATAGTAAGGCGATGATCATGATTACAATTGATAATGGATCATGTTTCTTTTATCTTATGATCAATAATAAAGTGTAAATCTATTTCATAAGTCTACCCAATATAATCTCGTTTACGGATACTCTTTGTTATTTATATGTTTTTATTAAAATGCTAATATTAAATCACAAACCTGGCTTTCATTTAAACTTTTCTTTTCAAACAGTATTGACTGCTGCAGTATAGTACAATTAGTCGATAATAATTTAACCAGCGCCATTTCTGATGTTGGATGATAATACTTTCAATCTTTTATTTTATTTATTTATTTCATAAGAAATGAAATTTTCCTGCAATTCGTTTTACGGATCATTTTTTAAATATAATTTCCATTTTTTTGGAACTAGAACTTATTTGTTTTAAAATCAAATGGCTTCATTTAAAAAAGGTGTTGTTTACAAAAAGAGGTTAGATTTGATTTATTAGATTGATTGACCTCCTTCGTCTCGGCTACTAAAATGTGATTCCAAGGCCGAAACAGTTATTGTATTATTACATGTTCTTGATTATTTCTGTAGTTTTAAAACCAATTATAGGAAAATATTTTGAAGTAAAAAACGAAATATGGATGATAGCATGGGTGGAGCAAAATGTTCATTTCACCGGCGACAGAGTCTGATTTGTAGTTGCCAAGCGCAGATGGTGCTTAGCATCCTCGGGATGCCATGATTTGGCCATCCAATTAAAAAGTTGATTAGAAACTGAATTTTAGAAAAGATTTAAGTATGTACATACAATAAGCCTTTTTATTCACTACTGCAATTTTTTAAATACTATTAACAAGTTATACCTTGATGATCGAGCATCTTTGGCAAAAATTATAAACTAAATAAGACGATCCATCGAAGATAGTGACGACATTTGGGAAACCCTCATCAAGTTATTCATGGAGACTATGAAAACTAGCGAGGCATCCGAATTAAGCTTGAACAAAACGACGCCTCTAATGGGATTCAAAGAAGACGCTTTAAAATCCTGGAAAAGATATGAGGGTGCTTATTCTCCAACTGACGCAGTTGACATGTAACCACTTTTTGGTAACGGCTTCTTTAGCTTCAGAAGAGAGATTGTTTTCGAAAGCTGGCGTCATATTAACAAAGAGCAGGAGTTGAATATTATCCAAATGGTTACCTAACCTGTTATTTCTTAAATCGTTGTCTACGGATTTTTTTTGGTAATTCAACAAATCGATTAACAGATGGCGCTGAGTAAAATGAGAATATATTTAGGATAATTGAAAAATATAAAAGCGCAATTATATTACATAGATACATATTTTGTAACATAGAAATAATAAAATGATAATTTGTGATAAAGTATGTGTTAATATTTATGTAATGGTTGACTGAATACCGCGACTTATTACAAACAATTAAAAAAACAACGTCATATTTAGGCGGGAGTATGGAGTGCAAGATATGATGCGAATGATGTAACAACGAAATGTTTGTGCTAATTGTATATATCGTAGATAATATAGAATAAAGATGATTTTTAAAACAGATGGTACTAGTTTACATTTTAACATGTATCACTTTCTTTCTGTATAATCGAAACAGCAGCACGGTAGCCAAAATACTTTTAACAATAATATTACATGACTTAAATGGTTGCGTTGAACAGTTTTTGTAAATATGATATAATAAAAGTATTTTGGCAGCAGTACTGCTGTTTTGATTATACAGAAAGAAAGAAAATCATTGTTATTTCAATGTTGATTATTCTAAAACTTTATTTTGTGTTTATAATTTCTTTTGTTTATTTTTAATTTATAATACCATGATAAATAAAATGTTTAACGTGTTTATTTTGAAAGAAAAGAAAAATTAGGAGATAATCGATACTTTTTTAAGAAAATTCCATTACTAAATTAATAATCGATTTTACATGCATAAAAGACAATTGTTTAATTAAAAGTCGTTTTTTTTTAACAGAATGTTACAATTTCAAAATTAAGTAGGTCTGAAAGTGAGTTGAGATCACGGTGTATTTTGCTGATTCCAGTTGAGTTGCATCGAGTGTGTTCTAATTAAATTTTTCATTGTGACTGACTTTATCACTGTTTGCCTTGAAGAGGTATTTGCAGCTTTTCCGTGATTGAGGTGGCCGAGCGTAGATGGCGCACTTATTTAAATTATGACACATATCACTTAAAGTTCTATTGGTAACTAAAACATAGCGCGAATCAGAAAAAAACAAGAATTTACAACGCCATCTAGGCATTGTTGATGTAAATTTCTATAATACTAAATTTTGATTATACATTTAGTTACTTTGATGGGATAAAAACATAAAGAGATGTAAATAAAACATCAATATATTGAGTACACGAACTTTATTAAGACGATTATGTTAAATGAATAAAGTGCGCTCGACACATCTACTGACAGACAATAAGGACCGTAGTGAATAAGATTATGTATATTATATTGATTACATAGATTTTACTGAATCTATTACCGATCAAAACTTTCATATTAACTGGAACAATGAACTTGAACATTAATATTTAATATAACATTATTGACTTCTTCCTACTTCTACTTTACGTTTAATAATATAGTTTATAATATTCATATAATAATAAATGATAAAACGTGAATATATTTTACTAATATAGTTAGACTTAGAGTAAATGAGTATTGCACATATAAGAAGTTAAAGATAGGTTATATACAGATGTCAAATCAACGAAGAAGACAGGCCTGCTATGTACACTCGCCTTATGCCACTGTTAATACCTCGGTTCATATAACTAGTTGATCCCTCTTACAATAAACAGCTCGCCGATAGCAGTGCACGCCGCGCCCGAGTCCAGAATACGAATAGCTAAATAGGTATACATATAGCCAAGTATACAGTTGTATAAGATACGTGCTAAGTCGGTACATGCTAAGACACGACACTCCGTTGCCGTTTATAGGGCCTACATATGTCAAGTATATACTAGTAGATGAACAATTTGTAGTAAGAAAATTAATTTTTATTCGAAGTTGTTACTGTGTACTTATATTGATTTATTAATTTATACGGTCAGGCTCCTCGTAGATGGTTTAGGTCCTACTGTTCCTGCGAACGAAATTGAGGCGACGTCGCCACATGACATTGTATCATACGATGGTACCCTGTAAGTGTTGGGCGTCCGGCGTGGGCGACGGTGAGGGGGAGGGCGGTGACAGGGCGGACGTGGCCGAGTAGGAGGGCAGTGCGGCCGCTACGTCCTGGTAGGGCAGGAGCGGGTACGCGGCGGCGGCACGGTCCCCGGGGCCCTCCGGCGGCGGGGCCACCTCCAGATAGCGTCCGCTTCCCCCCAAGGCATCCTGACGCCGCTGACGCTGCTGGTGCTGCAGTAGTGAGTTGAAGTGCGAAATGCCAATCTCCTCGAGGCTGCTCTTCCTGCGCCCGCCGGCGCCTCCTGTTGCCGCTACTGCCAACCCCTGGCGCAGCGAGCTGGACCGGCGTAGGAGTACGTCGTCGGCGACACGCAGCGAGTTAGAGCGACCGCGGAAGTCGGTTAGGATGGTGGGGCTATCGGGCAGAGACAGCGAGTTGGCCTTAGTGGTGGCGAGCGGCGGCGCGCGCGGTTGCGGGTAGGCCGGGCCGAGCGTCGAACCTCGCCGACTCGACGGCTGAGCCTGGATCAGTGCTTGGGAGCAGAAGCTAATGTTGGATTTGCGTCGACTGTTGTGGCGCTCGAAGGTCTTCTGGGCGGAGAACGGAGACGGGCGAACCAGATATCTAAAAAAGTATATATATATAGTCTAATATATAGTTTTATGGCGCGTTCGTTAGCTGAGATACATACATAATGTCTCCTTCTTGCAGATTGAGGTCGCAACTCGGGTTGATGATCACATAAGATAGGCTGTTCCTCTTTTCACTGACGTCATCGTAGTCGATTCCGGTCAAGTTTAAGGATTCCATACGAGAGCGGACCAGGTTAGCTATTTCGGCTCTTTCAATTTGTTGGATATGATTGTCGCGGGCCTCGTCGGCCAAACTTGTAGAGTACTGTAAAATGTAAGGGTTTGAAATATTTTTCATACTAACTAAATATTTAATTTCTAGTTAATTTGCAATAATTACTTATAGTGAAGACTTCAGAAATAACGAGTGTAATCACAAATGATGTGTAATAATTATGATGAGGCCACGAGACAATACAAATGTTCAATGAGTGGGCAGTGCTGTGCTGTGCAACTAAGTTTTTATTAATTCCGCTTCAAGACTATTGTATTGTATTGCATTGTGACATCTTCTGAATCCATGAAGAGGCGCCGCACTCCACAATTAATGCATTTTCATCGGCAATTGTCATGCACATATGCTCAAGAATGGTTTTTGATTCAGATATGTTCATTTATTCCATGGATAATAAATGAATGTTTTATATCATCATTCAAACTAAGATAAACTACTACGGATTTCTCTAAAGAGCAGACACTACACTGATATGTAACATCTTTTAATGCCAAGTTATTCTGGCTGATAATGTTTATATTGATTGTTTAAAATCTACAGCTAAAATCTAAATCTAAACTAGTTTTGTATACTGGTATGTATATGTACATATTTGGTTGATGTTGAGGCAAGTTGCGTTTACGTTAGCTATACATATGTTTTTTAAATAATAAAGTTTATAATGTTTTTATTAGTTATATGGTCGACAACTATTAAGAATAGGCGGACATTTAAAGTACAATTTAAGTGAATTTATTCATTACTTTTTGTTATATTTACCTCATCAAGTAGCTAATTTAGGAGCCAAAAATTGTAATTAACCCAGACGTAATTTGAATTATAGGAATTTTAAGGGTCGCTCGTTGCAATACAGTTGGCATTAGGATTGTATCCGTAATGCTGACTGTACCTCAAGGGTCGGATTAGGGCTCAGGTGTGGGGTCCTTACCGCGGGCGTGGTCTCGCCGTAGCAGGCCCCCAAGCATCCGGTAGATTCTTCGACCCCCTCGTCCCCTGCGGCCCCCGCGCCGCCACCGGCCGCCTCCTGCTGCAACTTGCACGTCACACCACAACACCGCGCCACCAACAACAACACGAGCCCTAATCCTCAAGTGACAACTTAACAAGCGATTCAGCTTTCACTAATGCTTCATTCAAAAATTCAAGACATCAAAGAACCGATCAAATGGTAAGCTACATTTTTTATGCTCTTTGCAGTAATATGTTAACAAATAGGCTTATTATCAACCTATTTTGTTTGTATAAGCATAAGTACGAGTATAAGTTTTATTGCGTAATTCTTTTCTGTATATTGCTAATCTTTATAGACAAATCTCAGTCTTGATTACGTAAATTCTTTACAATATAAATGTAGGTATATTATATTTTATATAGTGAAGTAATATGAAGTAAGAAGAGTCCAGTCACTTCGTTGAATGGCGGACGTGGAGTGCGTGATTTTGATTTATAAGCGGCTTTAACATCTACAGACCCCCTTACGATAAACTAGAAATTATGTAAACAATCGTTTAGTAGTTGCCAGAGCATCGGTAATTATTACCAATACAGTAGATCCCGGATAGACTACCGCTTATAGACCATCGCCTTAATGTTTCCAGTCTTTACTGTCGTCAAAAAGTAGGCTAATAAGGCCGTAACCAAAAACTAACTAGGGCAAGTTATATTTGTTTATTTACTTATAATTAATGGCTTTTCGTAAGGCGGAGGTAAGCACCTAGAAGACAACATGCATCACTCGCACTACTCGACAATACAGGCGGGACTGCGATCATCGACATACTTGCGACAGACACATTTATTCAAATCGTTTGTATCAGGGTAAATAAGGGCGCTATTCGTCTTCAATACAAGGCTATAGAAACGAGTTGAAACGTGAAACTTTTTATCTTCCACGCAAAAGCAAGGAACAGAGTATAGTTTTGCAACAGCAGCTTGCGACGAAACAATCATTATAAAGCTCGTGTGTACCTTACATAATAAACCAAGTGACGTGTACGAAGAGAAAGAGATGTCGAATAGATGGCAGAACTAATTACAGACACTCCGCAGGTGTGAAGGCTCGAGACGTACATACATGTAGACAGTTTGACAACAATAAAAATGTGGTGCGAGTCTTGCGCGACACGAGAATAGAAAAAGTAGTTAATAATAAAATATCGACCCGAAATACAGTCCATAGGTCGGGACCGCTCAAAGCGTTCGGACTATTCAATTTGGAATAATGCTGTTGTAATTTGGAATAAAATGTGTGTATTATTGTTTAGTTACGAGGAATCATATAACAGATGTCAGCGAAGGACTGTATTTGAGGAACATATTGGATTACGTCGTAAGGAGTCGTCCAACTCACCGATGCGCGCGATGGTCGCATTCTCGCGAAGCGTGGCCAAAACCACTTTGCCTTGGCCCTTGACGACATACTCACGTGGTTCCCCGGCTCGGCCAGGCTCGTGTCCTGGGTACGATAGATCCCAATGGGGATTTCGCATGTGGTCGAACACAATTTTTGATACAGTCTCCCGTATGTACGTATCCACATGTCTTCTTTTGTTATTTTCATCTGTTACAAGGGCAAGGGTTAATTTAGCACGAATTTTTGTAAATTGTAAATAACACATATCGCATCCGGCTTCGCTTCGGGTGTTTAATTTCGCTCAATGAGAATGGAATGAGATGAAATGAGGTGGTGTGTAGATGCGCCAGCACAGGTGGTCGCGTCGCTCGCTTGGCACTTGCGTGTTTCGAGCATTTAGCTTACCGAGGCGAGGAACCCGGAGCCCGGCGCCTGGTCGACACCCAATAGTAGGCGCACGAACGTGATGACGTAGTCCTTGACGAAGGCTTGGTACAGCAAGGTGTCCAGCATCGAAGCAGAGAAGACCGAGCCCGCAGCAAACGGCAGCCGGAACATGTACGAGATGTGTGAACCGCGTTCTTTTTCCCGCTGCAATTTAAAAAAATGCAATTGTAATGGAAATAGGCCTTGAAGTTACAAATTAAAAAATGAATAAACAGAAATAATCATCACCTTTACCTTTTCCATTTTAGAAAGGTGTAGAGCGTATTTGTCATGAGCACGGAATTGCATAAAGCGCATGTTTGAGGATTGAGAAAGTTCCGTTATAGATTTTATGGAAGGGAAGAATCTGAAAAGAAAATGATCAATTTACTTTCAAGGAAATCATCTCCAATTATGAAATTTTGTACAATTTTAAGGTACATCGGCGACGCGGTATAAAAAAGGCAATAACGTCGCTTTAGCAGAGTGACAGTGCAATTCGCTTTTAGCAGATTAGAAAATAACAAATTATGATAAAACTTTAGGTACATATATAAATATATACTTGAACATTGTTTGCACGGCTACGATGGTGTTGCAGTCGGCGAGGCTGTCTTCTTCTGCGGAATTGGAGAGTTCTTTATTGACCACGACAACGTTTTCGGCGAGCGTTATTCCCGCACGGAGCAGGTCATCCAAACTGAAAATATATATTACACATTGCTAAAGACTGATATCTTGAGAGAGAGAGAGAGACAGACTGAGAGAGAGGGACAGAGTGAGTGAGAGAGAGAGAGAGAGAGAGAGTTATTACATATATCTTACCAATCGATGGTGCCAAGCATCCAGTAGACGAGAGGAAAGTAC
>JAAOEG020000025.1:10863160-10886774 GCA_011763625.2 Papilio bianor | reverse complement strand
TCGATTTTCGAGCACTAGCTTCTTGATTTTGTCGATGTTTTCTTTGGTCGTAGCGGTTGAAGGTCTACCAGAACGAGAGCATTTTTTTGACGTTACCAAATACATCCCGCACCCGCCTTAAATACGCTTTCCAATTATACCTAAAGACTCGTCTGCGCGGAATTAAAGAAAAACTTACTAGCCTACGTGTTCTTTCAGATTATTTTGTAAATCTATGCGAAATTACAACGAGATCCGTAGAGCCGTTCTGGAGATATCTTCTAACAACCCATCCTACTAACCATAGAAAGAGATTATTCATTTAAATGCATTGTTTGCGTTAAATGACATTTCATCGATGTCCTCGACTATACACGTCATCCCCATGTGCCGTACGCGGGGATGGAACGGAGCGTACAAATGTATTCCGCACCGATGCAGGCTATAATTGGAAATCATTTTACGGAATACAAAATAACGAATTTTTTATTAACACAGTTAATAGGAGAAAATATCCACTGTTCTAGATTTACACCCACTTTACTCTCTAGAATACAGTGATAATATTATTTATCGTCTTCAAGGAGGATATAGTGAGAAGTATACAAAAACAATATTCATTTTGATGTGAACCGGAATGACAATTAAGACATTTTACGCAAAAAGACATACATTTTTAATTTATTTAACATTTGTACCTGACGATCGCTCGTGACTTCGTCGTTTCCGTCAAAGAACCGTCCAAAAAGGTCTAACCGTTTCAAAGATTATACTGAATAACCGTAACATTACGTACAGGGAAATAAAAAAAATAAGGATTGTCATTTCGTTATGAGCAACGCAAACACATCTGTGCATTTTTTTGTATTGTTCTATAATTTATGCTGTGTAGACCCAAGCGATTGAGACATTTAAAGTTAACAAAGAAATAAATAATTGTCAGATAAATTGTAAGTGTAAAAGCCGTAGAGAATTTTGTCCATTGCGTTAATGCTGGCAACACTCCGCCGCAGAAGCAAATCAAATCAAATTGAAGTGTTGCATAAAACAGTATCAGATTTAGTGCTTACCGTTCAACAAATAATCTATTTATATAACATCAGCTCACTATACGTCTCCATTTTGGATTGGTTTGGATCCTACCCTGCGTTCGGGGGTGACTAGGCCGTAGTCAACGACGCCCAATGCTAGTTGGTTGACTTCACACATATTTTTGAATTTCTTCTCCGACATGTGCAGGTTGGATTACGATGTTTTCATAAACCGTAAGAACGGATAAAATTCAGAAATCAAAAAACAAATCGGTACATGATGATTCGAACCCTAGATCTGCAGATTTACGTTAAAAGCGTAACCCCTGAGCCGCCGACGCTCTTTTACATTACTCTCATTATACAACACTGAATTTAAAAAGATAACTCTGTGTTCTGTTTATGATTAGTTTGCGTCTTAATGTATGTTTAGTGAAGTTTGAAATATTCTATCTATTTGGTCACTATGTCATATAAGAATCAAACTAAATGTACTTTTTGTCTTTTCGTCGTTTTCTTTGCACATCGTTCGAACGAAGCGATTTGAAGCAAAGTTCCTTGTGAATATCGCAAAGGACTGGAACAAGTTGCTAGCCCCTGTTTTTCCGTCCAAATGTTGGGATCTTCAAAAGTAGAGTGAATAGGAACTTACTAGGCTAGCGCGTACCATCTTTCGACCAAATCTCCACTAACACCAGTGTGGGATCCTGGTCTAGCCCTGGCTTATCAAATGTAAAAAAAAACATAGTAATCCACTTCACAAACTTCGATTTCGATCCACTTTGCGTGGGTTCGAGTCGCTGGTGCCCAACCCGTGGGCTTTTTGGAGTTAAAAATCAATAGAAATGGCTACAACCAGTAGATCGCGACAAAGATTGCCGTCTGTCAATCTGGCGAATCCTAGTCAAAATATCTCGTGTTCTAACTTTGCTTTTATCATGACCATTAATGTTATCTCTCATGAAAATACCTTCTTCTACAATCATACTAATATTATTTATGCGAATGTTGAATTGTTTACATCTTATAATATCTTCAGAAAATCTCAACAGATCTTAATTAAAATTAGCAGCGATGAAAAACATGGTCTAGAATAATATAGACTTCTAATTAAGTTTATTTTTTGATTCCGCACGGGCGGACACGCTGACAAAAGATTATATTTACGTAAATTCAATTTATATTTTCCCGATTCAACCACCTTCACAATTATTGTTCCTCGCTGGAATATTTTATAAATTTCCACCGAACAAATACTCGATAAAGTCCTTGAACACCGGGGAATAATTAATAATATTTATGCCTCGAATAATAAATAATACAGTGCTCAAGGCTTAGCTTGTATTATGTGTAAAATAACAAAGAAAATAAGCAATGATTTTTGCTCTCACTTACTTTCTGATTAAAACTATAACTACCTTTCTATTACTAAAGAAAATCTTTCAATAGATAGGTACAGACGCTGTATAAATAGATGTCACAATGTTCGAGAACAACGTCTATCTTCCAATAATTACGACCACCGTAAGATAAATCTTACTGACTTAGAAAATATTTTAAGCGAGGTGATATCCGATAGAGAGCTGCGGTACTTATTGATCGTGTACTCGAACGTCATAGTTATTTATATGTAATTTGGTACAAAGGAACGGCTTCATTTTCATCCACAAGTATACTTTAATTCACATTTAAATACATACGTACAATTAAAAAGACATAAAGTTAAAAGTTTGATTTTATATTTTTGATTGATATAAGTTTTTTTTAAGAACAAAAAGTATTATGTCGTCATATTTTATGATAACGCCAGAGGTATGCATTATTGGAACACTATGTCATATATTTATCATATTGTTTTACATGGATATACAAGTAAAGAACGCAACATACCTTCAAATAAAACTTGTCGTGGTGTCTTTCAAATACGTAGAGATTGAATGATATGAATAGATACAAAAACACGTTTCATTTTATTGTTTCGGCAATGTTTCATAAACAACTTTTCACTCTAATACATAAGTTGTTTTAAACTCGAGATGAGTGCTTCTAAATGGGCCACGTCGACGTTAACTTATGAATGTAGAGTTACACAAACGTACTCGATTGTACAAAGCAAAGTGTTCTGCAGAGCATTGTTACAACTATTCAAATACACAGAAGCAGCGAATACGCGTCTACATCTTCCACCGGCAAGTTGTGTACATCGTCAGTTTGTAATTAAAGTCGTTTGTAAATTAAGAAATCGGAAAAAACAAGGCTCATTTTGAACGAAATAGTATTCTATCGGCAAGTAATATAACTTAATTTAACTTAGTTTTGTTTATAAATATAATTTTAAAATGTATAGGTATATGGGTGTATACGATGTGTCACAAACAATGGACCATGAACAATTCAATGTAAACAAGCCACGATTGAAGGTCAAGCTCCAATAACGTCAATAATTTGATTCAAAGCTCGTGCGACGCAGCTTCCGAGGTCCAATAAATTCGTTAACTCTACCCGGTATAGTGATGCAAATTTCCGTCACGTGTACCACAACCTCACTACATTTTAAATGTATTAACGCCCAGTGCTATCACAATTTTTTTACAATTTGTTCTCAACGTTAGTGTCATGGACTTTGACCGTTTTGAAGGTGATATTTTTATATTATCTTTTTACAAGACCTGATACGTGCATCCGATCCCTTGGCTAAACCTAGACTGAGGGTCCCAGATCTTTTCATCTGTTTCATTCATTCATTCTTACAATCAATACCTTGGCATACATTTTATGTACAATGCTGAGAAGACTGATACCTCGATAACTATTACAATCATGCATTTTCCTTTATGTAAAGGGACGATCATAGACTTACACCAATCACTTGGTCGGGCACGTCTCCAACGTATATTGAATAAGTTCCAGTGTACAAAAGGCTTGTAATTAGCGCACCACCGGCCCTCAGCATTTCTAGTGAAATCCAGCCATATCCCGGCGCTCTACCTCCTTTCCTACTTTTCATCGCTGTCACAATTTCACATAAACTAATTTCGCTACTGAAACATTTTCTTCATGCTGTATTTGTGTGTTTAGATCCAAGAATACCTCACACTCAAATACACTTTCAAAGTATTCCTTTCGACTCTTCAAAATTACATTTACCTAGTTTAAAATAAATCCATTCTCATCCCTTATTATTATACATTAATTCTTGATTGGTTATTTTTATATAGATTTGTAACTTTGTACACGTTTTGTAGTTTGCGCGTCGCTATTGAGCAAAATATAGAGCACTCAGTAATCTTGTAGATTTGTGTAACATCGAATGTTTCCTGTCTTAGCGTATTGAACGCTTTTGTTATATCTGTACTGAAAGTTTAGGTAGATAGTTTGTAGCCTAAATGACTCCACGGATCTCGACAAAATTTGGCATAGATGTAGAGGATAGTCTGGAAGAATACATAGACTACTTTTGATCCCGGAAAAAGTTACGGTTCCCGAGGGATACGTAGCTTGTTTGTTATTTTTAAACTTCCTCAATAAGTCCGCAACGTCTTAACATATCTTAATAAGATTTTGTAAAGTTATAGAACAAAGTCTGAAAAAATACATAAACTACTATTAATCTCGGAAATAGTTACGGTTACATGGGATACAATAATTTTTTGTTTCATGTTTATTCTATAATGCTGCAACGTTTCAACATATATTTTACAAATCCGGCACAAATGTTGAACATAGCCTGAAAGAACACATTGGCTACTAATTGAGTTTTTTTTAAACTGTGCGGACGGAGTCGCTGGCGACAGTTAGTCTTAATAATAATATGAATGCGAAATTTTAGATGGATGGATAGATGGATGTTTGTTAGAATTTGAAGCGTAAACGGCTGAACGGATCTCGATTAAATTTGGCACAGTTGTAAAGGATAGCTTGGAAGAACACATTGGATAGTTTGATCCCGGAAATAGTTACGGTTCCCTAGGAATACGTAGTTTAACATATTTCCGTTGGTACTTGAATGCACCTTACCAACTAGTTTTTTTTTTTAATTTCAATTAATTATTTAAATAAAAGCACCCATTCTTTGTTATCATACATTGTTACTTCTTTTTTTTGCTAGCTGTTGCGTCATAGTAAAAGGGCGCCACCAGACAGACACGGTGATGATGACGAAGAAAACACTTCGAAGCCTTTCGCTTGGACACCGGAAAACTCACAATACTACTATCTGGATGAAAACCCATTCCGTAAGTATAAACATCTTCATTTAGCTGTCATAGGACGCTATGTGTGCTCAACGTTCCAGGATATTGTTCTCCAGATCGATCCATCGTTCGTCATTTCAACCGACACTCCCTTAATAGTTTCCCGCGAATCGTTTACGACATTCACTAGTTTTACTAATTAAAAACCTAATATAAAAATAAATATTCATAATAGAATTTAGTAACTAAAATTAATTTCAAATCAGAAAGTAATTTATTTTTAACTAATCATATTTTAATACATATTTTCTAATTAGGTAACAATATAGGTAAATTCAAAACCACAAAAATCGTAAAACTCGCTCTAGCTATCCTCGAGTTACAAGTGGTGTATTTGATACGACTTCAGTATTAACAGTACTTGTCCACTATTTAATGTATGTTATTATACATATAAACCTTCCTCTTTAATCACTCTATCTATTAAAAAAAACGCATCAAAATCCGTTGCGTAGTAAATAAGCATACATAGGGATATAGGGACAGAGAAAGCGACTTTGTTTTATACTATTATATTTAGTGATGAGAAAGTTTAGATGGATGTTTGTTACAATTTGTCGTCTAAACTAGTGAACGGGTCTCGATGAAATTTGTAATAGATGTAGAAGATAGTTTGGAAGAACACATAAGCTACATTTGATCCCTGAAATAGTTACGGTTACCGATACATTAAATTTTTTTCATTTGTTTCATTGTTTTTTCATGTTCATTCTAAAGTTCTGCAATGTCTCAACATATCTTATAGATATTGGCACAGACGTAGAACATAAGCTGAAAGAACACAAAGGCTACTAATTAAGTTTTTTTTTTAATTCCGCGCGAACGGAGTCGTGGGCGACAGCTAGTACAAGTAGTGTATAGTTTACAGTATTAATTGAATGGCGAATTCGAAATGCGTACCATTTAGGTTGAGGCTTTCGAAGTATTTGTATATTTTTTGTACCCAGGACCGGACCCGACGCACAATTATCAAGAAAGTGACGATGTGATGGACCACATGAAGAGACTGGGTTTGGCCCCTAAGATCGGACCGGCCGCTGACAGTACCAATGCGCTAGTAGCTGACGAAGTGGACGACCTCGTTTATGGATTGTAAGTTCAGCTCTTATTTTAAATTATGTCAGTACTTTTCCATTTCCAATCCGAATAAATTTTTAGCATTCCATTTCTTAAGGTAAACATCGACAGACTCATTGTATGGGAGTTAAAAGGTACCGGGTTTACCTTAAGATGTTAATTTAAAAACAAAAATTATCTTTACTCAAATCCAATAAACAAAACATATTTATAGATAAAAATGTCTTTTGCCGGCGACATCCGCTTTTCTCTTCACTTCAAAGTAATTTAATTCCGTTTATATTTATTTTTTATTTTTTGCAACGTCTTCGTGTTTTCACGTTAACAGCTTAGTACAAATCTGTTTAAGTATTGCTGGAGGACTCCTTCGGAAAACCAGTTAAACCGTTACCTTGTTTATTATTAAAACCTTTTAGTTTGAATTTTAAAGATGCAGATATTATTATTAATGATAAAAAAAATTATATAATACTTGGGACGTAGTATGATAAAATATAACTTTACCAACCGTGGAAATAAAACCAGTACATTTTGTATAGTATACGTTGGCTAACGAGCAAACGGCCACCTGAATTCGTTAAAATAGCGAAGCGACCGTTGCCTATAGACATCCGCAATTGCAGATACAATGCCTACTTTTAATCGACGGAGGAGGAGACGCACAACAAGAGAATATTTCCCCTTCCTATGCGTCTTCATTTCTGTCATATCCATTTTCCCTCCCCATCCTCTCCTTATAAGAAAAGGGTGAGAAGGGAAAGAGGACTGAAATTAGGTGTCCGGCACATACACTTATCAGAGAAAACGTGGAATTGCTTCCACTTCACCTCCGTCTTCTGTGTGGCCGAGGTATTGCGGTGAGCGAGCCGGCCTATTTGTGCGAAGATGTTAATGCGGCCTCTACGAAAATGTATAAAATGATATATTTGAATCATATTCCTTTTCTAAACGTTTTCTTTTGTTCACGAGCTTAACTCTTACTTAGTTAAGTTGAAGATAGGATATACAATTGATATTTTATATGTATTGTATATTTATTGTACCTATTATAAATTTATTTCAGAGAAATTTTCTTTCCGATTTTTGTTGACAATACATTATTACCGTGAAAGGGCTCAGTTTAAAATGGACAATCTGTTCGATAGACTGTGACTTTTCAACGTTCAAAGTTAATACAAAGGCTTTTTAATAAACAAATAAAATTGGTCCACTGTAACCAGTCAATGTAGGACCACGTTGTCGGGCTTTGAGTTTCACGTAACTCAATTATGTTGGTGCTTTCATGTTACTGACGTAAAGGTTAAAACTTTTATGAAATGTATGCTTTGACGTAAGTTGTTCTGAGTACGTTAACAATGCAATGAAAGCCTTTGTTAGCGGAACTGACGGTATTTCTGTATGAATATATTATTATAGACTTACTTTATATTAGACATTCCTGAGAAACAAGCTCTATACGAAAACTCTTAACAAGATCACATATTCCACATACCCCGCGATTCTTCTATTTTGTTACCCGACTGACAAAGAGACGAATCTTTGTCGCGTGAATGTATGTTTATTTCTATGTTGTATCCATGTATATTTCATTGCGACTTTCTAGAGCCTAAACGGCTGGTGTTTTTTTGCGACTGGATTGTCACTGTTTGCCTTGAAGAGGCATTTACAGCTTCACCGGGCTTGAGGTGATCGATTGCAGATGGTGCTTAGAATAAACCTCGTTTAAGAGTAACATAGCAGGAGGGCTCCCTCAGGAACCTTGACTCAGGAAGTTACTTCGTTATTATTACTGGAATGGGAGGCCGCCAAGATCTTAGGTCGCTTCAGTGGACGGTCCATGGAGCGACTGGACTCAAGGGCCCCAGAGGGGACCACGGCTTGGGCTGTTAATAAATACTCGTTTACCATTCCATTTCAAGGGTGCCCGAGAGGGTTGACCCACGGCTTGATCGGTTTCTTTTAACTGATTACTATTATTAATATTTCGAACATTATTACCACTTCGGAAAGTGTTTGCGCTGGGAAAAGAAGTGGCGGAAGAAACTCCACTAAATGGCTGAACCATATTTGGGAAGTAAGGGATCATTCAATTCGTCTTCTCCGGTTTATTATATCAGCCAAAAATAAATATAGTAAGCTTGAGAAATTAAATTTTAAAAAAATTATGAAAAATAAATCTGACTCGCCAGAACTATGTTATTTTTGCTAAATATTTTTTTTGTTGTCTTCGAGCATATTATCGCTTCGCCTAGTCGGGTTTATTGTCTTTAAAATGAAAGTAACATTATTAAAAAAAACTTTTTTTTTTTTACTTTTCGTGTGCATTCTCAGTGGCCAGTATGATTAGGTACTCACTACAATAGATACATTGATCACGGTTATGGTTGTAGCATTTCAATGGTGACTAATTGTTCGGGGGATCGATAGTCACAAACAATGTTGATTGTAATCCACCCCCACACGAGTGGGGAAGGGATGTCAGATGCGGCGGACGTTGACAATGAACTTAAATGAACAATAGCCCTGGCTCTCAATGCCGTCCAGCATATGTACATGTCATACAAAATAACTCCAATGCAACAATTGTATACGGTTTGCAAATATACATGTTAACTTGGACAGTCAACATTCTATTCTGGTCTTTAATTGTAATAACAGACAACGCTTTATAAAATAAAATTAAATACATCTTTTAATGGACATCAAGTGACTTTATCTCTTTCTAAGACGGAACATTCATCATCATCTAATACTCGTCATGCTGATGTAGCTAGACTCCACGTTACTACGAGCGGTTACAATTTACTATTTGTGAAGTGAAAGTCTCAGGTTCGACTTCATGACTACATTATGTTGATGGGACAGTATTCACCGGTTTAATAATAAATTCTTTCGTAACAGTAACAGTAGAAAGGGTATTAATTCCAGGGCTAATATGGATTACCGCCTGCCTGTCTCCTTAATACCAGCCAATCTGCGCTGGTTGAAAATTTTGCACACGTCTGTTGAAACTTATACCGAAGAGAGGTGAACGTAGTTTGTATATCGGCCGGAATCAATATTCGATCTCGAATCATTTTTGTAAAACTTTATTCTCTTAACGGTATACGATTAATTTGTACTCTATTTCATACAAAGTAATTCAAACAATTTTAAGATCAATATGAAGGATAGAATATTAATTAAGGCCGTTAGAACATCCCCCAACCCTCACACCCCAGCTGTTTGTCGAAACGTAACACAATATTACTTCGTAGACATGTCACTAACGTATTTATCAATAGGCGTTTAATTTATAATTTCATGGAAATTTCTATGTTACAGATAAATTCCACAATGAAATGTGATGTTAGATTATTATCATTTTATTGCTTGAAATATTACTTTTATTTAATTAAAGTTCAGTATATTTACGGTCGTTAAAGCTGCTTACGTACACTTCAATATTTCTTAGAAGTGTTGTTTCATTTATGAGATGATATTTTGATTACATTTTAGTTAATTTGGGTACTCAGAATTATGTGTAGACGGGTTATATTTTTTCGGGACTGTTTTAAAGCACGTAATTTTTGAAATTCACCTTTAACAGTATTGTGATTAGTAATATTTATGTGAGAGATGTAGTGCTTAGTAAAAGTCGGTACGAATAAACGAGTTTTTTTTAATTTGGTTTGCGATCATGGTATTGCCGATTTTACTAAGATATATGAGAGATTTTTAGTAAAAAACGATTTGCGCTTTATCTTTATATATCTTGTATCCCATATGATGGTGGGGTCAGCTTTCCTAATTAGTCTATTTCATTTCGCTCTGTCCTCATCGTCCCATGTTTTGGAGCACTACATATTTCAACGCCATGCCATGCCACGTACGTACTCGTTGTGGATATTGTAGAGCATCATCCTCGTCTCTAGACGCACATCAAACTCTGCAACTTCATTTTAGCAACATGAAATTACAAAATGATAATAAAGAATAACAAATGTGTATTACAATCAATCAAAGAAAAAAAAATCAAAATTACTCGAAGATTAATGAAACGTGAAATCATTTATTTGCCGTTGAAAGTCATATATAAAAAAGAACTCGTTTAATCGTATTGTATAAATGTGCATATTCTGTTGCTGGTGACATTGTTGTGAATGCGTGTGACGTTTGCAGCGACAGCACGGCCAGGCCACGGCACACCTTCTTATACGAAACGAACGCCTCCAACTTCTCCGACTCTATCTACAGCATCGCAATGCTGATCGGAGTCATTGCTGCCATCACTGTCTCCCTTATCGGATTGACTTATGGTCTCTACGTGTAAGTGTTTATTGATACTTCCCGTGCACTTCCACTGCTGATATTTACATAAAACAAAAATCTCATCTCGATTGAAGCTTAGAATTTTAACTAGAAAGCATTTCTTATGTTTTACAGTTAATACTTATGTAAAATGTTTTAAGTATTTTTTTATAAAACAATTTATTAATTGCTATTAAAATTTTTGTGTGAATAATAATAACAACCAATTAGAGTTAGGGAGGTTAGAAATAAAAGTTTCGTAATATAGACATAATTTATTTTTTATGACCGTACGTGTTATGTTCGTAGTCGTACTCGATTGAAGCTTAGGCGTTTATAATTTGTCAGCTATGTCCATTACAAGTTCAATCCGACACTACCAAGATGTATTGTTTATCAAATTTAAGATCAAAAACCTGCAAGTACTCACAATTAGCAAATCGTTCTATGGTCACTTAACAATTAAACACACACTGAAGGCACTTATTGCATTGGCTTTCTCGTATCAAAGGATTAAAACGGGTATTGCTACGACATGCGGAAATATTACTGACCTATGTCTTCATTTAGGTGATTTAGGTGCGCTACTGATTTTGTTTTTCTGGTAATTTGGTAATTTTGTGTTGTCATTATGTTTAGATTGTCGAAAAAGATAAGAGCACCAGGCGAACCCGAATACCCTGCTTACGGTGTCACCGGCCCCTCGGACCACAACGGCGACAGCAGACTGGCGCACTCCGCGCATCTCTACCACTACCAGCACCAAAAGCAACAGATCATTGCTATGGAAAAGTACGTTTACATCTTTGATTATATACACTCAAGATAGGGCGACGCCTTTCAATCAGTGCATTAAAACAGGCCAATATATGCTTGCTCGTGTGCGTGGCCGCTTTGTCTTACACTCGTGCCCTGATTTAATTTGTCCATATGTGTTTACGTGTGCATACAGGAATGCCAGCTAAAGACATATTTCCCATTTTAATGCAAAAATTAGATATGTTCAGATTTGCGATGTTTTCTAGGATGTAAAATCTATATAAAACAATGATAATTCTATTGATAATGATAATACAGGGCTATGCCACGTGGAGGGAAAGTGCTTTAAATATTGTTATTGAGATATGAATGTGTCATATTGACAAAATGCAGATCTTTTCGTCGGAAATGATCAGAGCATATGACAGTAATTTAAGTAAGTTTCTAAGAATCTTGACCTCGGCTTCTTATAATGTCTACCCATCGATTATTAATTGTAGGATCACTAGTTATTCTGAAATAAATAGTATATTGCAAAACAAAGTAATGTTTCTTCATACAATATTAAGTGTTTAAATTACGTCGCAAAAAAATTTACCTAATTTATTGTTCTGTTTATATACTATTCTCGGCTTACACTTGGCCGTTCTTAAATTGTTTTCTTTAGGTACGTATGCCCAATGAGTTACAAAATAATTATTTTTATCAATTGTCCACTATTCTTGACTCACACTTCGCCGTTTTCTAATTATTCACTTAGGGTACTTCTTACTATATAACACTGGTAAGTATAGTTACGTTAAGTGTGTAAACTTTATTTTATAAGACAGAGAACAATATAGAAACTAGTCAGGAGCTGCAACGACTTAATAATACATCGCAATTGCACAAATTGGATTTGTAGTTTTATCGAAAACAACATTGAAATATCGCCGCGCGCTCGTGTTTAAAAAATGTACTATGATTATTTATTTAGACGCCGAAAGAAATTAGAAATACGTTATACATTTTGACCAATGTCGCCCACGCCACGCGGCCACGCGCCCCATCACGCCCACCGCCTTTTTCAATTCTGATTATATTTAGGATTATTTGAGATTATTTGTTATTTCAGTTCAATACATTAATCGGATTACGTTATCTGAATATAAAAATGAATAAATAATTTGGAAGCCTCAAAAATACAAAATAATACGAAATATTTAAGTTCTCTCGATTATTGACTTTTTCACATTAAATATCTTTGTGGTTCGTACAGAAAGACAAAGGACAATACTCGCTAAATAATATGTCAGATATTTGTTAAAGTAATTATAGTATTGTTTTAAAAACAAAAGAAACTCATGTGTACAGGGGGGGTGTACCGGAGAATCGTCCTGGATCCGTCTCCGAACCAGAATCCGATGAAGAAAACGAAGAAGGAGACTACACGGTGTACGAATGTCCCGGCTTCGCTACCGTAAGTAGGCCGCAAATACCCACACCTGATATCCATACAGATACGAAAACGAACAGAAATAAGCGAAACTTAATTAATACTATACTATATTCATTTATATTTATATAACATAGTTATACAGTTCTGCCTAATTCTGTTTTGGAGACAACTATGAAGATTTCTTTTTTTATTCATTTTAAAAGCTTTTGTTTGATTTTCAGTTCCGTTTTGCATTCTACATGCTGATTGTGCCTTCGTCAATAGTAGCCACCCAGTTTAACGACTTAATACAACTATTGTCCATCGTGTTACAATTGCCATCGAACTTCAGAAAGGTTATCATCATCAACATCACCATCTAAATCCCTTTATCCTCGGCATCAATTCACCTCATTGTTTTGTAGATTCTGCCATCCTATTAACTCCCTGTAAAGACCCAACTTTCCCTTTTATATACATATACCATTTACATTTTATCGCGCCTCTTCTCTTCCCTTTAATTATCCTTTCTGCTATTATCCTTATACGACTACTGCCATAATTTATTTTTTTAGTATGAGTCAAATGACCCTTGCGTGGGCTAGAACGAATTATGTCAAACTCGCACCAACTAAAAGCCTCACAATACTCCTTCGCCGATCCTGGATTCCTCTTAGCTTCACGATGGGTGACCAAACCAAACCACTGCTTAGGCAGACGAGAACCCGGTTTGAGGGAAAATGTAGAACTTTCATTTTGCGTGTCATCCTAGCGCAGGTTACATATTAATCTTCTCGTTATAAATCGTAAACCATATCCTATCACAAGCTTTCTCAAGCTTTACGTGGAATGGTTACATGCAAGAAAATAGTAAATCAAAAAGATTGTGATGTTCTTTCCAAAGCCCACATTTTGCGTCTCTTGTCCTCTATTTTTAATTTGTCTGCTAAATGCAGTACTAGTTTTAATACCAATAGCCTAATCACGTGGACAGGCGTGCGTTCCTGCCATTCGACTATTGTCATGAACCATATCCTGACAAAAGCTTCTAAGCTTGTTTTTCGAGCTTAATTGGAATGGTAGAAAAAATATTAGCAAATTAACATAAATCTGCTACTGTTTATCACTTTATTATAATACTATTTTTTACTATATTAATAAAAAATAAGCTTTTTATTCTTATCAAACATCTCCGTCCAAGAGTGTAGTGTGTGTGTTATGAAAGTGCATTTTTATATTACAAGATGGCAAACAAGCGTGCGCCCACTTGAAATCGCTGAAATAGCGAAGTGACCGATATCCACAGATATCCGCATTTGTAGATGCGTTGCCTACCTTTAATTAAACCGACAGAGGGGAAGACGCCCTGAAAGTTAATCTTTCTATGCATCCCCACCTCTGTCAAATCCACTTCCCATTCCCATCTTTTTGTTTATAAGAAAAAAAAATGAGAAGAGGAAAAGGACCTATATTAGGCCTCCGGAACGCAAACTTATCAGACGAAAAGCGGAATTGCTTCCACTTCACATCTGTCTTCTGTGTGGTCGTGGTATTGCACCGGGCGAGCCGTGCTGTGCGTTATATAGCGTGACGCGCGCTTACACTCCAAACTACATAAACACATTATTAATAATTTTTTATTTAGACTTAGTATCATGACACCGTAAAATTGTAAACTTCGAAACTTTTTTATTTTAGCATCTTAGGTTTGAACTTGTTCTTTTTATAGTTATAACATTTATGACGTTAAATTTGTAGAAATTTTAGAAAAATAATTTAAAATATTTTATCAAAGTAAATAATTAAGTAACAGAAGTAATAGTAAATTGTGGATAAATATTTGCCTTAATTGTCAATTTATAACATCAGTCTGGTAAACTAAGGAAGTTTGGGATTCGATGTTAACCCGATGATGTTTCAGACTGGTGACATGGAGGTTAAGAATCCGATGTTCTCCGACGATCCGACGCCCGCCACTCCCGCCACTCCCGCCACTCCCGCCACTCCCGCCACGGCTGGCAAGTGCGAGATCGTGCGACCCCAGCCAAAAGAGTAAACATCTGGATCCTGACTCTACTCATTCAGCTCTATAAACAAGGACGACGCTATCGCTCTATCTTCACCACGTATACTATGTGCTGATCGATCTACTTTCGATCTCTTTTACTTATAGTATAATTGTAATTCTATTATATGTAATTGTAATGATATTAAATGACTTTGTTGAAATTATATGATGTCAAAGATGTTCTTTTGTGTGTATGATCATCACTTTATGGCGGCTCGCAATTTTAAACAAAATGTTAGGTATCAGTGGGTAGTAAAGGCCCACAGCTACGAACGTTTCCTTGCAGCAGTGAACACACCGAGCTCCCATAAAGTTTGTAATACTATATTCTACTTAGTAGGAAGTATGTTCCCGGGTCAGAGGTGCTTAAGCGCGACCTGGTAGTTCCTTTTATTAATTCGTTAATAACTTCTATAGTCTACTGAGTTAAGTTTTTTATTATGTACATTATTTTAAATTTGTTATATGATAAAAATATATTATATATTAACATAGTATATCATTGCACCAATTAATATTGATAATTAATAGGAAAAAAATCATCTATTTTTTCACGGTAAAATATTATCTGCACAAATTACAAAATATCATTAAAAATATTTGGATATATAAAAAAATACATATTTACAATTCTTACGAATAATTTACTGTAGATAGAAAAAAACTAAATTTACCACTTACATTATTGTAAATCATCCATCCGTCAGGTCTGTCTATCTGCAGATAAAAAAGCGTATATGCATATTTTTATCTTAATACATATTTACGGTTTTTAAATCTTGTTTTACTTTTTAAAGTTGTTATTTTTTGAAAATTATACGTTAACATAACATGATTACATATGTGTTACAATTGGAAATTTATGTATTAAATAAATGTAAACAACTTGGATGTTATTTTCTCGAAATATATAGTGCATGTAAAATAAATACAAACGAATTTTATTAAATATCCTCACGGCAAAGGTAGAGGAGTACAAAAGAAAGTATGGATGGATTGTGTGAAAGCGGATATGCGTAAGGGTGTGAATTCAGATATTCGTATGACGGCTGATAGAGATGTGTGGAAAAATAGTGCAGACTGTGCCGACTCTCGGTAGCAACAAGGGCAGGCAGATGATGATGGCACTTCTTCCTAAATATACTAATACATAAATAAGAAAATTATAATGTCTGGTAATAAATTAAATAATTTTTATTTATTAGCATTGTACAAATTACTATGAAATGAACTTAAAATATCAAAAAAGATCTATGTTCTGAAGAACTGTATACATAGTCTACTTTTTATTTGTGAAATAGTTCCGGTTCCCGAGGAAACGTATTATAGTTTTTTTGTTATTTACATAATTACTTGATAAGTTTGCAACGAATTAACACATCTTATTGAGATTTGGTACAGTTATAGAACATAGTCTAGATTAAAACATAGGATATTAAGTTTTAATTTAATTCCGCGAGGACGGAGTCGCGGGCGATAGCTAATAATATTATAAATGCGAAAGTTTCAATTGATGGATTGTCGTCTAAACTGCTGAACGGATCTCGATGAAATTTGTCGATTAAATGTAGTTCAACGCATCTGCAATTACGGATGTCTATGGGCAGCGGTCACTTCGCCATTTCAGCGATATCAGGTGGCTGCTTGCTCGTTTGAAACCTTGTAACATAAAAAAAGTACCGGTTCCCGTCCGATACATGCATCTTGTTTTTTTATGTTATAATCCGCGACGGTTCAACATATCGTTTTAAAATTTAGCACATATATCAAACAAAGTCTGGAGTAACAGCTGGATTACTATGTTTTTTTTAATTCTGCGCGGACGGAGTCGCGGGCGACAGCGAGTACTAATACAAAGCGGAAAGATTTGTTTATTTGTTTGCATTGAATATGCTCCGAAACAACTGCAGCATTTGAGAAATTCTTTCACTGTTTGAAAGCTACAGTATGCACGGATTTTCACTACATAGTATAAAACAAAGTCGCTTTCTCTATCGGTATATCCCTATGTATGCTTAAATATTTAAAACTACGCAACGGATTTTGATGTTGTTTTTTAATAGTTAGAGTGATTGAAGAGGAAGGTTTATATGTAATAGTGGAGAAATACTGTTATTTTTGAGATTTCTAATGTGATGTCGTAAATAACTACATTGCAACAAACGCAGGCTGAACCCTACGAGATTTATCAGATTTATACTCGTGCGAAGCCGGAGCGGACCGCTAGGATATAATAAAAGGAAACAGTATGTTTTTGTACGTTATTTACTTACTCTAATTTACTGAACTGGAGTAGAATCTGAAGGCTTAACGCCGTCCTCCGAAAGATTAATTTTACAATCATCATCTACTGGACCTATTGCTCCATTCTTCTCTGCCGATTTCAATCTTTGCAAATCCGATTCTATTCTCAGCAGTTTCTCCTTGCATGAGTTAGTACGCCAAGGTCTTTTTGGATCGACAGTATTTAACGCATCTTCGCTTGGTACTTTTGCTGTTCTAAAACCAAAAAAGAATATCAAATTAATAATAAAGATATATAACATGTATTATTGTTAAAAGTTTATAATATGAGTTTTCATTGCTGAAGTAATCATATGGTGTTATGTCGCTTATTTCAATGAGCCTGAGAGAGACAATACGTACGTACCTACATCCTCTTAGGTCGGTTCACACAAACCGCAGAGCTATTTTTATCGCAAATCAAATTGAGTTTCATGAAGATGAAAAAAGGGTTTATTTGACATTCCACGTTTATTTTACTCTTGCTTTTGATAGAAAAAAAAACCGCAAAAAAAAGAATTTTTTTTTTCAATTTTCTGTCAGACCGCAACAAGGTTACGAGTGTATCAGCTGTGGAAACTCACGATTGGATAAACCTAGCTTCAATATAGAAATTGTAGCGTTTAATTTAGTATAACAGTGGTATACGTCAGCAACAACAACATGTGTTGCACGAATTGGCCAATTCGCCCAGTGTTATATCACGACCACATAGAATACAGGCGTGAAGTGGAAGCAATTCCGTGTTTTGTCTGATGATTGTACGTTCTGGAGGCTTAATATTAATCCTCTTGTCCTTCTCACCATTTTCTTATAAAGAAAGTATGGGAAGGGGATGTGGATTTGACTTAGAAAGGGACGCATAGATAAAATGGGCGCTTGCTCATTTGCCATCTTGTAATATAAAAAAATCGCTCAACTACTACTACTACTATCTACTACTACTATAGATTGCCAAATAAACATGTAATCAATCAGCACAGACTCACCTTTTCTCCTCACCGAGTAACTCGCGTAGCTTTCGTTCGTTTTCTGCCAATAAACCTCTATCGGGTATGTAAGGGTTCACATATTCTTCATTCTCTACACCACTTTGTTCCTCTGTTACTTCCCCAGCAAATTTCTCCTGGAAATCCTTCACCAGCGGCCGGCATCGCTCCGGCAACCTGTCTTCGGGTACGTCCAGGTTTTGCAGAAGCTTCAATATTTTCGCTTTATCTTCATTTGTCGTCATCTTTCACAATCTCTAAAAGCAATGCTACTAACCTAAAAATATTAGTTGTTTGTCATTGAGTGTGTCAAGGTAATTCCATGGTAACGTATATTAACTGTCACCGGCTAAACGTGAAAACCGTCCGCTTTTACTATGCCTAGGCAAACTGTAAAGCCTCCGCCAATTTCATATCGAGTTCATGATTATTATTTACAACTTTATAGTTAGTGTTAATATTTTTCATTTTGGATAGTTTGGATAGTTTTATATTTTATAGTGATATTCCATCGGATGACACTTTCTGTGCAGCAATTTCACGAGCTTTTACAAATTGGCTAGATAAATTTCAATAACGCTGCATTTACTATTTCGCGGTGACATATCTAACACGCGTCATTTTATCGAATGATCCCATCTTAGCAACGGTATAATAAGAGAGAAGTGATCTCATCTTGTGCGCAAAAATATGCTGCCTATCATTCCCAATGTCACCCTTGACACCATTGTCACTGTATGGCTTTATTCGGCTACGAAAAGCTATTGTAGTTAAATAAAGACAACATTATTCTCTTACATTGTTAATATCAACTTAAAGATAATGGAACTTTACTGTTTACCTTCTCTATAATGGTTTATAAAGGGTTCAGGTTACAAAAAGGTTACGGTGCGTATCTTTTCAATAGCAATTGAGGAAAAACGGGTCAGAATTGTTTCATTTTAAGATTTTTCAAATCAAATTTGTATTTGCATGCCTAAATTTAAAATGGAGTTTAATGTGCACATACTGGGCGCATTTTAAAGACACCTTTAATAGCAGCCCATATATTTTAGCAGATTCGTACATACATATACCAATGTGCGCTCTTGTACGGATCTGACAGAATATACTTTATTATTATACATATAAACCTTCCTCTTGAATCACTCTATCTATTAAAAAAACCGCATCAAATTCCGTTGCGTAGTTTTAAAGATTTAAGGTCGGGCAAGAGTACTGATATATTCGTTTTGCCCTGCATTTATTGTGCGTTGGCTCGTCTCCCTGGCCTTATTTCATATGGGGTTGTATAGGTTTGATAAACTTTAACATTTGACTTCATTTTTAACACCGACCGTCTGCCTGTATCCAACCTACTTTTGTGAGATTTTTTTTAAATTTACACATCTTCCAAAGAGTCCATTGGTAATGGATACAGATGATTCACCATCATCAGCTCACTATACGTCCTCACTGAGGGCCTTGAAGGCCTACCCTAAGTTAGGAGTAACGAGGCTTTAGTCAATCAAGCTTGCCCAATGCGGGTTGACTTCACACATATCTTTGAATTTCTTCACCGATATGTGCAGCATCACGATGTTTTCCTTCACCGTAAGAACGTCGGGTAAATGTACATAGAAAATTCAAACATCAAAAAACAAATTGGTACATGGCGGGATTCGAACCTGCAGAATACAAGCCCCTGAGCCACCGACGCTCGCTCGCATACAGACGACAGGTCAAATGAAACAATAATTATTTAATAGATATTTATTGAACAGGGCGCAAGGCACATGCATTAGACATACGCATCCAATACGAGACACACAAAGCTTTATAATAATTCATACATTCATACAATTTAACTGGAACCTGACTTTTGGGAAAGTTGTATGGAACAGATTCAAAGGTTATATAATTTAAAAAAAAAATCATTAAAATAATATTGATTTGAATAAAACATTGATATATATATTTCACCTATTTCAATGTAAAATGTAATATATAAAATTCTCCTGTCACACAATTTTTTTTTTACTAGGTAGCTGATGTAATAAGGAGTAACTTAGGCTACGTTTATTTTAGAAAAAATATTTTATTTTAGAAAAACAACGTGCGGACGGAGTCGCTGGCTACAGCTAGTTATTAATAAATGTATAATTATAATATTTAACCCTTTGCAAACTATTCGAAATGGAGCTAATTTCGGCCGTGTTTTTATTTCACACTATTACAGTGATGTTTGTAACTAAATGAAATAAAATATACATATCCATATTGTTTTACATTAATTACTAAAAACATAAACGTATGTAAAATGTATTTATATATATTCATATTGTCTTCGTAAGTAAAGTGTGAAGATGACGGGCCTTTAAAATCATATAAAACACATACTAATAGTTAAAGACCAATATTATAGGAACTGTTAATTAAATGTCTAATAACGAAAGTTTGACTTTTCAACATAACCGGTAAATTCCATTATCGTTACATTTGCATTAGGATTTATTATTGTAAGACATTTTTTTCATACAAATGGTTCGCTAGTTACTTACGGAAATCATGATCATTGGAATTCAAGGGAAAAGGTTCTTAAAGTAGAAACCAATATTATCTGAATTTTCTCCAAAATCTACTAAAAAATTAACAAGAGATAAATGAAGATCAAATATTGATTAATTTGGTTTATTTTATATTTAATAATATTAAAAATTCAATGTCTTTCAAACCAATATCAGAGTAAATTACAAAAACTATAATATTTCTAGTTAAATGAATCCACTAATATATATCTTTTTCGTTTTTAATATTTACTACTTTTTAATTTTAAAAATATATTTCCATACACTTTCCCTTTTATACTTATATATCAAATTATAAATATCCCATACAGATCTCTAAATACGGCACATTGCGACATAATGCAATACAATTTCATTTCATTAACAATACATAACATCATTTAGGCCCAAGTGCGAAAAAAAAAAACAAATGTCAAATTCGACAGTTCATAATCTCACTAGACATATAAAGCATCAAATTATTTAAACCTTCGTGATACATAATTATAAACTAATATATAAAACGGCTAAAGTCATGTAATTGACCGGTGTCGGCACCGACTAGTTTCAAGCCCATCGGGGGCCCTTCATCAGGGTGAGTGGGAATGGGATTATTTCGCGGTCGCAGCCCGTCACAGACCGCGACACTGACCGCATATTAGTCGGTGCCGTCAGTGTTCGCATACGAGTCGGTGCCGTCAGTGTTCGCATACGAGTCGGTGCCGTCAGTGTTCGCATACACGAGTGTTTAGATGTATTATAAATTGTAAATAAAGTTTGATTTGTAATTATTTATTATTTTATTTTATAAAACAAATCATAAACTGACGAAGATCACATTCTATCAATGACATTACAAACTAACTTAAACACGTAATGAGAATCTATATTGGCAATAAAAATTTGTTCGTCGGTAAGTTTTGTTCAAATCAAAACAGTTTGCTTTTTGACAGAACGAATAATAAACAAACAAAAATATGACATTTGTACATTTTGGTTAATATAGGATAATGCTCAGATTTAGCACTGAGTTGCAAAGAAATCATAATTTGAATCATATACGTATCTAGGTAATCTATTATATAATTATTTAGTGCTGCAATCAAGGCTTAATGCGCAAAACTGAGCACCAATTGTAAGCAGCAGAAAAGCAAAATATAATGTCAATTCGATAAAATAATATTGTAAATATTTAGCATTCAGCTAAAACATTAGGCGGAATATCACCTATTAGTGAATATAATTAACATAACAAAAAAGACACCGCTTATTTAATGAATTATCTAATGAAAAACGAAAACGGTGGGCGATCAAAATTTGCCTCTCAATCATTATAAATTATGAGAAATAATAAAACGCAGCAACTACGAGATATTTCCAATACAAACATACCAGACAAACGATCACACAAATTGGTTGAGATTTTTTTTATCACTCCTTGCTATAAAGATCCAAAACACACCCTCTCTGTTGCTACGTTACCAAAATAACTATAATATCTTATAATAAATGCAATGCGAGTGATATTTCGATGTTTGGCGATAGCTAACACAATTTGTAACCTGTTTCCAATGCATTGACATATTGCTGCTTTGATACAAAAACGAGATACATCAAAAAACACATTTTTACAAAAAAAAAAATGTTTCTACAGATGCAATGGATGGATTGCTCAATTTCCATAATATTAAGCAGATTTGATTTCCTGTCAAATTATCTTTTTTTTTTGTATTACAAGGTGGAAAACAAGCAAGAGGTCATCTGAAATCGCTGAAAAAGCGAAGTGGCACTTACATCCGCAATTGCAGATACTTTACGTTTTAATTTACGGAGAAGACGCACTGAAAGAGAATGTTTTTTCTTCCTATACGTCCCCTCCTCCGTCAAGTCTACTTACTTGCCTAAGAGGGTAGTAAGGGGAAGATAACTAATATTGCGCCCCTGGAATACTATCTGTTTTTTTTTTATTTGTGTAATAATTTTTTGTAGAATCAGGTTTTTTGATGTACAAGTCTTTGTCACAAATAAGCGACATATCGTTGTCCCTTTTCTTTCAGTGGGAATGTAAGAGACGGCAATATATGTGACAAGTCATTGTCGAAACGGCCATGACAGTTACGTACGGTTTGTGCATTATATTAACAATAAGAAGTTCTTTGGCTAATTTCTTGAGCACCACAGCCCATTGTGTACAATTATATGATTGCTTTGAGGACGCAAACGTAGCGATATTCAGTACAGACGATATATACTAATACCAGTTTCACACGAGGACAGCACAGGGTAATTGAATAGTGAACTACTGTTATTATTTTACTATTTTAAAATACAGCTGTACTGGATTATTCCGCTGATCTGTCTTCATGGGATACTAGCGTAAGTTTCCACGCCACTTAAATCAATAAAGTATATAAGTTATAAGGCGGTGAGAGTTACTCAAACGACATAAGATTCGCGGGAAGCGGCTTCTCACTTCTGTTATTCACTTCCGCTATTTTTTCCACCCATTGCTTCGCCACAGACTCAGAGCCCGTCCTGGAAACGAAATTATTGCCTCTGTAATTTACCACTAAACGTAGATTTAATATTATTTAAATTGTTAATGGGACATTCAGTGTCCATAAAAGGTGACAGTTTGTAACAATTTCTATATAATAAGGTTAAGGTTTAAACAATTTATTCTCAAAAAGACAATTTGATTTACATTCAATATCATATAGTCGCCGTTTCTTTCTTCGTTCAGTTACATTTTTTACAATAATTTAGAATGTATGTAACCAACTTTGATTTAAATTCACTAAACGATTTTACACTTTTAATGCTTGAGGGTAGCATATTATAAATAATCCTGCTACAATAATACAAAAATAAACACCTTACTAATATTATTAATGCTAATATTTAGGGGGATGGATATTTGAA